>OX453275.1:1819972-2052472 GCA_949710005.1 Ricordea florida
ATAGCCGGCCCGAAAGCTGGTAAGTGTTGAGTCTCTCAACTGACAAAGTGAACAACGAATAAAGATATTCTATTACCGTAACATTTAGCGGACTGACAAGTTCCTGTTGTTTGGTTTGTTTTTTTACACCCACACACCTCTTTAGATCCTTCCATAACGTTTAACATTGTCTCTAACGTGTTAAGAATTCCCATTGCTGTTACTGCCTTTTCATCACTGTCCTCGCCGTCCAGTAACAAAGCAAAGGTGCCAGCCTACAAACACAACAATGACAGAAGAATAACACACTTGTTAACTTGTAACATAAAGGTACATCATCAATACAACAATGACAGAAGAGTAACACACTTGTTAACTTGCAACATAAAGGTACAGCAGCAATACAACAAGGACAGAAGAGAAACACACATGTCAACTTGCAACATAAGGTACAGCATCAATACAACAGTGACAGAAGAGTAACACACTTGTTAACATGCAACATAAGGTACAGCATCAATACAACAATGACAGCAGAGTAACACACTTGTTAACATGCAACATAAGGTACAGCATCAATACAATAAAAGTGTAAGTTCGTATGGAGGAGAACTCACACTGAAACGCTTTTTCTATAGGATTGTTTATCCTGACTCAAGACTACATGGTGTTTACTGGAAATGGCAGTTTCTATAAGCTCATAACACAGGCCAGGCTAAGTGACTTTCCTGCACAATTAAGGACTCCTTTTGTGGGTTTTCTACAGAATAAGTATCTTAGTATAATCATACTGGTTACTTACTAAATAAGAGTTATTATGGTTTCAAAGTTTATATATAACATACATTATTTTGTACAATTACAGCAGTGACTAAAGCAGATCGGATAAAACCAGAAAGAGGCTAAAAATATATCCCAAACTGATTGCCAAAGAGTGCATAACAATTACACTGTTTATCATCTTTGAAACTAATGACAATCATTCTCATGCATAAGATTCTTATCCACTAATGTATCTTAAAATGTTTAAACCTTGATTAAAAGAGTATTTCATAATTTCGCCATCTTAAAATGTGCTAATAGAAATTAACCAATTATGTATAAGAACTATTACCACTTACCAGATCTTTAGCTATGTCCAAAGCAATGCCAGCTACTTGGTCTTGTTCACCATATGTGGAGATCAATTTCTGCATCACCCCTGTAAGGTCGTCATTTTCTGTTTCGCGGATGACTTTTAAAAGCTCTATAATTAATAACCATGGAATTGTAATTCAGCATCCTGTGTTATTATTAACGTTCTCAATTAATGGTGGCTAATTCTCCACCAGCTGATAACATAAAAATTACAGGTTGACTGTTTTAATCTTATCTCACCTAAAATAACTTGCCGCACGTGTGGTTCAATATACTTTTTAGCTGATGAAAAAAGTAAACAGAAAGCAAATCAATTAAAGAAATGCTACAACCTTCCAAAAAATGTTGTGTTTGAAACTCCTGGTGTAATAGGGGAGAGAAATGGCTCAAGGAGATGAGAAAAAGGGTCATTCTATTTATGCAAAAGCATATTATAATTTTTTCTTAGGGGCTTAAACAAAGTGGATGGCACATATATCACATTCCAGGGTTCTTTACCATGAACCTTGCAAGTATATCCCTCAATAAATTCTAAAAGTTTAATCAATCACTGTAATAGTATTGTATAATATAACCAATAATTAAACAACACTATATACTGATAACAAATTAAGAATCACAATTCTTACATCCTTCTTGTTTTTCTATCAGAAACTGCAGAGCAATAGCTGCCTCTACTTTAACAGGGGGGTCATTATCCTCTGTTAGACACAGCCTGGCAAAATCCACAGCTTTGGCAAGATTTCTTTCATCCTTAAATGTGATGTCACCAAAACTGTGAAGGACCCAACATGACTACAGATAAAAAACCAGTGAGGTAGATAGATCAATTTTTGTAAATTAAAAGCAAGACAATACACACCTGAACCATGTACTTACATGTAAAAAACGTTCAGTGTAAAATACTGTAAACCATCAAGTATGGTTTTTATCAAAATGCAGCTTTCAACAGAATAGTTCAGGCAGAAACAGTTCAAAAAGTCTCCTACACAGAAAAAAGTGCACTAAAATCAACTAAACATATGCAATCAAAACATCATGTGATATTTCATTTTGTCTCAAACATCAATTTCAAATGATCAGCTTACGGCAACCCTCAACTTGTTGCTCTTAATTTAGAAGAAATAATCTATATAACAAAACATAAAAAATAAAATTATTCACTACAGAACAAGGCACTCACTCGTGCTCTGAGGTAACCCAGTGAGCTTTGGAACTCTGGATAAACATGTTGGACCAGCATATTTTCTAACTGCAATCTGTAAAGTTTTCTCTAAAAACAAGAAATATCTGGTGAGAAGCTTTACATTCATTCCACTTGTTGGGATGATACGACAACATGACGAGATAAACTCAACTTGATTTATTTGTATAACGCGTGTCGCCTAAGGTACAAATTACCACCACACGGTTATCAATTTTTTTTTGTAAAACTACTTGACAGGTTCATTGGTAATACCAAAAAAGGTAAACGTAACGAAACGAGTACTAAGCAGAAACAGTCATGCTCTTCCTAACACCACTTAATCAAAAAAACTGGAGGTGACTTTACAATGGTGTGGGTGTTGGGGTGGTGATCAGTCTTAAACTGGGCATTTCAAAGAAAGATTCTTTATTGTCCTTTGCTTTGATCCGGATTTGGATTTGTGATCCGAGATCATACAGATTATCAAGCATCAAAGGAACCAATAAATCCACTGACTCTGGACAAGCATTTGTCAGTTTTGCGCCATGATCTGAGCAATCTCGGATCACAAACCCAAACCTAGATCAAACCAAAGGAACACACTCTGCGCTTTGAATCTTCCTCACCGTGTTTACATCGTAAATTTCTGAAAAATGTTCCATTTGACTTTAATTCCATAAGCTCTCAAATTGCTATTCACAAGAAGCTTTAAAGAACACTTTTTAGCCAGGATCTAGAATGGATTAAAAGTGTTACACTGTACATACTTTGAGTAATATGTCTGCCAGTGTCCCAATCATGTGAAGTGCTCCGTCTTTTTGCCGTGGGTCTCTCTGCTCAGGTGGAAGGTTCAGTATGTGAACACAGAACACCATTGTAGGATCAAGAACCTGTTTCCTTTTAGACACAGCTGTGTGTAGGAGAGTTGCGGCCGCAGTGACAGGTGAGACAAAATCTTCAAAAATGTCTACCAAAAGAAGATGTAAGAAGTTACACAGGAATTCCTCTGTTTTTAAAGGAAATAAAATGACTGAGTGCAATTTGGGATGAATGAGAACAAGCAAAATTTAATATGACTGAAAAAAATTGTTCCAGCTTGTAGTGCTAGTGCAATTTGTTGTCTTAAGTACTTGATTACCGGTACTTGTTTATAACATACTGTACAAGCAAAATTTAATTTCAAATTTCTGCGCTCAATTTCAACTTTCTGCACTGTTAAGGATTAAATTTTTGCATGTACATGCTAGTACCTGGTACATATATGTTAGAATAAACATTTTTTCCCTTCCTCAAGCAAAATCTGTGATGCAATTTACCTTACAGTTAGTATCCAAAAATTTGCCTTCCATTATGACCAGGATAAAATACTTGGCTTGTGAAAATAGACTCACCATTGCTGAGCTGTTTCATGTTTATGTGAGAAAGTAAATTGCATTTCATGGGGCCATACCGTAGAATTCCGATAATAACGGGCCCCCCGAAAATAACGGCTACCTGAAAGTAACGTTTATTTTTTACCTTGCTATTAAACCCTGAAAGTAACGCCCCCCCCCCCCCGATAATAGCGGCCCCTTAAAAAATGACCACTCAAAAAAATATATACCGTATTTTGTATTTAATGTAACATTTCAAGAGATACCATCCAAAAAAAGTTACACTGCTTCTATTTGAATCAACTTACAATGAAATTAACGTAACGTAACTGGAACGCGAAAAATATTTAAATCAGTACCGTACATCCTCTCTTGCGTACAATCATCTCCTGTTTTAGTACAGTGTATTTTCGTACACACTGCATAACTAAACGCGTAAAAACTTTTGACTCTTATAAAGTACCGAGTACTAGAAATACATTATCTCTATTTTGATCACAGTAATGAACGTAATGCAACTGGAATGTGAAAATATTTACTGCTCTGTCACCAAAAGCTTAGGCCGGCTATCGATCGTATACCGATATCTTTCATTACCGTTTAATTTATTAATCATCAATCTTCGTCGTGAAACCATATTTGTTCCACATCGCTGGAATGGCCAACTGTATAGTTCTCCAGCCCACTGAGATTAATTTCGTTATCGCGTTGCCCTCAAGCGTAATGCGGATGGAACAGCCTGAGTGCAGGATTAATCAAAGTACAGAATCATTTGTGATTTTATTTTAAGCTTAACTGAATCCTGTTTAAAACAGACATACGGGTATAAAAACAGATAAAAGCTGTACCGTATGTGTCATCACAGTAATTAGTTGTCATATACAATATACGAACAATATTTTCGACGTATAGTATACGAACATTTGGGCCTTTTTTGTTACAGTTTACTTTGTTTACATGGATAATGAATAACCAGCATGCAACCTGAATGACCTTTTTTATGTCTGTTATGTGTCCTCTTTGTGTAAAACCACTGCTGAATTACAAACGTTTTCTAACCATCCGAAAGTAACGGCTACCCGAAAGTAACGGCCACCCGAAAGTAACGGCCCCTTTGGACTGCTAAATCCGAAAATAACGGGGGCCGTTATTATCGGAATTCTACGGTATTCTAAAACTACAGGAATTAAAAGAAACCAACTTGCATTCTACTAGAAATTCTGCAACAGATTGGCTACCATGATCACTTTACATCTGTAATGTACTGAGCCAGTGGTTGACATTATGAGCATGCGCACTTTCTGCTCCATGTGCTTCAATTTGCAATAAACCAAATACATGATAACATCTATTCTGTGATAAATAGCAAGTAAATGTAGCAAAACCGCCAACACTTCAAACAAAACATAGCAGTTTAGGAGTCTATAAATATTCAATTTGGTATAAAAATTTTAAGTTTTATGCCACAATGTGTGGTTTCTACTGAAACAATTACACAACTAATCCTATCGATAGACAACTCATAGAAAACTTCAAATTGTAGTCAAATTCATTGCTGATCAGATCACTTTGAGAATGAAAGGTTTGACCTAGGCTTGTCATTTCTGTTAATTTGTGTAGTACAGTATTGGGGCCCATTTCTCAAAAGTCATGTTAAAATCTACAGGCCTGTTAACCTATTTTATGATTGCAATGTTCATAACAGGAAATACAATTTTGTTGGTTTTAAAGTTAAAGCTAGGCGATGCTATGCTAACTGTCACTCTGGGCTGATTTCTACATCTAGAACTACAATGTACCCAAACATTCAATCGACATCAACTCAAAAAGGGAGCTAAGGACTTATAACGTTAATGGGACTTTCAAGGAACAGGCCCCTAGAGACATACTGACCATATTTGACCCTAATGAACTCATACGGGTCCTCTTGCCATAGCTCATCATCTTCATCTGTGTAACACATCAAAGGGAATATAACCTCTTGTACTATTCCCTGTGGGTAAAAAGTGTCATACAGTACATGTAACTATTACATAGCAAATAAATTTTAAAATAAGTAATGGTAATCGTACAGTTGTGAGTTCAGTTTGTGATCTATTTGTACAAGTGCGTTTTTTAAAAGCTTCAATTGCACAAGCTATTTTGGTGAGTGCAATTTGAGCTCTTTGGAAAACTCACAAGAGCAATTAAATCACAAATTGAACAAATAAATCGTATGATTTCTAGTTAGTTTATACATGGGAAAATTCTGATTTGTAATTTGCACTGGTGTTATGTGTTTGGCATGGGTGTTTACACCTGAACTGCACTGCTCTTAGCAAATCACAATCGAGTAATTTTTTCATATACCATATACAGTGGAGCAGGTATAGCTTACGGTAAATATCAGAAATATTATTTGACTATTTAACAATTATTCGCCGAAGGCGAAGTGATTCTCTGTGAACATTCACCGAGAATCACTGAGCCTGAGGCGAATAATTGTTTTAGTATAAATACACAGGTGATTATTTCAAAAAACAAAAAAAAAGCATTGTACAACACGAAAAAATTTTATTTCATCAAAAGCGCGCTGGCAATCAGAGTGCGCGATTTTGTATAATCACCTGAGTATTTATACTAAAAACTAATAATTTCTATTATCGAATCTAATTACCTGAATATGAGGTCTCATGATTTTCCAGTGAAGGGAATTTGAAACTCTATAAAAGCAAAGCAATCATATTTAATTCACGTAATACAGAGCATGACACAAGTTATTGGTGTAAGGGAAAATTTAAACTGATCACTTGCTAGCTTGACATTAGGCAAAATTATGTAACTATAAAAGATTGTTTGGTACAAATGATATAAAAGATACTATGTTTGCTATTGTCTTAGCTTGTTTTTTTCCTCAAGGACTGCAATAGAACTTTGTGTCTCTCAATCTTGTCTACAATTCACACTCTATGAAAATCATTCAGTTTTGTTATTCATTGCCAGCATGATTACAGACTACCTGTAAATTGAATTTTGTACTGTAAGAGTGTAATCAATAAAGTTCATTGGTAGAAAAAGTTGTTTTTTTTTATTTCATTTAATAAAAAACTGATTACACTGACCCATTTTTCAGGTAGTTAATTGCCTGTTGAAGAACTCGTGGAGCAACAAATATTTTTCGTCTGTACTGATCCAGAATTTTGAGTAAAATTTGTGTCACACCAGCTACAGAAAAAGATTTCAAAACATTCATCAATAAACCAGACTGTATAGTAAAACAAACGATAAAAAAGGACAGTACTGTTTAGTAGTTTTCTAACTGAGAATGGTCACACTGTGGGGTTTGATCACAAATGTAAAGCTAGAACCACATTTCATAGCTTTTCAGAAAATGCATGGTCCAACTGTTAACACAGATGAAAAAGTTAAAACAACACTGTATAGAGAAACAACCAGTGCCACAGTACAGTACTGTCCAGTGGCTTGAACTACAGCACAAAACAATTTGTATCGTTAAGCTGTACATTCAGTAAGACAGTACAGAACAAGTTACATGAACTACATTATTTTGTCTGACATTTCCACTTACCAGCAAAGTTCTTGCAGTAGAACTCAGAAAATTCTTCATATTCTTTAGTTATTGAGCCAGGTGTTCCATACCTAAAAATGAATAACATAATATTGCATGACACCCAAACTGATGAAAGGGGATACAGGACCTGTTAAACTTTATTGTTATTCATCAGTGCAAAATAACTTTGAATAATGTTGAAAGTAAATACATGTATTTGTTGAACATCAAGTTTTGCAAAATAATTTGAATATTTCAACCACTCCCCCCCCCCCCAAGCCACCAAAAGAAAAAGAAAATAAATAAATAAATAGAATAATGAAAGCCAAATTACACTTGCTCATCAACTCTATGGCCTTTAGGTTACTTAGGTTACTTTCCTCGCCTTTTGACTACTTCTTTTGCCACATGTAGTGTACACTGCAAATACAGTACTGTAAAATGTCTTATGCATAAACTCTCACCTTTCAAACACTCGGCACAAAATATGCAAGGCCCACTTTTTGGCCTTCCACCAAGCAAGCTTGGGGAGTTCTTCTTCATCACCTTCCAATGCAACCTAAGCAAATAACGAAACTGAGTAACATATGGTAAGCCAGGGTCCAAAATTACGACCATTTGGTCACCAACTTCCTTCAAGTGTAACATTGAGTAGCGTATGACCAGGGGTTAAGTTCAGTGGCCCGAGGCATACAGCTGTATGTTATGGGCATGAAACCCCCCACATGGGGCCCCACAGTCCTGCTTTTCACAGCCACCCATATTACCCTTGGTAATTATACACCAGTGTGAACCCGGTTGCTCTGGTAAAATCAGCTTCCTCTATCAGCTGGTTTGGTGCTCTTTAGTAGTATGTAATCGTGTTTATAAGTTCATTTTTAGCTTATTTTTAAATTTTGACTGGAAAATCTTTGTTCTTTTTTAGCTTACGGGTTATTTTTTAAATTTTATCAGAAAAAAACATATATTTTTTTTTAGCTTACAGGTTATTTTAAAATTTGACAGAAAAAATCTTTGTCCTTTTTAGCTTAAGGATTATTTTAAAATTTGACAGAAAAAGCATATATTTTTTAGATTACAGGTTATTTTAAATTTGAAAGAGCTTAAATTTATAAGTTTATTTTCTTTTTATCAGAGATTTTTTCAGATTATAAAATAAAAATGATATTTAAAAGATTAGAAAAATACTCATAGAAGAGTAATTATGGATCAATTAAATAATTTATGTTTGTATGAACTAAAAAGAATTGCAAGAGAGTTAAAAACGAAAGGAAGATCAAAAATGGGTAGAATGGATTTAATTAATGAGTTTAAAAAATATAAAGAGGAGGAGATTATTGATTTAATTGAAAAAGTTACTACTACTACTAGCGATTATATTTGTATTCATGGAAAAATTAAATATTTTTGCAAAGAATGCGGTGGATCACAAATATGTGAACATGATAGAATTAAGTATGCTTGTAAAAAATGTAAAGGATCAATATATTGTATGCATAATAAGCAAAAACAAAAGTGTAAAGAATGTGGCGGATCACAAATATGCATACATAATAAACAACAACAACAATGTAAAGAATGTGGAGGATCACAAATATGCGAACATATGAAACAAAAAGCCTCTTGTAAGGAATGTCGTATAAAATTAATTTATGATTTAGAGATTAGAAAAAACTGTAAATAAAATGGAAGATAAAGGGCAACTTTCTTTAAAGTTTTTAAATGAAAAAGGTTTTTTTATTCGCGAATTTATAGATTCAATAAATAAAGATTTGTTAAAAAAGATATCAAAATATCGCGAATTTATTGTTGAAGAAAATGGATATTGTAATATTTTTTTTATAAAAAATGATGATGAAATTTATAGAGATAGAATTATTTTAGATCTTAAAAAAGGTTTGGAGTTTGATGAAAAATATTTTAATAAAGTATTATTTTATGGCGGTTTTAGAGATTTTTTGGAAGAAGATGATGAGTTAGGATTTTTTAATTGTATTGTTTTGGATTTAATAGTGGTTAAAATAAGAATAGATAAATATAAGTTAGAACATAAAGAGAAATTTTATAAAGACTTGTATGATGATTTAATGGCTGTAGCATGGCACCCATCTAGATATTTAGATTGGTGTATTGATTTTGAAGAGTTAAAGTTTTTGGAAGAAGAGGTATTTGGTGACGAAGATTGATAAAAGTTATGTTATATAACCCAATAAATGGTTACATAACAAAAATTTATTTAAATCTTAAACTAAAAGTTACAGATTCTCCTTTTAGATCAAACTTTTTCCAATCAGAGTCTAAAATGGTTAAATCAAAGTGATTAATCAAGTTATCATATTTTCTAATTGGAATAGATGGATAATCTTTTGATGGAATGTTTGCTAGCAATTGGGATGGTTGTATTTTTACAAGATTTCCATTTTTACCTTTATTCGTGTATGACATTCTATTATCAACTATACTGCATAAAAGTCTCAAAGGTTCTTTTATAGTTATATCTATTTGAAATATTTTAAATAAAACCTCTGGCAGCCCTAAAGAATTTTGTAAACCCTGGGTAAATTTAATGTTAATTGGTTTATTGTTGATTATGTAAGCAAAATTATCTCCGATAATCATTGTTATATTTTTACCCTTTTCGCTGAGCTCAATTAATATTTTTATATCATTTATGGAATATATTCCTGGATTAAATATTACTAAAGGCTTATCTTGTTCATCAGTTATTTTTTCTTGATTCTTTAAAATTATTAGTCTTTTTGTTTTAATATTACAATCTAAAAGTTGTAATTCACTAACGTATTTCATTGGAGGGTCTAAATAAACCCTAGTTTCTGAATTATACATTGTAATGCTAAACATTTTTCATTTAGAAGGTATATGTTTAGATTAATTTTTATCGAAATAAAAACCAAGATAATAATCCTCCAGATAATATTAAAACAATAAGAGTATTTTGATGAGAAGATGTTTCTATATTACTAACTTCATCTGTTTTGTTTGATTCATCGCTATTGTTTAATTTAGGATTCCTTGGTTGAGCATTAGTATTTAATAAAACCTTTGATGTTCCTAAACTATGAGTTATTCCAACATTTTTTGTTTCAATGTTTAATGAATTATTTTCACCAAATTTCATATCTTCTGTTGCTATTTTCAGATTATTATTGTATCCAATAACGCTTTCTGTATTTATAATTAAATTGCTTGGCATCAACAAAACATTAGGGGCTATAGCCAAATCAAGCCGTACTTTTGATTCTTGAACCGCCATTTGATATCTTTGATTTGAATTTGCGATATCATTTTCAATCACAGAGCTTTCAAATAAATCTATAAATTCTTGCTGGGTTTCAAATGCTCTTCCCCCATTACCAATAATTGAATTCCTAGTATTAACTTGGGCCCCCAAAACGCAATAAACAAAAGCTTCAACCGATCTATTTATTCTTCCTAATCCAGCATTTGTTAATCCATATCCATATTTAGGTATAAACCAAGCATATTGAAAATCAACAAAATAATCATTTCTAAGCATAGATATTAAATTCCCATCTATTTTTTTACCCCCATCATCGGAAAATCTATTTGAACTGCTTGGCCAAATATTTGCATCAGGATCGTAGCTCCTTATAATTCTGACATCTTGATTTCCACCACCTATTGCTTGCCCACTAGCACTTCCAGGAACGCTTCCGGGAGGCACGTATCCTTTTCCATAATCAATGAATACATCCCCAACACCGTGATTTGCACCCCCTTTCCATCTAAAATCAGCCAAAGGTTTATTTAATCCTTTATAATCTTGATTATTGCTTAAGCCAAATTCTGCGCATAAACGATTATAAGCATTTTTGTTGTATGGATTATTTTTTAAAGAAAAAGTTTGTTCGCCGGGTAATGGTAAAGATAATTCATATAATATTCTTCTTATTGTAAAGTATATGTGAAATATAATAAAACTTCTAATAACTTTTGGGTAATTTAAACTATCATTTAAACTTACACCGCATCCAGATGTTGCACACCAAACCGCCATGTTTAACTGCTGCGGCCAGTGATTAATATTTGGTTTATTCAACCAAGATCTAGCTTCTTTACCGCTAGTAAGTCCTACAGTCTGATTTTTAAATACATTTTTCATGGGAGAAGTGAAGTTATCTTTATCTGAAACATATATATTTAAAATAGTTAACATTTCTGTTACATTTTTTGCAGATTCATCGAATTTAATACCTGGTATTGGATATGTTTTGTTTGTAGATGATAAACTTTCTGGAAAGGAACTATTTTCTAACCCTAAATCTTTCCATAATAATGTTTTCAAATTAGTAGGAAGATCATCGGTCCATGTTTTTCCAGAAGGATCATCATCAGACATAATTGTTGTTCCATTAACTTTCCATTTAATATATCCACCAAATGAATCATTAATAAATGTAAATTTATTGAGGTTGGCGTTTGGGTATCGGGTTTTGAAATCGTCTAATAACATCTTATTCTTTGTGTTTCAAATAAACCGGTCTTTAGATTAAGAATAAGATGTCAATTAATTCCAGCAAAACAATTGCAACCAACTTCAGTTTTCTCATATACAAATTTTAATGTTCTTTCCCTCCGGTAAGTTCTTTTAATAGATCTGCGCGCACTTCTCTCCTTATCACAGACATATCCAAGTTTTTTTCTGCGTCTTTTCTAAATTTTTGTCGTATTTCAAGTTTTAGTTTTTGAAACTTTTCCAACTCTGATAAAATTATAGAAAATTCTTGATCGGATATAACATTATCTTTCAAAGCTTTTGAAACTAAATCGTTAATTGTGTTTAATTTTGATTTTGCAATTGCAGCGGTTTGTTCGTGTTTACTAACTTTATTTGAAAGTTTTTTAGAAGCAATACCAAATCCAACCGATAATCCGCCAAAAAAACCACCTATAACTCCCAAAGGCACACCAACAATAGCACCAAAACCCGTGAGAGAAGTTCCAAGCCCGCCTGCAGATAGGATAATTGAAATCAAACCACCAGAAACACTAATTTTTGTACATATTCCTCTCGCCCTATTATATTTTTTCCTTACTTCTTCGTAATGTTTAATTTCTTTCTCAAGATTTTGTAATACTTCGCTTGATTTTTGCAGTCTGAAATTAATAGGATCTGGATTATTAGGTAATACAGGGTAAATTCTATTGTATTCATCCATATCGTATTTTACTACTCAACATGATATCTTTAGACCTACTTTCTCTTCTTTTTTATACTTTCCACAAAATATAGAACCACAGCCATTATCAAAAGCCAAGCATTCTCACCTAAAAATCCAATAACCTGCCCAGCTGTTTTGAAAAGAAAGCTAACTATTGCACCAACCATTCCTGGCAATATTTCACCCAGTTTTTTACCTATAGTTTTTAATCCATCCCCCACGCCCCTACCCAATGTAGATAAACCTTTAGAAAGATTAGAAACGATAACACCAATAATAACACCCACAGCACTTACAACAGCAAAGACCGTAAAACCATACTTTTTTAAGATATACTTTAATCTCTCCCTAAGTGGTAAATTTTTAAGTATTTCATCTTTTTTGGCATCTATAGCTGATAATTGCTCATCTATAGAAATTGTTTTATTTCTAATTTGCTCTTTTAATTTATCATTCTCTGATTTTAATCGTTCATTGCTCTGTTCTAACTTTGATAAATTGGATTTACCCTTCTTATTTTTATCTATTTCCTCTTTGTATAATTTTAACTCATTCCAAAGTTTTTCTGCTTGTATTTTTAATTCTATATTCTGTTTAACGGTTTGATCAAAAAGGCTTTTATTCTCTGCTTTTTCCACCTGTTGTTTCTCAATGAATTGGCGTAGTTCTTTTTCTCTTTCTACATATCCACTAATCTCCTCCGTTCTTGTTGCTAAAAGTGAATCTATTCCTTGTACTGCAGAAAGTAATTCATTATGTTTTTCTTTTTCTTCATTAAATTGTGATATGGCATCATTATATTTATCTAACATTGTTTCATAATCGGCACCTAGAGCTTTTCTCATTGTTTTTGGTAAATCTTCAAGCATAAGAACTTTATCTTTAGTAAGTATGACATGTGGTGCAGAACCCTTCCTATTACTAAATTCTGCTAATATACTACCATCTTCTCCATATGTTACATTAAATGTCGCATCATTAGGATTGAAAGTTGGTAAATAGCGTTTGAGTTCTTGACCTGCTTCTCGCCTTCTGTCATATTTCTCATATCTTTCTACAATATTTGGTGTTTTTTTCTCTTCATCTTTTATTTGCCATTGAAGTCGTTTTCTTTCTTCCATATATTCGGAGTAACCAAGATATCCTTGATCAACAGATGTAGATGTGTTTGGGCTTTGATAAAATGTACCATCCCCATCATCATCATTATCTTTTGACAAATCTTCTAATGGTATGTCTTCTTCCATGATTTTTTACTCATCAGTAATAAATCTTTAGATCCCTTAGAGTTGAAAAACAAAAGTAAAACTTGATTTTAAATATTAAAAAATATATATATATAAAAATAAAATGATGAACGAAACTACACAATTAATAGATGTTAATAGTTATATTCCTAAAGTAAGCATGATTTTTTCTAAACCAATTGTTGGTGAAATTCCTGGAACAAAACCAAAGGTTGAATTTAAAAGAATTAAAATTTTTACAAAAAATGATGATGGAACAGAAGGAGAACTTGTTATTCCAACCGGTAATTTATATTCTTTTGGTGTTTCTACAAACACAAATCAACAAACAGGTGCAATTTCAGGATATGTGTTTCCATTATGTTTATGGAGTGGAAGCAGTCCAACACCCGAAGAAGAAAAATGGATTGATTTATTCGATGAAATAGTTGACAATTGCATTGATCATTTGATTATTAATAGAGCAGAAATTGGCAAATTTGAGTTGGAAAGAAATGAGCTTGAAAAACAAAAAGGAGGTTTAAATCCTCTATATTGGAAGTTGGAAAAATCTTCAATGGCTAGAGTTCCAGATAGAGGTCCAACTTTATATGCAAAATTAATTTGGGATAAAAAACAAGACCAAATTTTAACTAAGTTTTATAACTCTAAAAATGATAAGGAAATTGATCCATTAAAATTATTAAATAAAGGTTGTCGCGTTGAAGAAGGTGTAATAAAAATTGAATCAATATTTATTGGTTCTTGTATTGCGCTTCAAGTAAAACTTTATGAAGCAGTTATAGAACCAAACAAAGAAATGAAAAGATTAACTAAATTTAGGTGCTTAACTATTTCAGATAGTAAATCTTCTTCTGAAGAAATGGAAAAATCTGAATATGAATATGAAGATGTTGAGAGTCTCATGTAAACCCAATAATAAATATACTTGTGTTATATAACCAAATTACTGGTTACATAACTAATAATTTAAAATATTTTACTGACCGCGTAACCTAAACCTAACATTCCGGCTCCAACATATACCATTTCTCCTGTTTTTTGTTCATCGCTTGGTTTGTAATAATCAGAGAATTTTGGCTCTTGCATTTGACTATACAATTCAAAAGCCTGATTTGTAATCGAAATATTTTTTGATGCTTGATATTTTTCATCTTTTTTCTTTATTTTCCAATCAAGCATTTTTTGTCTTTTTTTCTGATATTCTGCATAATCTCTTTGATATTTTTCCATTGCTTTATCGTGTCGTATTTTTTCTATATCCACATTATGTCCTGAAAGACTTTTTGCAAGATAATTTCCGCCAACAAATGCTGTTGCATTCAATATAGCCCCACCAATCATCATCGCTATTGCTGCCATGTTTGATTATTTTGGTAAAATCTTTTGTTCCTCTAAATAAGTTTTTAGATACATACTTCCGGATAATACAGCCACCCATTTTGCATAATTTGTAATACTTCCGGATGGGTCATTCAAAAATGATTCTTTCATTACCTTTTTAGCTACATAACCAACTCCAGCCCCCAATCCGATAAGTACCGCTGAATCAGTTACAGTTTTCACAAGTTTGTTTTCGCTTGACATTTTTTTACTACATCATTAAGAAACCTTTAGATGACTTTATGTAGTAAAAAAATAATTTATAATTACATCATTCCAATTTTTGGTCTATCTGTGGGTTGAGGTAATTGTGGAACTTGAGATAAATCAGGTATCCTATTAGAATATTCAACCCTAGCTTTTTCCTTATATCTCATAAAAAGATCAAATGCTGTAAAACCTAATCCAACAACGGATAAAACAGTAGTAAAAGATAACTCTGGAAGCCACGATTTCGCTTCACTATATGTATTTTCATCTTCACTTTTCATTTGCTCCTCAACCCTTTTTCTCTCTCTAGCTAATGCTTCTTTTGCTTTTTTGTTATATTCTGCCAATTTCTTGCCAGCCGCGACCTTTTTAGGATCTTTCTCCCTCTTTTTAGAATCTTTATTTTCAGGTTTGGGATCAGCAGTAATTTGATCATCTCCTTCATTTTCTTCAGACATTATTATTATTTAGATTTCATTAATAAGTCTTTAGACCTGCTTAGTTTACAGTATCAACACCTTCAGTTGTGTTAGAATTACCTGATTTTTCACTTGTAACTTGTTGATTTTTGTTGAATTTAACGTGTTTAGCAACTTGGAATAACCCGCTAGCAAGTGCTGCCAATCTTCCCGCTTTTAATGCTAATAGCCCCACAATGTTTGTTAATTCGCGATTAACTAAATCATCATTCTTCAAATCATCGCAAAGTGCTTCAATATCATCAACCGGAACTAAATATGAAATTATTTTAGAAACTAATTGTAGGGATGAATCTACCAACCCACCGTTAATTTTCTTACCCATTACTGCTTGGTAACGATTAAAATATTTTTCTACATCGCGTTCTGATAATTTTTTTATATCACCCAGACTCATTTCAACCCCCAAATATTCCTTTGTTGTTCCGAGAGCGGCGAGAATGGCAAGTGATTCTTGTTTGATTTCAAGATCCTCACTTTGATTGGTATCATTTTTTTCTTCAATGTAATCTTCAATATTTGCCATCTTTGTTAAATCACTTCGGGAATCTCTAAATAGCAATTAAATGGGTGGCGTAAAGATAAACATAGCCTAGAATATTTTTCTGTTTTAAGGAGTTGTACAAACTTTTTACCCAATTCATAATCCAAATCACCGCCATAATCTTCAAAAAACATTTTCATACCTTTCTGCGAGGGATTATGGAAAGTAACAACGCAGGCTACATTTTCCCTGAATGGTTTTGCTATTGATGTTAATTGCTGGGTTAGAACCCACATTGATAATCCGTGATGCCTTCCGGAGAATGCTAAATCTATAAATTTATTAGATCTTTTCTTCAGATCAGTGGATACAGCGCAATCATCTAAAATTATTAATGTATTGAGTCCTGAAAATAAAGTTTGGCAATCATTTAACAATTCATTAATCTCATCTACATTACTTGCATCTGGTGATAATACAAAGAATCTCTTGTCCCCAAGAGCAAAATTATGATATGTTTTATTTTTAGAATAAGTTGGACAAATTAAAACAATGTATTCAAAAACTTTTCGGAAAGGACCTCGGAGCTGTTCAATTAGGTACTTTGTTTTTCCACAATTTGTAGGCCCAGTTATAATACAATGAAAAGGGATTTTATCTCGTAAATCTTCCATAATTTTGTATCATAACATTATGTTTTTAGTACTTAATTGATCTCAAACTTGAATTCATTATTTCCATCATTGCATCAGCCACAACAAACATATGACATATTATACTTCCTGATCCGTCTTGTTTCCTTTTTATTTCTATTTTTACACCATCGTGTGTATTATTTAGAGCTAGTCCTCCACCGTGAATACTATTATCTGG
Organism: Ricordea florida; assembly: GCA_949710005.1. Classification (NCBI taxonomy): domain Eukaryota; kingdom Metazoa; phylum Cnidaria; class Anthozoa; order Corallimorpharia; family Ricordeidae; genus Ricordea; species Ricordea florida. Next base: position 1,837,078 of record OX453275.1, read on the forward strand.
GTGAGTTCTCGTATCAACCCAAAGAGCAAACTTGTCCGTGTAAAAATCCTTTTCTTTCAATGAAATTTGCAAACCATCATCTCTATGAAAGCGTTTTTTCACGGATTCCCAAAGATCGGATGGAATCATTCCTCTAGAGTATATTCGATTTGGCACACCATCAACATCAATATTAACAGAAGATATACCTGGATTATAAAAATTTTCAGAATCCCTTGCTCCTGCAGCTTGAGGTAATAAAAACAAAAATAATACCCCAGTCATTGATCTTCTCGGTAAATTAATATGCTGATTAATAACACCATCACCGCCTATTGAAAGTGTAAAAGTTTTGTGCAAAGTAACATTTTCATAAAAGAATCCTTTACCAACTTGATATGTTGATTGTGCCTCACGGGCTAAGTATTCGCTTGAAATTGAAGAATATTCTAACTCTAAGTTTTTGATTGAATATGATGGCGTTTTAGTTGTATCAGAATAAATAAGAATATTACTAATTGGGGCAAGTGTAATCTCAAATATTAGATGATTTTCCAATGCTTTTGGATAAAAAACACCATGATCGTTTAAAATTGGGTGATTTATTGGTATTCTATACTTTGAACCATGAACATTAGCGAGAACTACTTCCTTTACTTCTTTTTGGGTTTTTTTTGCATCGCCCGCATTTGTTCTAAGTTTTCTAATGTTTTCGGAAGAAATACCTTGTTTTAATTTATCTTCTCGCTCTTCTTCGGTTAAAAATAAATCACGATATGTTTGAAATAAATCATATCTTTGAGTATCTTGCAATGTTTCTCCTCCAAAAAGAACTTTTAGTCTGGTTACAAGATTGCTGGCTAAATTATTAACAACCGTATTATTTGCATGACCCTCAACATCTAAATCAAATAGAAGAGATACACTTCCTGGCACAATCACTAAATTCTCAGAAAGTTTTGGAATATTTATATATAATGTTTCTCCTGGACTGGCTGTGGATGGATTTAGAGTAATTCTATTTAATGTTGATTCTGCCTTCAAACCAAAAGGTTCCCTTGGAATTCTGTTTGGATTAATTTTTTCAGACGTCATACTTGATTTATAAGATACTTTGGCTAACCTTTAAATGAGTTCTACCTTTACAAAAATATATTATTCGGCTGAAGGGTATTGGAAAGGATATTCCGCGATTCCTAAATTAGCTGAGAAGGCGAAAGTAAGTGAAAATGAGGCAAAACAATGGTTGCAAAAACAGGCAATATGGCAAATCTATCTTCCAGCTCCAAAGTATATACCTAGACCACACTGGACTGTGAATAAACCAAATCATATTCACCAAGCAGATTTATTATTTTTACCGCATGATAGAGTTGGAAGAAAAACATATAAATATGCGTTAGTTGTGGTTGATATCGCCTCGAGATATAAAGATGCGGAGCCATTAACCTCAAAAGAAAGTCGAGAGATATCAGAAGCTTTTACAAAAATATATTCTAGAAGATTGAAATACCCTAAAACATTAATGGTTGATCCTGGAAAAGAATTTATGGGTGAAGTTGGTAAACTCATGAATTACCATAATGTAAGAATACAAAGAAGTGAAGCTGGTAATCATAGAGCCCAAGCATTTGTGGAAAACGCAAACAAAATATTGGGAGAAAGAATATTTAGTCATCAATATTCACAGGAAATGATTAGTGATGGGCGATCAAGGGTATGGGTGAAAAGATTACCAGCTATTCTAAAAACTTTGAATAATACAAAAACAAGAATAACTGGTAAAGAGCCTGATGAGGCTATAAAAATGAAAGAGATTGATATTAAAACTAAAAATTATCACCGAGCTATTGGCCTTGATGAGGTTAGATTACCAATTGAGGTTAGGGTTAGATATTTATTATCTCCGGGCGAACTTGAGGGTGGTGAAAGAAGAAGAGCCACAGATCCTATTTGGAGTATAAAAGTTTATTATATTTCTGGAAGTAGAATTTCTCCTAATCAGCCGGTTTTATACTTTTTACAAGATGGGCCAAGACGATGTTTTGTAAGGGAAGAGTTACAAGTTATTCCTTATGATACAGAGTTACCCCCTAATTCTGTTTTGAAATAATCTAATACAATGGTTTTGTGTGAATTCCATCCTCATAAACCCATCTTTTATCATAATATGCATTAAATGCTTTTTTATTTTGTGTATATGTCACAATTTGATTATCATTAACTCTAAATCCAGTATTTTGTGCCATATCATTTGCCCCTTTTAAAGCCGCCCAGTAACCATTCCAGTTCATTTCATTTTGTCCATGAATTATTCCTTTATCACTATACTTTGCTTTTCCTTTCTCATCCTCCGCGTAATAACATTTTGAAGAAAGTGCAATCATTCTTACACCATCAAACTCTTTTTTGAACAAACCTGGGGTCCTTTCATGATATTTAGATGTTGATAGGAATTTTTCTTTTCCACCATTAAAGTATTCTTTTCTCATTTCTTGTTTTATAATATCATCCAAGTTTTCAGCTGAAATTGCCATGTACATAGAATCTGTATCCATTTGTATCAACTCAAAATCCTTTCTATCTATATATTTATCTAGAAAATCGTAATAGAATTCCAACATTCTTAATTTTGCTAGCTGATACACCGCGATGCCGCATTGATAGGGTCTATCTATTTTTATTAGTTTTTTTCGTTTTACTATTTCATATGTTTCATTTATTTCTGTAAGATCCTCAAAGAAAGCAGATCTTAAGGCTTTTTCAACCTCTTTCTCATCCTTGGTATACCTTGTAATATTATGTTTTTCTTTATCTTCTATCATTTTTCCGTAGAATGAATTTCCTTTCAGTTTGTTAGTGTCGGCTAGTTCTTTACAACCTTTATACTTTGGTTTTAGTTTTTCAATCAATACTTTAATATCTTTATTTTCTTCAATATCTTTACATATATCAGGAAATTGGTTTAATTCATTAGTAATTTTTACTACATCATCAATTTTGTTTTCTTCAAAAGCTTTACTTAGTTTTTCCAACAAAATCTCAATATCTCCATCTCTTCTTGCGTCTGCCACCTCTTTTGGAAACCATTCAAAGGGCCTTCCCGATTCATACTTTAAAATATTATGAATAGCGGTAATCTCCAAACCATTATTAAGATACCATTTTATCATAGGTGTATATAACAATATCTTTTTTGCCTTGGTAACACCAAGCAATTTTTTATTATCTTTTAGATGTTTTCTTCCTGTAGCTTTTTGATATTCTTTCATGTGCTCTGGTATTAAATATTCGGGAACGACATCTACAATAAATAGAGGTGAGAACTCTTCAAACTTTTCTTTTAGGTGAACAGGGGTATGGATATCAACTTGACAAAATCCGAAAAGATTACCATCAAGAATCTCTTTGCAAATTTTCTTAATAAATTCAAGATCTGATGGATTTTCAACCTCAATACATTCTTCTTTACCGCATGGCATTTCTTTTCCTGCACAGTATAGATATAAAGAATTTGCATCATTACCCTCAATTCTCACACAATTTTTCGGTGATTCATATTTATGAGAGCGAATCTTTGTTTCTTCTTTTTCTGCATAGCGAGTAAATACAATACTGGGGCCTCCAACCATACCCGTTTTCAATAGTTTATAAATCTTGTTTTTGTCGCATATTTTACAATCTTTCATTATCTTACAGCATTTTTTGCAAAACTTGTTATTACAACATCTATGAATACAGTATTGTCCTGGAGCGTATAATTCAGGATCACCTTTCTTCTTCATTTTTTGATATTTATTTAGAACACCCATCATTGATACGCCTGGGATGGAAACTGCATCTTTTAATATATCTATTTCGTCTGGATAATATAAACGCCTTGTTTTTTCTAAAGCTTCTTGAAAAGGTATAACATCGTTTAAGTTATACTCTTTCAACCAATCTTTCATTGTAACACAGCCGCTCTTTTTGAATTCAAACAAATATTCTTCATATTCTTCTTTGGAAATGTTTTTCTTTTTCAAACTAGAGTAAAAGTCTTCATGTTTCACCGGTCCAACGTGAGAAAGCTTATCATAACTATCCAAAAATTCATAAGGAAGTACAAGTTTTTTGACTTCACAGTTGTTTGCTTTACACCACTTATCAAAAGAAAGTCCAGGGGCAAGGTAAGACATTACATCCAAGAATTTGAAATGGGGTGTTGATAAAAACATATACCTATTCTGTTTCTTTGCAACAAAAATATCCTTTGTTTTATCGGTCATGTGTTTTATAAAATATCTTTTAATCAAATTGATATCATATTTTCCACTATTAAACCCTAAAACTGGTACTTGATTACACCATTCTTCATATTTTTGTAAAACATGTTTTTGTAAAGAATCTTGATCAGGTAGCGGGTATTCTTCTTTAACTTTTTCAATAATGGTTTTTCTTATTTCCTCCAATTTTTCAATGAATTCTTTTATAAGCGCATCCTGGTTTGGGTTTTCAATAAAAACTCGTTTGTTTGTTAAATTATCGATTATTGCAACACTAACTGGGGTGTGGATATGTGTAAAACTTAAATCATCAGTAATATGTTTATCTTCTTTTTGTAATATTGACTCAAAATCGAAAATAATATTATATGGATATGGAAAAAATTTCTTTTTAAACCATCTATTGGACAATTCAGGATTTTCACACTCCCAAATTGATACTAGATTATAACCCAAGCTTTTTATCATCTTTTCTCTTTCAATAGTTTCATTATATTTAATTTTGTCGGTTGTTGAACACGGACACCCGTGCCATTTACAACCATAAAACTCAAAAACAGTATTTTTCTCAGGTTCGTATCCATCAAACAAAATCTCATTCCCTCCTCCATCCCTACCACACCTTTCACCACCGTGACCACAAAGCTCGTGATGAATGTGTTTCCCTATATTTTCAGATTGCTTTTCTATCCACCTACAAGCTTTATAACTAAATTGGTTTTTACCCCCATAAAACACTTTTTCAGATTCATTACTGATATGTTTTATCTTTTCTCCCGTGCATAATATTTTTGTCTTTCCTCCTGTGCATATTTCATTAGTAAAATGCCTTTTTAAATCTTCGTGTCTGGTAAATTTTTGTTTACATCCTTGACATACCCAGTTTTGAGTAAGAATGTCTAGATCAATAATGAAAAACCCATGCCCATTATAAAGCCCTAAATTTAAAGTTGGTAAATTATCTTTGAAATTGTTTTTTCCAAACACCAGTTTCCAAACTTTAAAATTTGTTATATTTTTCTGCTCATAAGCCCGGATATTTATGGAAAAAACTTTTGAAATTTTCTCAAAATCAACTAATTTTGTTGATCTAACATCTGCTTTTTTTAGTTTTTTGTTGCCATAAAAAGTTTTAGCTAAATTTAGAGCTTGTTTCTCTATGCGTTTTTCAGGATTTTGTTTACCAGCAATAATATTCATTAGAATAGCTAAACACCTCCATACACATAGATTATCGTCTTTATCATCTACGGAGTAAATACATCTTTTCTTGCGTAGCTCGTCAGGTAATCTTCCACACCCAATTAAAGGTTGTCTAGTGAGAATAACTTTTATTTGCACTTCCCTAAACTCAACCCCGCCCTCATGAACACCTGGTTTATTAATTTTCTTTTCCGCGGGTAAATATGCCCTACTCCAAGCAGCTCCTTCTAAACTCAATCTCTCACCCTCACACCTTTCTATATAATCTTTTATTTCTGAAAGGGAATTAAAAGTTCCTCCACTTCTAAATGTGTGTACGTGATAAGCTATTTCCCCATTTCCTCTTTGAATCAAAGCAGTAAAACTGAAAACAATTCTTGCCCCCATTTCTATTTGGGGTTCCAATTCATTATAAATTGTTTCTGTTAAATCATTATTTAGATCCCTCCTAAATCTAATGATATTTCCATTTATTTCTTCGGTATTACGAATTGGAGGGTCATCTTCATTTTGGATTATTGAAAATATTTTAAGGACTATTGTTCTTTTCTTTTTAGTTTTTTCCTTCAATTCATCTCTCACACTATCAGATATAGTTACCTTTCTTTTTGTTTTAATTTTCCTATTATTATTAATTTTTATGATGTTTTCATTTGTTAATTCTTCAAGCTTTTTGAAAAACTCGTCTTTATCCATTACCCTAAATGAATAATTTCCCCAATTAAAATTTTGTTTTAATCGTTTTTTGGGTTTTATAAAAGTAGGTGCGAGTTTTCTTTTCTTTTTAGGTTTTGCACCTTCTTTTTCATAATTTCTTTCATGCGGGATTTCAATTATAAGTTCTGATCTATTACCTAAAACTTCATTGAGTTGATTTCTGGTCATGCTTTTATAATCTTTAATACCAAAATCTCTTGCTACCATTTTTAATTGTCTATCAGTAAGTATTTATGACACGTTAATTCTTAAACCCGGTATATTATTCAAAGCCTCGATAAGTTGAGATCTAACCATTAAGTTGGTGTTTATAACACCATTTTCCTTGGCTATTTTCTTTAATTGATGAACATTTAATTTATCCATAATTACTTTCTATAAGTATTTTTTTCTAATCTTTTAAATATCATTTTTATTTTATAATCTGAAAAAATCTCTGATAAAAAGAAAATAAACTTATAAATTTAAGCTCTTTCAAATTTAAAATAACCTGTAATCTAAAAAATATATGCTTTTTCTGTCAAATTTTAAAATAATCCTTAAGCTAAAAAGGACAAAGATTTTTTCTGTCAAATTTTAAAATAACCTGTAAGCTAAAAAAAATATATGTTTTTTTCTGATAAAATTTAAAAAATAACCCGTAAGCTAAAAAAGAACAAAGATTTTCCAGTCAAAATTTAAAAATAAGCTAAAAATGAACTTATAAACACGATTACATACTACTTCTTTTGTTCATTCAAATACTAGAAAAGATCAACACAAACCTGTGGAACATCTCGATCAATGACAGCCTGAAACAAAAGCATCCACTTTCCAAATGACTCTTTGGTGATCAAATCCACAGGAAGAACGTACTAAAGATTGAGAAAAGTAAGAAAATAAATATAGAATCAATCAATTAGCATACTGTGCATCCTTATCCAAACTTAAAACAAGTATATAGCATAAAATTGAAATTAGATAATTAAGTATCCTTTGATTGGATCTTGACTTGTGTTTGCCAAAGGTAAGTATGTCAAACCAAACATTGTTGACTGTGAACAAAGGATAATGCAATAGTTCAAAAAAGATTAGCACATTCTAGCACACTTATTGTCTAAATCCAAGCCTAAAATCTGGAATGCTCTCAACCCCCAATCACGTTCACTTCAGTCAACATGCAGGTAAACACATTCATGTATGGCATTCAATAATACCAAAAATTGTTGTTGCACCATTACATAGAGTAAATTCCCAATCTTGTATTTTATATGTACTATTAACTAAAGATGTAAAGAACAAGATTGAGAATGCACAGTTATAATGGTGAAACAAAAATGAAGCATGCATGTGAAAGTTTAGAAAAATTACTGCAAAAGAAGCTCACCATGCTTACAAACCTGGATAAGTGCAAAAAAGATTTTGAGGATTTGCTTCTGGACATCAACAGAGGCTTGAGAAGCATCACTCATGAGAAAGGTGAATCGGCTGTACAACTGTGGAAGAAGAACCTGCATAATTCTGTGAAGGACTTCACGTTCCTCTGGTTTTTTAAACCTAAATGACAAAAAAAAATATTTGTTTGTGGAGTTTGGTCATCCACGAAAGAACAGTACTGTTGTTTATGCCATCAACTGATGTTCCAACAACCTGAGACAAAGGCACAAACTGATGCAGACTTTAAAACAAAGCGAACCATAGCCTATTCAAACCCAACTGTGGGGCTTAACTGATCAGTCAAATCTTAAGCGTTTGATTTATCTTCAGAAATGGGTTATTAGAATAGTTTCCAGGATTTCTTTTAATGCACATGCCGATCTTATCTTTGCAAGCTTACGAATTCTAGAATTTGAAGACATTATCAAACTCCAAATAGGTCAAGTTATGTACCTTTATAAAAACGGTCTGCTTCCTGATAGTTTCAATGACGTGTTTTTGCCTAACTGTGACATACATTCATATAACACTAGAAGTAAGAATTCCTTCCGTTTGCCCTACTGTAGGACAAATGTAAGGAAATTTTCACTTCGTTTTCAAGGGCCCAAAATATTTAATTCCCTTAGCTCTGAAATTAAGAATGCCTCTAGTACTGCTTTGTTCAATTCTAAACTTAAGTCATTTTTTCTTGGTAAAAAAACAATTTAGTTCTCCTTATGCTTGTGTGTAGTTTTTCGCTTCTTTGCTTTTTTTTCTCGTTTATTCTTGCACTACTTTTTTTTCACCTTTTCTTTCTTGTCTTTTTTTTTGCACTTCCACGTTCAGCCATTTCTATTTTTATCCTATTTTAATGATTATTTTCTATGTTCAAAACAAATATGCATACTTAGAGTTAAATTGCTGATGTCAGCATTGTAATTATTAATTAGATAACATACTCTTAAAAGGTGGTTCTATTCATAAGCCTTATTGGCTTTCTTGGGCTTCCTTGCCTAATCTTTTTAAACTTTACATGTACCAGTATATTTTGTGTGTATGGCAAAAATAATAAGAAATAAGAAATAAATAACCACGTCCTGCCTTTCACCACAGCTTAAGTCAACTGGAAAAAACATAGATGACACCAAGGTTTTTATTGCAGGTACACGAGGTTTTGGCGAGGTGAAGCTGCAGATGAAAATCTCAATTCGACCGAGGCAAAATCACAGCAAATGGTCCAATAGTTTAAGGCAGTACTGTATAAATGAATCATTGCATAGGACAACAAAGTACATGTATCACAACCATCAATACGAACTTACTCATATTTCTTGACAACCTGGTACAGTGTCAGTAAAGCACCATGCCATGTTGCTTGACTGTTTTCAGCCAGGAAAGCATTGACCTTATCCACTACTCCTGGCCACTTCTCTGGAAAATCATGACGCAAAATTTGACTGATGCAGACTGTAAGCTGTATTCTGTGAACACAATCAACAGAAAAAAATTTGTTTAGAGTAGCTTCTACACTTCTTTTATGTTCTCTCACAATGATAACAATGACAAATTTAAATAACACATTAAATTTTTCTGAACAATGCCTAAATGCACTTTAACTATGAAGTGATAGGGGTGAATCAGACATCAGCATGAACAGTACCACTACACCTCTTGCTGCCACTATCAGTATCAATTTTATCATCTCACCCTAAACAACTGATGTATAAGGTAGAAGGTCAGATCACGTTTAAATGGATTACACCCAGAACACATTGACAACAGTGAATTCTTAATTAAACCTCATATAGGGCTTCCCATAAACTTGTGAAGATGTGAGAGGATACTGGGAATCAATTGATTATCACTGCCCAATGATGCCATAATTCAGGGCTGTCACTAATTTTTCAAGTAGGCATGAAATGAAAAAAGTAGCCAGGGGACAAACATTTACTGGTGTGACTAATGTTTTGGTTTTGTATCAAAGTAGCCAGGCTCAGACTTGCAGTAGCTGGGGAAATCCCCTGCCCCCGGCCCTTGGTGACAGCCCTGCATAATTTGAAGGAAGCTACACTGTAATTAAAGTTAATGCAGCCAGCTTAATCATAATATTACCATTTTAAACCTTGTCATGATCAGCATTAAAATTCTGGATCAATGTAAGAATCTGGGCAACTGTGCACCTACCCCTCTCCTAACTGAACAAGTTATAATATGTTAAAACGTTTGTGTTGTTGTTGAGTTAGGGGAGGGGTAGGTCCACAGTTGCCCAGATACTTACAATGATCAATGCCTGGGGTCAGGCAGGCAAGACGTATCTCAATAAAATTTTAATTCTCCAGAAAAGAGCACTTCGTTTACTCTTTTTTGCAGATGTTCGCGATCATGCAGTTCCTTTATTTCTTCAAGCTAATGTTCTTCCAATAACTTTTCTATATCATGAATGTGTCTCCAGTTTAATGTACGATATCAATAATAACAACAATGCACCAACTAACATGTTACATTTATTTAAGAAAACATCCAGCATTCACGCGTATAATACACGATCATCCACCACCGGGAATCTTTACGTCCAAAATTCTAGACTGGAGATCCAAAAGCGTTCTTTCTCTCGACTTGGGGTAAAGCTATGGAATGAGATACCATGCCATATGAGGGATATGCCAAAAAAAATATTTAAAAGGGTTCTTCGAACGTCTCTTTTCAATATTTTGAAAATAGAAGATGACTATATTCAAATCCCTGTGATAATTAAGAAAGTTGGAGAAGTTGATTAATATATATATATATATATATTTATTTATCTCTACTGCTTTCCTCATTTGCTTCCTGATTCTACAATTTTATGTTATGTTTATTAGCTTAGAGTTTTCGTAAATAGTCAATTTTCATGTAAATTGTGTTTCTAATTAGTTAGCGTAACATAGTTGCGTTTAACTTGCTGGCCTTTAATTTATTATTAGTTAATGGATACTCGTTAATAATCGATCCTTTTGTAATCTGTATCGTTAATTTGTTAAAGTGTAGTTCTGTGAATTTATTGTCTTTTAATGGGAGTGTTCTTTTATTTGGCTTGCCCCGCCTTGATTAGCTTTTTCTAGCTATTTGTGGGGTAAGCCATGCACTGTTATATTTAGTTAAATAAATAAATAAAGTTGTTGTTGTTGTTGATCCAAATTTCTCCTACTAAAATCAATACTTTGTAACAAAGAAAGGTAATAATATTATAAAAGTCTGATTACCAATAATAAACTGTATTGATTTTCTACTGATACAGAATGTGGTATCCCATCTGGATAGACCAAGTAAGCACGGATTTAACCAGATATTAAGAACACACAGATTGAGCTCAAACGCACTTTTAATAGCTGCAAACTATCTCCCTGTCCTACAATATGCTGTGCATGCTCTAGCAGCAAACACTAAAGTAATACACTACAGCGACCACTAATTAACAATTAGACCCGCAGCCCACAAGGGCTACGGGTCAATAGCCCATGAGGCGAAGCTGAATGGGCTATTGACCCGTAGCCCTTGAGGGCGAACGGTCTAATTGTTTTAGTATCACCCAACTAGTCGGACAGAAAAAGCAGTAATAAAAGAAAGTTGAAAGAAAGATTTATTTGGGAATAAAACAAAAGAAAGCGCCACGAATTTCGCTACTCGAGGACTATTACTAATAGTCCTCTAGTAGCGTAGCCAATCAGATTGCGGTATTTGCAATAGTCCACTAGTTGGGTGATACTAACAAGAATTTGTATCTAGACATTGTGGTGTGGTTTTAATGGTGAGAACCTTGTCTGACTGCGATTGCAGCTTCAAAGTCTGTCTGTTAACCACCTGGGCTAACCAGGCAGCCATCTGCAGTGTGTTACCTGATCAATTCAGGAGCATGGATAACAGCCTCAACAATGTTCTCTCTTATAGTGGCTTTGTCTTGGTCAGAGATCACAAAAACAGCAACTCCATTTACCAACTCAGTGGGATCCCTATCCTTCCAATACTGTGCAATCATATTTTTTAGGTAGATTCCACCTATTAAAAAAAAAAAAAATTAAGAAAATGCTTTTATGTACATATTGTTGAAAACTACTAGTGTACAGTACTTGTACTTGGGGTTTACAGTACCAGGTAAAGAACTGATCAACATGTAAATTTCCTAGTAAAAGGTTTGAACCCAGGAGTATCAGTGGTTCGTATATTGTGATCGTCCGGGTGAGGGTAGTTCTGAAAAGAAGTGTTGTTGGTAAACAACAACAGTTCTTTTCAGAACTACCCTTACCCAGACGATCACACGATACAAACTAATGTAAATTTCCCTTACAAAGTAACTAGCGACAGTATGATCAAGAGTCTGTCTACGATAACTAGCATGCAAGCAGTTTGTCTTGTTTTGAAAACCATGTCTTTTTGCTGAAAAGTAATCGTAAATAAATCCAATCCTGGCAAAGTTCATTAGGCTGAATATGACACATATTTCACTCAAAGGAATATAAACGATTGAAATACAATTATTGAAAAACAATAGGAGCTATATTTTCGTATCATCCCATATTTCATTATGCATGTTGTATCTGCACTGTTCTATTCTTCAAACAAAATGTTTCCATGTGCATTGCAGTAGACAATTCAACTAAAACATGCATAATAAAGTACTAGTGTATTATTATACATAGTATTTTGTGCTTTAATCAATATTATTCATTTCTAAAGTTACACTCGTTTGTTTGATCATCATAACCTTCAATTACACGTCGTCACAATTAAGTGTTTACCAATCACCATAAATATGACACAATGACAAATTGTACATAAATAACAGTGGTCGATAATTTACAAGTGATTTTTCAAAAACATAACCTGCGGCAGCTAGATTACTCTAGTAAGTCCCCATAAGCGGTTATCGCGCAAATTCTAGCTACAGACCACTTCTCAAGAGTCTGCGATGTCGCATGCTTGCATCGAAAAATCGCAAGATGTGCGAACATCTTCGCCTCACTGGACGATCGAAACTTTGTCACAGGAGAGCTACTACATCCGCAAATTTTCTCTAAATTGGTGGCGATGGAAGGTCAGAACAGGTCGATATTTATCAAAGGGAAGACACTTAATTTAAACGGAGATTAAATTTGTGCGTCATTATTCTTTCGTCTAATGGAACAAGCCAGTTCATCTTACCAGACTGACGAACTGGTATCTGCACTTCGTTAGACATTACCACTTGAAGCAGCATAGAAACGAACCCAGGGACTTTATGGATCTGTTCAAAGCGAACGACGAAGTCAACTCAAAATACACGGTTAACGTTAACGTTATGTAAAATATTCATGCTCAATACATATTGCGAAGGCCTAGAGTAAATAAAATAATTAAAAGGATTTCAATATTGTGCAACTAACAATCACGACATCACGAAGCCAAACGAATCAACCCTCTGCAAATAAGTCTCACGAATTGAACCAAATTCCCACTTTTTCACGCAGCAGTTAAGACATTCTTTTTCCAAACGACCATGATCAACTAAAGAATGGATTGAAAATATTGGGCAATGCACGTAGCGGACAAGCTTAGCGCGCGATGAACTTACAAACTCACCTCATTCAGTTTTTTTTCCGCCTCTTCCCTCAGGTTTGGGTCAAACGTGCTCGATAGAATGGAAGCTAGTTGTGGTATATCCATTTTGGCAGTTTTTGTAATTCACTGAGCAGTTTATAAAGTATCTACTCCATGTGCGTTTCTCTTACTTTCCGCTGAACTTCCCGGCAAACAAAAGCATGCGTAGTAAGCTGATTTCCGCTGACCAGACAAACCGTAGACGGCACTGAATCAATTGGACGGTCTTTCGCTTTTTTGATTTTTTTTTATTATTTCTTACATTACTCACATCAACTTAAACTCTTACATTCACTCACGTTACATACGTTCACTTCTAACATCCATTGGAATTTTATATTTTCCTCCCGGTAACAGGTAGAACAGGAAAGGAATGAATATAAACTTAAAACCAATGCAAACGCTTTGGCCATTCACAACAGATGAACTTAATCCGTTTTAAGAGTCCTAACAACGTTACAGAAACTCAGCTTCTGTTGTTACAGTAGGTACTGTTCAGCAGCTTTCCAAAGAATGGTCACTGACTTCATGGTTTGATCCACAGATGAGGCCCTGTTAGGGATTTCAGGAACTTAAAGGGATAGCTGGCAAAACACGTTTAGGGATAAGGGAGACTGTCTGACTAAATAATTATAGGGATAAGCCGGGATAACCGAGATAGTTTTAGGGATAACAAAAAAGAGTCTCTCTCAATTTTCACACGTCTGGTCATTTTTGCAACACCAGCGACCGGTAACGAACAGTAACGGGTCGCTTTACACCAATTGTCAAATTCCAAAGACAAGTAATTTTGGGGATAACAGTCTCGGTAAATTTAGGGAAAAGGGATGACTCTGACCCTCGGAATATTAGGGATAAGGGATGACTTAGCCCCCCATAACATAACCTCACAGATGAAAACGTTAGAACCACACTGTTTAGTGAGACAAATTAACAGTACCTCAGAATAGTACTGTTCAGTAGCTTTCCAAAAAAGGGTCACACTGCATAGAAAAAATGGTCACATTGCATAGATAAAATGGTCACATTGCCTAGTTTGATTCGCAGATGAAAAAGTTAGAACCACACTGTATCGTAAGAACTGTACTGTTCACTAGGTTATATTTTCAACGAATGCTTGAGCTTATTATGTCAAAGCCAAAGAGCCACACCGTAAGACAAACATTACGTACAGTACGGTTTACCACGTGTGATGATAACATTAGTTTTCTTTACTAACTGCTGCCCTCGAGTCTCGTGGAACAGACTCTCAATGCACCATACTGCTATAGCCACCGGCCTTCCGGCTTCCCAGACTCCCTGTCTAAACCGCGTTCTGGGCCATTCTCAGTTGTCGAGGAAAGGATAACAATTCTGTTTTGTAAACTGATGTTCTGCGCTTCGACCACCTCAACATTAACGGCTACAATTTGTCAGTGACCTAAAGAACATTAGCATTTTTTCGAGAACACTACAGCAGGTAGTCTGTGTTTTATTTTGTTGTGTTTTAAGTCTAAAACGGGTGAACCAGGGCAAGACCAGACATCACAAGCAGCGACCATGAAGAACTTTGTGAACTAGCTGCCGATGCGGATGTTTCCAGATTTTGGGAACGTTCTTGGAGCGCTCTCTCGTTTAAGTCGTTTTAAAATTCTCAGTTCCCCATAACAAAATTATGGCGCAAAGTCTAAAATAGCCTTCTTTTACACGTAAATTCATCTTTGTAAACAATCCTGTAATTTCATTTTTGTTGGTGGAGCGATTTACCAATGGAGACTGACCAATCGGTTAAATGTGTTTGCTCAGAGCAGGTTGTTATGATAAAATTCTAAACTTTTCGTTGACCGAAATTTAATAATTTCTTTATTTAACGTTTAGTGCTGGTCACTTATGCGGAATTTTTCGTTGACATATATCAACAATGTCTCAATAGTGGTGAGGAATCAAGACGTTAATTGCTTTTAACCCCAAGTTCATGGACCGTGAGCAAGGGAGGCACGAAGGAAGAAGGCCACAAGTTTTTGACTGAGTTTTATCTCAACACTGCTGATCGCCGTATGTGATGGTCAAGTTGATTCGACTTATTGCTAGCTTAACTGTGCTTTTCTTCAACGTAAACCGCTTCGACAATACAAAAGCCATTCAGAGGTCCCCATTCGGTAAGTCTCAATATCCGTCAGAGCAGCTATATAATTATAGGTATACAAAGTTGAAAACGCTATCAAACTGAACTTGTCACTTTATCAGCG
Organism: Ricordea florida; assembly: GCA_949710005.1. Classification (NCBI taxonomy): domain Eukaryota; kingdom Metazoa; phylum Cnidaria; class Anthozoa; order Corallimorpharia; family Ricordeidae; genus Ricordea; species Ricordea florida. The sequence goes on from OX453275.1 coordinate 1,852,478, forward strand.
GGGGTGGCACCGACAGATTAAACTCATGTCAAGCCTGAATATAAAAATTTCAATAGAGTTTGAAACTTCACTTATATAGTGCTTTCATTCTGTTCCGTAAAGTTAATTCAATTTGGTATCTGTTATGCAGGGTAATGTTGACTGGAGCGTGTCTCAGTCGTCGCATCATCGGAGGCCCAAATACAGCGGTAAAACGCTCGAAGAAGAACCTAGATTTTTTGAAGTTTGGCAAAATAGTTATCTTATAATTTGGAGCCGTACTCAATGGAAGTCTTGGCTAAATAGGTTCTTAATTTGGTTCTTAATTTTCATGAAGGATACTGTTGTTGATTGCAAGAAATTGGTACTGATAAATGGTATTTTTCCTTTATAATAGGCATTTATTTACCAAAAATCTAACAAAAATGGGTTAACAGCGAGAAGCATATGCAGTTTTCAACAATAGTTCTATACATTAAACATTTATTATATATATCACATGTAGTCTAACCCCACATATAAGAACCTGTTGTCTTTTCTTGGCTTAACTGTTTCTTGTATTTTGGAGTATTAAAATCCGTGACAAATTTCTGCCAGCAGGTTCAGTCTTAAATTCTAGGTTCTTCTTCTCGGCGTTTCACTGTACACGTCCCTATGGCAAAGTTTATGCCGCTACCTTGCACTCGACAACATAAGTTCACAAGAATAAAAAAGTTGAAATGAAACTGATCTAGGCCAAGTTTTAAGTATTTCAGAAGTAACTCGGATGGAAAAGTTGCCTGTGTACATATATTTGCTTCTGTCACTGAAGTATGTTTTATGAGTAAAAGGGTTCAAACACAGTTAGTGGAAATCAAACCAAATGATCTTTTTAAATAATTCCCTTTCCTGCTAGAGATCATCGAGGGAGACATGATGGTGGATAAAAGTCATATTGACAACGCTGACTTCATATTCAGAAAACAAAAACGTGGCGCAGTACAGTATACAGCACGCAACTACTTCTGGCCGGCAAAAAAGGACTCACAAGGCAAAAGAATTATTGTGGTTCCATACAAGTTACGGTTCGGATTTTTTCAAAGTACGTTTGGTTATAAAGTTTTTGAACGAACTAGGAAACTCTTCACAAATGAAAAATGCCAAAAGTGGAAAAAATCAAAAGTAACTGCTTAATTAAAGAAATGCTTAAAAGCAAGTAACACTGCACTAAAAACCACTTTTCAGTAGTTTTGCAACGGTTGATTGCCGCCGATCATTTTGACGGTCTCTAGACTTGTAGATGAGAAAGTTAGCATCACATGTTAGTGAGGTACTATGCCTTGGTCTCTTGTATTTTTATCCAGCGTGCGATCAGACATAAACCGGCTCCGCTGCCAGTTCAGAGTTGTTGGTTTTTTTTTTTTTTTCAATTTTTTAGAATTCATTTTTTTCCAGGAAAGGAAAAGGCAGCGTTCAGGAACGCAGTTCAGTACTTTCAAAGGCATACATGTGTTAGATTTCAAGAGAAAAAGGACGATAAAAAGGAGGACTACATTGATGTTTTCAAAGGAGTTGGGTGAGAAAATGTTCAGTTGTTGAATTCTCCAATATTTGCTTAATTAGTCAAACAAGGCCTAGTTCTTAAGTATTTTCTCTAATCATGGTTACCAGCTAGTGTGACTTTTTTCATAGTATTTGGTTAACTATTACAAAGGAATAAACCAGTGCTGCATATGGTGTAAAATACTGAAGTAGTTTTGTAAAGAATGTTCACTCTTTAGCGTGCACAGACACTACAAAAGAAAAGCAAACAATAAAGCGGTGTCAGTAGTGAATTTCCTTAAGGTCACAAACAACAAATCCCGGCATGCACTCCCTGGATTTGCATTTTGTTTTAACTGTACGGGACTATGTATTTACAGGACAAATGTGAGCGTAGATGAAGATTTGGTCCGGTAATACGAGCAACATTTTCTTTCAACTTGTCGCGCAACGTCAGTTGTTGCATTGCAAGTTAAAGGCGTTGTTGGCCGTATTTCCACCTGCGTGAGCAACTTGCCATGCATGCAACAAAATCCAGGGTTGCAGGTTGTAGACTTGAGTTCTACTTTCTGCAACAAATCAGTTTTAGTCAGTTTTGTTGCTCATATTAACACTCACGCCACAACTTGACAAGTTGCTCACGTAGGTGGTAATATGAGAACAACGCCTTTCAACTCGCAATGCAGCAACGTTGCGCGACAAGTTGAAAGAAAATGTTGCTCGTATTACCGGACCTTTAGAGGTAAATCTAAAACGACATCATTTTGATAATATCCGCAAAATTCTAATTTATAACTAAGATCAGGGTAGAGGCAGCTTCTGAATTAACTTTGTTCCTCGCTGAGCAGGTGCTGGGCACAAATAGGACGGCGAGGAGGAAGACAGGAAGTATCCATTGGTGCGGGATGCGAAGTGCGAAGCAAAATTGTGCACGAGCTGATGCATGTTCTTGGATTTCTTCACGAGCATAGTCGCATGGACAGAGACCAACATGTAAGAATTATTGATACCAACATTCTGGATGGTAAGGACCCCTATATTAATCAATGATCAGTTCAGTCATAATCAATAGGCGTTTAGGTCCCGCTCCTCTTGGCTAAATTGCAAAATATCCGGCCACTTTATTAACATACTGATGAATAACAATTGTAAGATGCCTCGTTCTTCAAAAATCTTCGACACATGTAAACGAAGTGGCCGGGTATTCTGCAATTGCTCAGTTCGGTTTCTTAAGGGATGGACTTGTTGAGAGAAAAGTGTAAGAAAAGTGAAAAACTTGTAAGAGAAAAGTGATCGGGGGTGGGAAAAAACAAAACAAAAAAAAAATTCATGCAAAGAAGAAGGTTAAAAAAATTCATGCAGAAGGAAGGTCGAATTGTGACTTTTTCACACGTAGTAAAAAAAATTCGTGCAGAGGGGTTCACCTGAAAAAAAATTCCTGCACAAGCTGAAAATTCCCCACCCCCCCCCCCATCACTTTTCTAATGGTCCGTCCCTAAGAACTGCCATGTTGGCAATGTGTTCGTGGGGCGAAGATAAGGTCCATAAGTTTGTCAAGAGTGTGATAAGTGCCGACTTCGTGCGCTCCTCCAAATCTGCTTAGTTTCTGGTTTGATTTAATTTCTTGTAAAAGAAGGTAACATTGTTTTAATAATTTACACTTGAAAGGCAGAGAGGTTAGCAGCATAACAAGGCCATCTAAGTTTGTGCTATCGCTTCTGTTCAAGGGTACCGCAATTATACAAATGACCTGAAAACTGGGCAACCAAACGAATTCCCAGTTGGTTAGAACGTTGCACCGCTATAGCAAGGTCATGGGTTGGAATCCCGTTCAAGCCTGAATTTTTTCATGTCTTTTCAACTGACAATGTTGCGTTACATAACTGCGAGGATATTTCATTTACCTTTCGACCGATTAGCTCAGTCGGACTACCGTGCGAAAGGTCGCGGGCTCAAACCCAGGGGTCTTTAAATAACTGAGGAGAAAGTGCTGCCTTTGTAATGACATCTGCATATGGTTAGACTTTCTAGTCTTCTCGGATAAGGACGATAAACCGTAGGTTCCGTCTCAAAACCCTTGGTTGTAATAACTTATTGGGACCTTAAAGAACCAACACGCTGTTCGTGAAGATTAGGGGACGTAGATCCCGGTGTTGTGGTCTGGCCTTTGTGTCTGATGCGTGGGTTGGGTAGATGGGTGAGATCAAAACATGGACTGATAGCCGGCTGTCAGAGGCGCCTTTACAAGCTGACGTCCGATCTCACCCTAGAGTACGAATTGTAAACCGCCATGGACAATTAGTGGATATGTGCAGTATATAAATCCATTACCATCACCATTTATTTAAACCATCCTTCTACCGTAGTGCATGTATATGAAATTTTCAGATTTATACATTTACCCCGGACATTCACAAACCAATTGATAAGTTGTATGAACGTCAGAAAAAAGAGAAGCTGACAGTTCGAGCACTGGCCCTTCGTCAGAGCTTTGTTTTTATCTACCGTGGCATAACTTGCCTTTTCAACTATTAATAGAACCCTTTTTGTGTGTGCTCAGTTTTCCGCCAAAGCAGCAGTGGTTTTTTGGGGAAACTAATCCCTTTGGTTTATACTTGTAAAATGGCGCGTACTTTAGAGACCTTACCGTGACAAGCGCGTTTACTTGCTTCAAGAAAATTCCCCAGGCAGCGGCAGGGTAGAGTCCCGGGGGGGTACTCTAAGAATTTCTGGGTGGGGATGTGCCGCTGGGACCCTGGAACCCTTAACCTATACCAGAGCTAATTCAGCTAAATTTTGCTACCCTATACTAGAGTAAACTCCCCAAATCCCCCTATCCTAGAGTAGCTGTTTCCCTAGTCTAGATAAAATCTTCAACCAATTGATCAGTTTCCTGAAAAATGATACCTTATTCTAGGCCCAAATGTTCTGATTTATATACCCTATCCTAGAGTAAACTGCTTGAAAACCATACCCTTCACAGCGGCACATACCTATATAGCCCATATATGGCAGTACCCCCCCCGGGGGTAGAGTTAGTGTTCGGTTACTAAATTTGCGTGCCGTAACTTTTTCAGGACGAGCTTCAGAATTTATTAAGTACAAACAAAACACCGCTGGTCTACCCTACGATTTCCGCTCCGTTATGCATTACACAAAAAAACACTTTACCAAGAATGAACAAAATACTATAGAAGCCAGGATCGATCCCAGCATGCCACTGGGCAATGATGAAGGCTTTTCTTCGCTGGATGTTATCAGGATTAATACACAGTATCAGTGTCCACAGCTGAGGAAAGAACGTGAGTATGTTACAGCGCTACAGACTAGTAATAAACAGACAACACCGAAATAGAAAAGCATTGGGGTGACTGGTCATCAATGGGAAATTTTACTGATACGACTGTGCAGTTTCTGCTCGTTTGACACTGAACGCTCAACGCAGTATAAAGTTCAGACTTAGTTGTTTCATCCGCAGGTGAAAAACTTGAATCAATGCTTTATTGCAGGCAGGAGAAAGAATCATGCTTTATAGCATGACGAGCCGACTGACGCAGTACAGTACTGTTCAGTAGCCTTACAAAGAATGGTCACACTGCATGGTTTGATCCACAAATGAAAAATTTAGAACCACACTGTATAGTAAAACAAACAGTACCACAGTACAGTACTGTTCAGTAGCTTTACAAAGAATGGTCACACTGCATGGTTTGATCCACAAATGAAAAATTTAGAACCACACTGTATAGTGAAACAAACAGTACCACAGTACAGTGCTGTTCAGTAGCTTTACAAGAATGGTCACACTGCTTGGGTTGATTCACAGATGAAAAATTTAGTGCCACACTGTATAGCTGAACACAAACGGAACCACAGCACTTTATTGTACTGCTTATCAACGTGGTTCATTTAATAAAAAGTTTGTTTGTTTGTCTGTTAGTGGTGGAATACCCGGTGACTGTATACACCTCAAACGTATGGTTTGCTGGGACGAATGGTGTTGTGAACCTCGTCCTACTTGGCAGCAGTGGGGACTGTGGCGAGGTAGAACTCGGAGCACCTCATTCGAACCCAGATCCCTTTGAACGCAAAAGGTACAAGTAACTTTACTGCCTTGTCTTTTCAAGAACTTATCCCATTGGTATTCTGCGTAGAGATCTTTTTGAAGTATGGCAAATACATATTTGTTAGCTGTTAAAATACTGACGAGAACTTTCATCTTGTGTCCAATAAAATGGACAGAATATATCATCCAATCAGGTGCAAAGAGTCATAAAATTTCTTCTTAAATACAAGTGCATATTTTACCATAGCTATTTACTAACTCACATGTGGAGGCACAGTAGTGTAGTGGTTAGCGTGTCGGACTTCCGAGCAGGAGGTTTGGAGTTCGAGCCCTGTTGCTGGCACTGTGTTGTTTCCTTAGACAAGAAACTTTACTCCACACTGTCTCTCTCCACCCAGGTGTATAAGTGGTTACCAGCGATATAATGCTGGGGGTAACCCTGCGATGGACTAGCATCCCATCCAGGGGGCAGTAATAATTCTCGCAGGTGCTTCATGCTATTGAAACCGGGATAAGCTCCAGCCGTGTGGGCCTCCTGTGGCTCGTGTGGGCCTCCTGTGGCTCGTGTGGGCCTTTACCTATCTTACTCACAAGTTCAATATGCTGCAACGTTCACTTGTCGATGCATCTGAGAGTAATTCTAAGCCATTTTTCGAGATATTCGACTTATATTCTATATTTTAAATATTGTTTGCACAGTACCGAAAAGTTCCACGTTATTTGTCCATTACTTGGCAAACTGGTTCAGCTAAAAGTTATGCTGCAAAATGCTGGGTGGTTTGGCTCTTGGAAACTGGACAAGGTAAGACCTCTTCAAGAAACTTACCACTCACGTCATATAGGAGACCGAGTTAAAAAAGAGATAAAAAAAAATTGAAAAAAATGAGAAAATGTCTAGTGACGGCAATTGTCTCTAGATCAGAGAAGCACGAAAAACAACTTTTAACGTCTTACTTTTATCGGTCACCATCAGGCAAGTTACTTAACAACGTCTGACATTCCCAGGTTTTCTAATGAGCGCGAACCTGTTCATAGTTATCAATTATTGGAAGACAAAAACTTCTCCGTTCTACGCCCTGGAATCTGATCATGAAATGGAAAGCTCCGTCCCAAAAGTGAAACACGTGTGTGTTCAGTTGTTTGTCGTTTTCGTGTTATTTCCTACGACGTCTTGACGTCTGGCCCTTAAATGGCTTTGTGAGTTTAATTTTTGCGCCATACGACTTTTCACCCAGACGATGCATAAAAGTCCTAAATCCGACTTCGCATTCTGAGCGATGGCATTTCTTTCTATATTTGAAAAAAACTTTCCCTTTATTTTCTTACGCCAATTGTGAACTCAAACCAAGGATATAAAGAAACATTTACAATAGAGTTCAGTTTGTTTAAAAGTTACCTATGTTCTTACTACATTGGCAGATCGAAATATGGGAACCACAGCGCCAGAAAACTGCCGTCTTCCATTGCAATCAATGGGTTTACAACAACGGACACGTTACACTTAGACCGAATTCATGATAACTTTCAAAACAATGAAGATAGGTGTCCACGTTGGTTCGTAATAAACTTTTTAGAAAAGACAAGAGGTGCGCATTTGATGAGTGCTGACGTAAAACAAGTACATATGTTCCGGCGTGCATTACGGCGATCCTTCGTCCCGCATTGCCCTGCTGTAACTACTGGATGAATTCCTAAAGCCAGGACCACTGATGAACATGTGTATTAAACCTCTCTTACAGAGCCTTCCAAAGTCTGTATCTAAAACATGATGCAACTGACCCAAGGTTTTACGGCACAGGAAGCTTGCAATGGAAAAAAAAAACAGCGCATCAAAATGGAAGATGATCAACCTTGACAATTTATGATCGTTTTACATCATAAGAAAACTTTATCTCTTGGGTCTGAATTACGTACGGACAAAAAGTATTTTCTTAAGAGGAAGATTATAGTAAATAATGGGCCTTTCGATCTTTTTAGCCACCTTTGCACCGCTGATTTAGGAAGTCAAGTCTCCTATAAAGCAACATTATGTTTTCATGATAACATTAACTAAAATTAGTAATCAAATGAAAGTAAGTTCAGAAGTCTGTTTCTCACAACGGGAGGAGGCACAATTTCGTAAAATGGTTTGCACCCATAGATAACCGTAATGATTAACAACAACTTTTTCATCACGGGTAAACAAATTCCCCGTGAGACCCTGCATATTTTAAATTAGGCTTTTATGGCATTGTGCAATAAATGATTTGTTTGAGTTTTACGATTGGTTTTTCGGAGCATAAATGTTTTTGTTCTTTTCAGAGACACGCCCCTGTGCTCTGGGAGTGAAAGGGGAACCAATATCAAGGTTATGTTCAAAATGGTCGATTCTCAGGGATCTTTGATATCAACCCTTTATCTAATTCTCGTAATTTCTACAACGTCAGTTTGTTTTTTTTTTTTTGTGTGTGTATGGTGAGTTACCTATTTCATCGTCCAGCCATCAAAATAACTCCCATCCTGATTTTCCTCAAGCCTAACTACTAGTTTTTTGATCGGAGCCGGCACGGATTTCAAAACCATAGTAAACTGTTCCTTGCTAATTAAAAAGAAACACAAATAAAAAGCTCTCAAATTAACCCCTTAACGTGGTATGGACTTCAATTTAGGAAATGACCCGGTACAACTACTCCCCACAACTTCTACTCACTCGCTCTTCCACCTTCATTGCTCACACCAGGCCGCGCCCTGTACATACCTATCAGTTTCAAAATCATAATATGAGCCACCAGTAGTGGCCACGCTCTCCTCAGACCTCTCTCCTCCAACGAAAATGAGCTGAAAGTAGAGAAACGCGTCCGTGCCGTCAAGCCATCTGTCTCCAGTCTGCACGGTCACGCTGGAAAATTCTATATTTCATGAAACGTTTAAGATTATCACTTGGAAGAACATAAAAGTAAGAAATTAAAGGCAAGTATAAACTCTCAAGAGAAAGAAAAATCAACTGTTACAACAATTTCAAACAATAGCTGACAATTGATCACAGTATTTCAAAAGTTTACACGAGATGCACCGCCATGTTAGATTTCCCGAAGACAAACGGCTGCCATCAGAGTCTTGAATATGATGAAATTTAAAATGGCAGCACACAAGTCATTGTGACTGTAAAAAACACCGTTTCGCTCAATAGTTAAATGGCATTTGATTTGATTAAAAGGGCATTTCTGACAATTTAACGCCAATCCTTTTTTTAAGTGAGTGTCGTTTTTAAATCGTGTGCGATTATCAAATTACAGCATTTGTTATTAACTAATGACCTGCGTTTAAGCGGCAATGGGCTCCTGGTTTAAGCAACATTTTCGCTGTAAGTCATGATCAGTGAAAACAAAAAAACTTACAGTTATTCTTTTGTTCGGCACAGCCATATAGCTTGTTGACACGCTTTACATCAATCGGGGACAAATGGCTGTTTCCTAGTTCCATACTGGGATTGCTCTTTGCTTCCATGGTAACAAGGCCTGGTGCCTTGACAAATCTGCTCTTCCTGTGGTGTAAAATGGATTGAAAGTCGTAAGGAAGACCCTGGTTATCCATTTTTTGGGTTTTTTTCCATGATATCCGACTTGAATTCTGTTAGAAAGGGACAAAAATTACATCTTGGCACACAATAGCTAAATTTCCCTATTTTCAGCAAAAACAAGCTCACAAACACAAAATTTATCAGAAAAAGACTGCAACTGAAAAAAAAAAACAACAACAACAGCGTCCCCAAAACAGTCCCAGAATGCATCTCACATAACATTCGACGTATTCCCCTGCGCAACCTCGGAATGGAGCAATGAGAAGACTAAAGAAGGCTTTTCTTTCTTGAATGCAAAGATGTGAGATGTTTGGAACTTGTTTTCGTCATCATGATATATTTTTTTTTGTTGCAGACTTCTCATAACGCAGTCAGGTTCTTCCCACCAAAATGACGATGAGGAAGGCAATATTGAAAAAGAAAATTCTTACTCGTTTTATATTCGTAATCAGTTTTGTACTTCGTCTCTGATGTACAAAACTTTTTTTAACGACCAGTTTATTTTTTCAACTGAACTGATTAGTCATAAAATTATTCCACTAATTTTGCATCTGTAACACTGAGTTTTCAGATAGAAAAGGTACAAACAGAGTCGAATCAGTTATAATGTTCTCTTCGAGGATCCTAATGTCGTAGTCGTGATCTGTTCGGTTGTACTCGTGAAGAAACCCGAGCATGTGCAAGATTTCGTGCATCACGGGTCTTATATAATCACAGCCGACGCCGAGAATCACAGTTTGCCCTCCTATTTGTTTTCCATAATCTGATGAACATCTGAAGGTCAAAATATAATGCTTAAGTCCATTGGTTATAACCTACAGTCAAACCTTCCGGTATCCATTGAATGGAATGAAAATTGAGCTGAGACTCGTTAGATACCAGGTTCTGAATCAGTGTATGAAACCATTTTGAGGGAGAGGTTCAGATTACTGAACAGCACTGTACCTTGGTACTGTGGGGGTAGTTTGTAAAGAAACTGGCGCTGCGTCGGTGTGGAATTGAAGCACAGGAAACTGGAATAATCAAACAAGTTGATAAAGTAATTTGTACCACCGTAAGGTAAAAGAGGTGGGTGCTGACGTTTCGAGCGCCAGGTTCGAGCGTTAGCCCTTCGTCAGAGCGAATGAGAGGACTATGGATTACGTGCAATTTATTTACAGATGTTTGGAGCTATGCTATTGGTGGAGCCATAGCAGCGTGTGAGTGAGAGTAAATTAATTAAATGAATGAAAAACGTTCTTCGATACTGTGGGGATTAAGAGAACCAGTTGGAAGATAAATCTTTTTTCTAGGTTTTTACAGCTTTCCGTGTTACCCTGATACAGGGAAATGCCGCAGATCGTCATGTTTTGAGTGGAATGATTCAGTAGATTTAAGTGTCGCGTTACTGGCTTAGCGGAAATGCATGTGAAGCGGTCGGTGATTTCAAAGTATCCCTTCTACCACTGTCGCCTCATTGCGCATATGTGTGCCTTTAACATACCCTTCCTACATTTTGACGTCATCAGTTACTTTGCATGATTGTGGTTGTCAACACTCATTCATGAGGTATTGAAATTCCCAGTTAATAATAATAATAATAATAATAATAATAATAATAACAATAATAATAATAATAATGATGATCTTTATTTGAGTGTCAATTATGTCTAGCACTGACGTACTTATCAGGGACACTGTAAAAGCACAAATGAAATCGAATCAAATCAAATTAAAAAATTAAACCAGTAATACTTATGATGGATAAATAAATTTAAACCAGTACAAAGTCCAAAGTCCATTTGTTTGTAACACCGATCAAAACCGGTTAAAAATGACTGACGCCAACCGCAATTCACTCTTACAAGAGTATAGCTGATGCACGATTTATAAACTGCTCAAATCTGCAATCCGAGCCGGCAAACAAACCCAAATTAACCTGCCGATGCGAAAACCTATTCACTCCCAGGCCTTCTCTAGTAGCGTTTCCTTCCCTAATATCAACTATCCCCCGGCAGGAATCCACCATTTTAAATACAAATTATATTTTTTGCGGGTTGAGTGTTAAAACTGACGTGCTAAAGACAGCAAGGTTTGGGTTTGCTAGTCTTTGGTTGGGGACTATTTCTTATCGATTGCTTCTGTACTGTTTTTATACGAACACTTTTACGGTGCTTAAGCTTCAGTTGACTATAATAGTCCAACACGTCCATCCATCACTTGTGTTTAAACAAAGTCTTCAGCGCGCACTTTCATCAACCATCACTAGATACATCATAACCGCTTGACGCTGAAGAAATCAAACGTGGAAAGACAGCAACGGTATCAAAGTTACCAAAGAAAGCTAGCCGTCAAACTCAACTTGTACTGCAACTTCAAAGGGTACTTGTGGAAAACGTTTGTTGGCGTGTATTTTAAGGATATTTGTTTGTTTTCTGCTTTTTGTTTATTACACCGTTGTAGCTAGGAATACTTTTGTTCAAGATTGTGAAACTTCTATATTTTTAAGTGTGAAGACCATGGTTAGAGTGAGCTGGCTAATAATCCTGGGTCGTTGACAGGTGAGCGATCATCCATTCAACTGTTTGACTATCTGTTTTACTGGTACCTGGCAAGGACGCGATTTTTAGCAAACACTTAACTTAACGAAGGCAAGACGATTTTATTTCAAAGTTACACAGTTATTTCTTTTTGAATTCAGTTCTAGTTTTGAGAACGCGGACAAAGGAATATACGTGTTACTGTTTTCATAGAATAGTCGCTTGTAAATCGTCTCAATCCTTGGAGCAGTAGTCAATGAATAACAACATAACGTAAAGCAGAAGCATTAACTTTCTTGAAAGGATATGTCTATGAAGACAAAAGGCTAAATGTTAAGAAAAATTCGACGCAAGCTTGGAAGATGTTTTTCTTGGGGGTGTTTCTTGGTCATATGTGTTATTACCATCCTTTGGATTCCATGGAGAGGAGAGATCGACTTTTATTTATTTACATCGCCAAGGATTTCAGAAATTGAACTTAACAAAGTCAACCGCACAGCGCTTCAAGATTTGGCCGCAGCGAATTACGTGGGAAATGAGCATGAAAAACGTACTACGTTTGGTAATAAAAAAATTACTCCTAATTCGCTTGCAGATACAGAAATGGACGTGCTCACGGGGGAAGCGTTGCACAGAAACGTACACGACGTTTCCTCACAACGCGGAAATGTAAATGTCCATATTTGGAGAGGTCTATGCTGTCCTAAAATCAACAGTCTGAGGCAGTATCCGCTGTTTCCTGATTTAGCCAATGAACAGTTCCTACGTCCCACAATCAATTCTCATCAATTGGGAACCTGGTACGGGCAACGAATCACGGGATACATACACCCTCCACGTACTGGAAATTATACATTCCATTTGAATGCTCACGTTTTTGCCGAGTTATGGTTAAGTCGGAAAGTGAACCTGAGAGATGCTGAATTGATTGCTAAGATTGCCAGGCCCAACAAGAAAAGTACATTTATTGAATCCGTTGGCCCTACATCAAAGGAGTTGCATTTAAATGCAGACAGGAAGTATTTCTTTGATGTACTACACGTGATGAACGGAGGAATGCTGCGTGAAGATCACGTGAACGTCTCGTGGAAAATTCCCGGGAGTAAACAGTTTGGAGAGATATCTAGTTATCTCCTATCGCCACTTGTGGATGAGAACGCCAGTGCAACATTAAGCCACGATAGTTTTACGAAAAGAAGTGAATTGCTAAAAGAATCTCCAAGCGTTCTCGATACAAAGCGAAACGACGCCGATAGCGGCGAAGGAGAGGAGGACTACGAAGGTATTGAGCTGCCAAAACTGAATGATAACCTCTCCGAGAAGTTCGTTTCACGATTTGGCAGCGACTTTGATAACAGGTTCACATATAGCAGGTATAACTTTGAAGGACTTCCAGAGATAGAGCTCGATATTTCATCCGTACTTCCTGGTTGCCCATACGAGCCAACATACGTCACAAAACGACATTTGAAACGTTATGAAGGCGTGTGGCAAACGCATTACAGCTCCGTGTTCCCGGATGATGGTACCAGTGAGTTTATTTGTATTCAAAACAAACTGAAGGAGGATTGCAAAGGAAATGAATTAGTGAAAGAAGACGAAATATTGGACATAGTGAAAATGTTTATGAAGCAAACAGACAGGAAACTCTCAAGGTATGGTTTAGTTACCTTACCTCACTATCCAAAAAAACACAATTCTAGCTGATCAACAGTGTAGCGGTGCTTAACACACTCGGAAAGAAACCGATCAAACGAGCGACACTGAGACAGACAAACACGTCAGCTTGCCTGGAGATTAACTTCACTTTAATCAGTCTTATCGTGTTCGTATTCGTGAAACTGAAATTAAAATTCAACTCTAAGGAAAATGAAATTGAAAGGAAACAAATACAAACGAAAGAACTTACATTGTTGCCAGACTTAGGAGACCGATTATAAGATTTTTGCAGTGACAACGGAAAAGCTTAAACTCAGACTTATTACCTTTGTGCTATCTTATGAAATTGAGCAAAGATCATGCACTCTGCACAAGTGCAAAGGGTTAATTATTAAATTAGAAATAAAGAAACTCCTGCCCAGGAGCACTCACAGACAGGTTTCGCTGACCTATGGTTTCACAGCGTCAAATCCCAATTAACGTTTGGTTCTAATCTTTTCAACCCTTTCCGTACCATGTGGTTCTAACTTTTGAACCCAGCCCTTTCACGTCCACAATTAAATAATTAACTTGGGTCATTATGGTTGAAGATATAACCCTTTCACTTCCAGAGTCAAACCTTGAGTCGCACAGTGTGGTTGTACAGTTTTAAGACTTCCATTCCCACAGTCAAACCTTGAGTCATACAATGTGCTTCCAACTTTAACCTCTTTTACTCCCAGATTTTTCTTTCATTTAATCATCGTGTTTCTTTATCTTTAGAAAATTGAGCTTAAAAGCAATTGTAAATATTGAGAAAAATTCCGACCCCCACCGTGGTAATCGATATTTCCTCGAGCTTGTTGTACGAGATGTCAAGAAAAACCAAATCCTGCGGCTATCAAATTTTGTATACAAGTTCCACAACCGCACATCACTATGTCAACCAGATGGAGTCACGTGGACAAGGAACACTACTGTCAATGTAATTTTGACCGTTAAAAACCAAGGAGTCTGGGCACAACACTTCATTAACGAAATGTCCCGGATTTGTGAGCAAACACGCGATGATCACGTGCATATCATTCTAGTGGACTACAATAGTCAAGATATCGATGTCGAAAAGTCACTGAAGCGGTAAGTGAATTTGCGAATCCATAGGAAGATAGTAAATAACATGTATGACTAATACAAATATCATGAAATCTAAAACTAGAACAAGTAAAGTTTCGATTGATGCAAAAAAATTTAGGCGCACAACGTTGCATCTAACCATCTTTAGAAATTATAACCTCAAATAGGAGGACGGAGAGCTTGAAAACTGGCCTCCTTCGTCGAGTTCAATATCATTTCTGGTTCTCAACCTCGTTCCCAGGGCTTTTCCCTAGATTTTTCTTTCTAGGGAAAAGCCCTGGGAACGAGGTTGTTCTGGTTCTGTCCTCGTATACCGGTACACAAGGGAATAACCATTGTATTTTCTTTGTTTAGGAGTCCTTGTTTTGCTCTAATGTATTGTTTGGTCTTTTGTATCGGCTCTTGCATTGGGTAGCGGTGCAAATTAAACCCAGCTTTTAAACTCTCTATTCAACAGGAGCTCTCTAAAAAGATATACAGTCCTCAAGCGCTCTGGAGCATTCCACAAGACCGAAGCAATAGAGTCTGCCGTCAACACGATTAAAGATCCCAAAAGCATTGTACTCTTAGTTGATCTCCATCTTCGTACACCCAACAATATCTTCACTGCTGTAAGAAAGGTAATTAAAAAAGGTAAAAAAAAGAAAGGTAATTCAGTGGAAACGGCAAAAATGCCAAAAATCAGGAGCCAGTTACTTGAGTCCTCCATAAGTGCTGTACCCTTGAATCAACCAATTCCCGTAAAGAATTCATGATTTTTAGAGCAGGCTTTCCCGCGAAAATACCTTGTTTCCGTGGACGTCTGCATTCCCCCCCCCCCCCCACCCCTCACGTTTTCGGCCATTGTTGTCAAGGGTTCTTCAGAACACAAAAAAGCATATGTAAATGAGCATATCTGAACTGCGCTCTGATTGGTTGAAACTTTTCATCAGAAAGGGTTGACTCCATGGGCGTGTCTGGAAGATGGAGGCTCCTAGTAATCGGCTCCGGCAAAAATGGAGAGACACGCATTGGTGGCCTATATTTTGTACCCTTCCAAAATGATAGATGAAATGCAAAGGATAGAACACATAATTAAAACAAAAACATTTGTACGACAACACATTGCATTCACACAACGTCCTAGAGGAGATGGCAAAGAATGACTGCATTTACTTTGCTTTTCGCCGAACTTGGCTGATAAAAGGTAAAGGATTGCTGAAGCTTTAATGAATTTTTGAATGTAAAGATTTGCACAAACTATGATGAACGAGCAGTATAATGCTGGTGAAAGTCCGCCTTTAACGGTACCTGGTACTTGATATTTCTGTTGTTTTCTTTGTCTGTTTTTTTGGCATGCCATCAGCACACTGTGGAAGGAAGAATAGCATTCACCCCAGTCCTTTTCCGACTAACTTTCTGTGGCAGACCGCTGACCAGTACAACCCAACCCAAAGGATACTGGGAAACCTTGGGCTATGGGATATTCGGTATGAAAATGTGCCAATGAGCTGGGTTAGAATTTGCAAGTTTAATCTTAAACACCCATGCCATGCACACTGGGGTTTTATCGCGAGAGTTGCCACGTGACAAGAGCGATATTTGATGGCATATTAAGATTGCGCTTGCAAACGGTCCTTTACGCAGTTTAGAGTTGTTGTGAAAGCTTCATTGAACTATTCGGTAACAAGCCGTAAGGCCCACAGGATCAGAGCTTATCCCGGTTTCAGCAGCATGAAAGACTTGGAAGTATTGTTACTCCCTCCTGGATACGCAGGGTTACCCCCAGGGGTCGGTTGTTCGAATGCCGATTAGCGCTAATCCAGGATTAATAACCCGGGTTTCTTTTCCTCTTGTTAAAAAGCATTTTCAACGACAACTTTCTCTATTTTTTTCAGAGCATGCAATCATCAAGTTGTAATCAAAAAGAAATATACTGAATGTGCTTTTTAAGCTCTCATATCTGCATCTAAATTTCGCACTAACCCCGGGTTACCTTAACCCTGCTTCGAACAACTCGGCCCTGCATTATATCTCCGGAAACCATTTTATACACCTGGGTGGAGAGAGACATTGTGGAGTTAGGTTTCTTGTCTCGGGATACAACACAGTGTCATCACCAGGGCTGGAACTCCGGACCTCCTTCTTTATAAGTCCCACACGCTAACCACTCCACTACCGCGTCTCACGAGCGAGTGGTCCTGCAACAATAATAATAATAATAATAATAGTAATAATAATAATAAATAATAATGAACTTTATTTGAGTGTTAACTGTATTTAGCACTGACGTACTAATTGGGGACACTGTAAAGCACAAATGAAATGAAATCAAATCATATTAAATTAAATCAAATCAAATGTTGGTTTTTGTGGAGAGGGGAAAACCGGAGTACCCAGAGAAAAACCTCTCGGAGCAGAGTAGAGAACCAACAAACTCAACCCACATGTGACGCCGGGGCCGGGAATCGAACCCCGGCCACATTGGTGGAAGGCGAGCGCTCTCACCACTGCGCCAACCCTGCTCCCCAACAACGACAACAATAACCAGTTTATATAGCTAAATGGGATAATTAATGAATGGTTTACCCTGCGCGTCTCCATTGATCAACCAAGCAAAAATTCAATGACAACATGAATCTTTTTGTGCTTTTTCGTTGCATGCTTTTCAGGTATTTACAAGTCAGATTGGGACAAATTTGGAGGAATGAATGTCCAGGAATTCCAGAACAGATGGGGCGGGGAGGACTGGGAAATGATTGACAGAGTGCTTTCTATTGGTTTAGAGGTTGAAAGACTGCGCATGCCTGATTTTTATCATTTTTATCATTCCAAAGAAGGAATGTGGGACAAAAGCTTGAAAGCTACTTGAAAACTTCAATGATAGTACAATTATTGTAGCTTAAATTCACAATAATTATCGACTGAAAATAGGTTTTACAATCATAACATTGTTGCTGATTAAGTGAATGCAGAAAACAATTTTTTACACAAACCATTACTTTTTTTGACATACGAAAGTGCGTCAGTTGGTTTAACTCTGAGGCATGACTTTGTTTATTAAAATTTTAGACCAGAAAGGCGTGTGTTTGAATACAAACTTAAAGTTAGTGATAACAAAATTCGTTTCCTTCCAAGTTAGAGCAGTCATTCTTTGACTGTGAGGATATTCTGTCCGCCAGATTGTCATCATTGATAATAAAGCACATAGCTGTATTGTAATAATTTTGTATTCAAATCGAGCGACAACAATTCTGCTACATAATGTGATTCAGTTATGATTTAATAAAAAAAAAAATTCAAAATCTGGAAATCGGCTTTACTGTATTGTCATGTTATGGACTCCCATATGGCGATGCAAACTCTACTTCTGTTGGATAATGAAATTAAAAGTAAGAGTATTGGATTATATTACTGACCTCACGCCAACTACTGCCATTTTAACGTTAAATGACAGACTCTTCTGGGTGGGAAATGTGACATCTGTTAGTGAGAGATGGAGCTGTCTGACATGTACTGAGAGTGACACGAAACTGTAATCTGATAAAGAGAGCTTTTAAGTTAAAATATCCTGGAAATGTAACCACTATTTTATCTAAACCCACTCTTTTATAAGAGACAAAATCATCTTACGGCCGTGAGCAAGTATCCAGTGCTATCAAATCGTTTATAGACATATTTTTCCAGAAATTTTCATACCGTATGTAAATTCGTAATAGACACAGAGACAATTATCTTAAATGTAATTGGTTTAAAATCGTTTTATTTTCTAAGACTCCTGCGGTTTGTATTTAATAATTGCACTCACGAAGTACTGCGTTTTGGATCGGAAATTAAATTTTTTCTGAAAATTTTTTTCTCAAATCTGAATTATTAAAGCTGCGAATATGACCTTTTCTAGAATTCATTCCTCCTCTTGGCCATACAGACTGAAGAAAACATTGAAATCAGGGCGCGCAAGTTGTCTGTAAACCCAATTTTGTCATGGATATGCTAATTAAGTACTGTTACAGACTGAACTTGAACTGAATATGCATCAAAGCGCTTGAAGGTTTTGTACTGCGGTTTACTTTGGTGTCAAGAAGATTTTCGTAATAAGAGGCAAAACAGCTGAGAAACTCTCAAATCTGCCTACCTATATCTTCTTTTAAAATTTGTTGACGCCTGATCAAAATAATCCTGGTAAGTAAAACTTGGGTTAAAATCTCAGTAGACTTTTCCTAAGTTTAAATTGTTTAAGATACCTACAAAGACCATGAAGATTTTAATATACAATTTGCACTCACATTCGTATACAAGATTTCTATAATTCAAATGATATTTTGGAAAACTCTTAAATTAAAGACGTTTGACTACACAGAAACATCGCAGGATTTCTTATGCTCGATACAAACAGCAGTGACTTTCTCGCATTTCTTTGCTGTTATATACAGCGTCTCTAGAGAACTAAAAGATCACTTATTGAACTGTGTATCGAATACGTCTATTTTTGATATTCAGATGTTATTAGCAAATGTATTAATATGAAGTTTTGTAGTCTTATTCTAAAATTACGGTTGACGCAAGTGTTTATGAAATTGGATGATACTGAAAAGCATGTAGCCATGTTAACAGCTTTCCGAATTCCAATCCCGAAATGATTTCAGTGCGTTGTAAACATTCATGTATGACCATACTTGGCGTTTTACAACTCGAGGTTTAGTGAAGTCGTTTTGAAGATTTCATATTGAGGAAATACTACAGGAAGTAGTTGAGTAATTACCAGGTTCGTATTTGACAGACGTTAGAGTTGCAGTAAATGAACGCTACACTAAGAATTAATCAAACCTGAGGTCAGATGATTCGCTTCTGCTGGGGTATATTTTGTTATAACAAATTTCATCTGTAAAAGGACGTTGTTTATGTAGTTTTTGGGTTGAGAGGCTTGAAAGCAAACCTTCTTTACAGCTTTCAGAACATGTAATGATGCCCAAAATGTAAATATTGACCAAAAAAAGCACCCAAGACTTCGAAAACCTATTATGCACTGTTTAAAGTGCAGGTTGATTAGCTCAAACACGGCATGTCCAGGCAATAATGGACGAGAATATTGACTATGAACCAGCGAATCAGCCTTTAAAATGAGAGTTCTACCCTAACAAGAAATTTAAATTATTACGCACGTTTTGGTGAAAAGGAACCCCAAGACAGGAAGCCTTGAAAACAATAATGCGTTTTTATCCATTTGAACAGACAAGCAGTTTAGCAAAACGAATAGAATTCTTATTTTTTTTTTTGTCTCAGTCAGTTTCTTTAAGGACGGTAGATCATTATTACGTCCTAATCCGATTTTATAGAATTGTTTAGACTGTAGGTCCTGTAGTGACAGAAAATGTTTACATCAGCATTTTAGTTTAAGCGATATTATGAATTGAAATTGGGATTTCAAAACGTTGGAAATGCGTCTATAATAGGAGTGACATAAAGGACAGTTGGTTGATAAAACGATTGGTTGGTTTATGTCTGTTGAACTGACGGAGTTTGTCTTATAGCACTATTAGCTGCCTCTCTAAATATTTCATTTTGTATTTGCCATTAGTCTTTCAGTCACTTTTTTAGGTTTACCGGTTAGAACTTTTCATGGTTAATGAAGATTATTCACCACAAAGTTGTTAAATACGGATATATATCAGTTTTTACGAATCATTTTTACTATTTTCAAGTCTTTTAAGAGAGAACAACGATTAAAATGGTCAGCCGTATTAATCGACATCCTGGTGAGTAAATTATCTATGCGATTTATTTATTAGAGTATGTTCGTAAACAGCGTAGTAAAGCGCGCTATGATTCCTTTAAGATACTTCAGTACCGACCAATACTCTAAAAAAATGGTCCGCTTTCCATATTTTCCTTTTGCGTTCGTGAAACTCAAACCGAAGAATACTGAAAGGTATAAAAACGTATAGGCTGTCTCGAAACCTTATACTCAGCGGTTTGCGTTACAAAAGTTTACTCTAAATCATTTTTATCTAAATTAATTTTCTTCGAAGATCTCAGGTTTCATCGAGATTCGCTTTCGAAAATTTTTCACTTTTATAGACAACTGGCAAATATTCATGCATTATCTGAGCCAAATAAGGCTTGTTTATATTTTATCCTTTTACGTATCCTCCTATCATGATTGTTGTATGTGTTCAGTTGGCCTGTTCCACTGCTGCGCAAGAACCACCCCATCAGTCTCTTCTCGTGCCAGGTTGATTTTTAAACTGGTTCATTGTAAAAATGTTCCCAACAAATGATCACTCAGTCTGAGGTAATTACAAGCTCATTCGTGTTATTATCTTGTTTAGGTAACATAGCAGCGCAGTATAAATGGCTTGGGACTCGTTTAAGAAACTGGTTTTGCGTCGGAACAGAATGGAAACACGCAAAGTTTTGTCAGTTATCAACAGATTGATCAATGTAAGTTTTACGAGTGTAAGATTAGAGGAAAGCTAAGGGATTCGTTTTGACAACTGGCTAAGCTTTAAACGTCAGCTTTCCTTGAGACTTATGGAGGTACAGCTTTCATATGTCATCTCGTTTGATAAACCCATTTCCATGTGTTCTATACCGGTACTAATGCCATATGATTTAGATCTAACTAAGTCGTCGTTCAAGCCGCAGAGCTGCAATCCTCGCCGTTTATCCGTTCCCAACCCCGTCTTTTTCCTCGACCTCCAGTATGTCAAAGATTTAGGGGAATTTTTTAAATTTTAACAGGAAGTGAAACTGAATGCGGATGATGAGTTATCGATGATGCATTTACACAGCTCAAATATGAATTAAAAATTGATTTCGCTAAATGGCTTTCAAGAACTTAGAAAGACATAGATACAGTTTCACGGAGGTTTTTAGTCAATTGAATCTATCTTGTTTCATAGCATAATAAACGGGTGCCGATTTAATGAACCGCTTTCGAGTCCGATGACTAAAAAATATTTTGTGCGAAATACTGGCAGCGCTGTTAAGGAAATACTACTTATTAACCGAGAGCGAGGTAATCTCTGAGGCCTTGACGTATTGCCCTAGCGATAATACATCAAGGACTAGGTCTTAGATATCTCTGTAATGACCGAACGGACGAGGTTAATAACAGTATACCGATTGAAACCAGATTGGAGCTAATTTTAAGTCAGCTAGTGAGTAATGGCTTCTCTAGCTATTTCTTCCTTTTGGGTGGTAATTATTACTAGAATTATTAATTACTATAATGTGGCTAAGTGCGTCAACGATTTATACAATAAAAATTGATATTGATAAAGACATCGAAAACATGTTTACATAACGTCATGCATCGATCAGCAACTAAATGATTTGTCCTCGGTTTGTTAACTTAAAGCTACTGTATTTAGGTTTGACTCATGGAGGGAAGCATGTGAAACCTCAAGGTTTGACTTAAGGAGTCACAGTTAAAAGCCACATTGTATTACTGAAGTATTGACTTGAGGAGTCACAGTTAAAAGCCACTTTGTATGACTCAAGTATTGACTTCAGGAGTCACCGTTGAAAGCCACATTGTGACTTAAGGTCTCAGTAAAGGTTTAAAGTTACAAACCACACTGAATGACTAAGGTTTTGATTTAAAGAGTCAAAGTTAAAAGTTGGAACAATACTGTAGGTCTGATGTGACTCAATGTTTAACTGCCCCTAGGAGTAACATGCGTTGAACCAATCAGATAGCACTACATACACAGTGTTTCCCTTCTCTCAGCGGTAAGCCTTGGGGGTTTGAGTTCAGTCGTGAGAACCTAATAAATGCAAAAGTAAAAAAACTTTGTTTGCATTACTGGTGGCGGTTGGTTGTATTGGTTACTCCAACTCATGCAAACAACACCGTTGTTTATCTAGCTGTAGGACTGGGGATTGAAATACTGCTAAATTTATCACGCTTAGGAAGTCCACAACTACATCGATCAGTCTTGCTTCTCTCTGCCCCTCTCATAATCAAAGTTCTTCATAGGCAATTTCATGCTGAACTAATGAAATACAATTGTTTCTCGATGCGTTATTTTCATAGTATTCGGTTTGTAGATGTACTTATATTAGTGTAACACGGTAGAATTATTAGCCATGTATACGTAATAACCAAACAGTGTTAGGATCAGTGAAGAATGCAACTCGAAATTATCAGGTATCCTCTGTCTCTCGCAGGGTGATAACACAACCAGTCAGACGCGCATTTATTTGTCAACAGCTCGGCTAAAAGGCTGAACTGATTTTCTCATGTTCGTCCTTGTCTTTGATATACAAAGCTTAAGGCTAAATTTGTTGAATTCTAAATTTGTTGAATCTAAATTTATTGAAGCAAGTGAAAACATAACTACAAGGCGACTGGTTTGTTTTTCTTTAACATCTCTACGGTCCACAAGCAATTGCAAACTTTCGACACATCTACACTGAGGCGACATAAAAAGGTAAGTTTTCTGGACTGGCGTACAGCTGTAAGTGTAACTTGTTCTGAGTAGTGGTAACAAAGCCTGTAAGTTTTAGAAGGAAGGCTAAAAACACAACACTTAACTATGGGCATTCGCGAGATGGGTATGACTCACATAAAAGCGTTTCACCTGACAAATTGATCCTACAATGCAGAACACGAGATAGGAACAGTTGTTGCGACACATGCTGAAAACCTCTCACAGAACTCGTAAACCAACACCACGCCTTTTAAGGCGGTTTTCCCGAATATTGTTGTCACATTTTGATGGTTTCGTCTATGGGATTCAAGCTGAATGTAGGTACAAGGTTTTTTCGAAACCATCGGAACGAGGAACAGTTCAAGAGTCAGGTAAAAAGCTTAGAAAAGCAACTAACAACTTTTTAAGTTTTTTAGTTTTCCACTTCTTCAAGTGACGGACTCTGTCTTCAGATCAGATGAATACTTCGTTCAAAGGCTAGTACTCCAGTTAGTATTATTAAACTGAGCACTTTCAGTGACAAATTAAGGTTTGTCAATATCAGTTTATTCTCCAAAATAAGACAGTAAAAACAGCTCGTTGGCCTCAGTGCTATGTTGCTTGTAAAGGGTAGTCATTCCTCTCACTGCCACTGGTCTGTTGTCTTTTTGGAGTAGCATAATTAAGGTCAGTTTAATGAATTTGAACGTGGCCGGTTGATGGAAAATTGTGCTTTATAATGACATTTATACTCTTCTGCATAGTGTTATACGACTTAATATTATTTTCGCGGCAGTTTTCTCACCATTCATAGCATTCAATTCCCTGTGGAGAATTTTTGAGTCCCAATAAACGTGGTCGCTTCATTAGCAAGGATTTCACATGTCACTTAAGTAGGTTGTCATTTACACGCACCAATTTTCCCGCAAGCCTTCACGTTAAGTACAAAATAAATAAAAAACACCACCGGTAAACAGCTTTTTGTTTTGGCTCCACGCTATGCTATCAAAGAAACTTCTAGAATGTTCTTTTTACGTTCTTCAAGATTTTCGTTAACTACGAAAATTAAAAAATCGAATAATTTTAAAACACTAACAGCTGACAGACTAGCTGGGAACCAAGGTGATGAAATATGGTAGGGTTGTGGGATGTGGCTTGAGATGACATGAGGATATGTTAAAGCCACAAGTATGCGCACTCAAGCGTCAGTGGTAGAAGGGATAAAACCCTGTTCCTACCAAAAAAAATTGAAAAATTTCAAAACAGAGCTTTATTGTTCAATATTTTTTGGTTTCTACCACTGACACCTTGGTGGCATACCTTGGTGGCATACATGTGACTTTAACATACCCTTTTTTATTGGGAACCAAGCTGTCTAGTTCAAATTGGACTGGATTTCTTTTCGAATTCTAGATCAATTAAGATATTTCAATAATTCATCGTTTCTCCCATTCAAAACAAAACCCCTTTCGTGCACTCAAATATGTCCGCTTTTTTAAAATCTTTTTAAAAACTTTTTCTGCAACTGCATTGCAACTACAATTTTAATGAAAAATAAAGAGGAAATGTGAACCCTTTCTTTCAATTAACAATAAGGATTAACGAAAAGTCGAGGGATTGGTTTGTTTTCTCTTCTCGTAATTACCCCAACTTCATGGAGACCAAAACTAAGCTGGTTTCTTTCAATTTTTATCTTATGTTTACTGGAGGCAATATTCAGTTGACTTCGCGACCTACTACGCGCAGTAAGACGGAAGCCACGGTTGAATAATGCGCAATCGATCAAGTATTGGGCTGTTAGCGTTTCTGTGATAAATAAACTTTATTTGACAAAACTTGCTAAACCAAACAAAATCAAGTGGAATTGATTCTCAATGACTGTCATTTTACAAGACATTGAGAAACGTTTTATTTATGTAGTTAAATAATTGGAACGATATCTACATATACAGTGCCGCAGTAAAACAAACAGAGCTACCTCCAAGCATTCATTACAATCGGTGCGCATGTCAACAAAAGTCGCAGCTTGCCAACTCTCATCACGTTGCTTTATTTCAACTGGAGAAGAAAAGTGAGAACCACGCTGTTTGAATCGAAGCGCCTGGCGGTGGAAGCCAGACGGATTTGAGGTCAATGTCATGATTAATGTAATAGCGCAATGGGAACGCAAGACAAAGTGCCCAAATGTGCAGATCATTGGCAAGTTTTCACGTCGGAAAAGCGAACAGGACACTACGTTGGTCAACCTCACTGAGAAAAAAATCACCGATATAATAATGCGGCTTTCGTTTCCTCTTTTACCAGTCATTTTGGCAGATGATTCTTAAAATCGAATATTCCGAAGTCAACTTCGCGCCAAGTCGGACATTAATTACGCGCAACTGCAATCTACAACTGCATTATGCGACTCAACTTGATTCCACTGTGACTGACTTATAAGCTTTCTTTCTGTTTCCTCTTTAACAAGCTGACTCGCGCATTTCCTACCTGAGAAAGTTAAAAAAGTTGGCACGCTCTTCATTTTGATTGTTACCATTCGCGTGAAACAGAACCAGTTCAACAGGACAAAGGCCACAAAACACAATCCGCGTCACAATTAAAAAGCATCTAAGAATTGTCTTGAAAATCTATCAATCAATCAGGTGTTTATAGTGTATGCAAATTTGGGTTTGTGGAATTCAAAGCAACCTTATTCACATTCATTTTGTCTTATCAAGAGTATCTTTTGTTTATCTGCGTTGTGTAACCTCGAGATGGTATAGTAACAAATTTGATACCGCCTTCCGCTTCGCAGGAAAATGGAACCATTTGTAGTCCCTTTTGTAAGTTATAATTTTGTATTCATAGATCTCATCAGCACTTAAGCTTGTTTTAATATTTCCTGTTATGGATACTAAACAGCAGCAGGTTTTGATAACTGGTAAACCACATCGCAGCGTGTACTGTCGCATGGATTGTCAAGAAATTATTTTCTCTTGGGTCAAGTTTTGTCTGAGCTTATTAAAAGCGAATATTCTGGTTTTAATGATGAAAAATTCAAACGTCTCGTCAGTATTTCGCTGAGGAATGATGTGCTGCCGAAACACTTTAAGGTAATGAATGTTCGATTAACAGATCATGAAAATAGATGTCTGATACACTTTGTATTTAAACATAACGGTGTCAGAGGGACAAGTCTAGCAAAAAGGCATCGGAGTCGTTGTCTAGACTGAACCTGGTAAACAAACGAAATTCTCTTGACAACGTGCTCGTGAAATACATTGTGCAAATAAAACAGAAGTTCTTGTCTCAGGAAGTTTAAGTTTGCTGTCGCTAAGAAGTTAGGTAAATAGTTTTTGTCTGTATGAAACAGGAATTTCTGTACTGATGTGTTTGCCACTCAACACATATTTTAAAAGTTAAAGAACTTGTGAAATGACAGCTTCATAGTGATTGTTGCTACCTATGCGCAGCACGTGATGCAGTTAAAAAGACGCCGATTCCGGAACTTTTCTTCATCTTTGCCGATATATTTTTTCGATTAACAGTTGAGTTTTTTTTTTTTTTGGCAGCATGAATTGATGTTTCTAAATATAATTTACTCAAAATGTTATCTGAGTAGCGAATGCGGTCTTTGCACTAAACCTTCAAGCTAGTTTATAGAACAAATTTTGTGTCAATCGTCTACAACCACTCAAGCCGAATTGCAATTTTTACCAGAGAAAGAGTTTCGGGTTAGTTTTTGATAAGTTTACAATGCTTCCTAATTCTACCGTGACCTTTATACTTCAGTTTAATTACCGCACTACAAATGACTAACCAAATATATTTCAGATTCAAACCGAGAATAGCAAACGATGCTTCGCTGAGCGCTTAAACTTCCATTTAGTCAATTTAGTGTGCAGTGTTCAAATGAATGTGTCCTCCAAGGGCGAAACTACATTAACGTTCTGTCCATAAGTAGATCTGCCCTGTATCTGTGAACTGATTAGTACTAGCGTTTAATTCGCACTAATAAAACTATGACAATATATATTTATATATGAATTATATCACGGAAATCGATTCCGTTTATGTTGGCATAAATTTCATGATTCGTCGACGATGCAATGTTCAATGATTCTATAATCGCTTTCACAGGTATAATAAAGCCACATTGATCTAAAGTGATTCCGTTCATGTCAAAGAATCGTTTAACCGTGGTAAAGCTGAGTAACCAAAGAGCAGTTTAACCCTCTGTGGCATCATGTAAATGGTTCAACTATCCACTTGAGCCCATGAGGAAAATGTTAGCACTATCTGCCTCATAGTTATGTAGCTCTCTTAAGGATGATCACAGTACAGTACTGTTCAGTAGCTTACCAAAGAGTAGTCACACTGCGTGCATGGTTTGTGCCATAAAATGAAAAAGTTAGAACCACACTGTATAGTAAAACAAACAGTACCACAGTATAGTACTGTTCAGTAGCTTTACTGCATGGTTTGATCCACAGATGAAAAAGTTAGAACCACACTGTATAGTAAAACAAAGAGTACCACAGTACAATACTGTTCAGTACTTTACAAAGAATGGTCACAGTGTATGGTTTGATCCACAGAGGAAAAAGTTAGACCCACACTGTATAGTAAAACAAAACAGCACCACATTACAGTACTGTTCAGTAGCTTACCAGAGAATAGTTAAACTGCACAGTTTGGCGCCCAAAAAGGAAAATTACTCAGTTTTTGCAGAACTTAAGTGTGAAAAGTTTGTACAGTTTTATTGACTTATTTCATTTGTCTCTATAGATATGCCCCATCTTCGCACCGTTCACATCCAATCTGTATCACACGGGCACGCGATACGTAGGTCATATTCACTAGAAAATCTTACTACACAGTACAAAACAGAGGCAAGCCTTCATTTGGAAGTTGGTTTGACTGTGCAAAAGACAATTCCCAGTTTCTCCAAGGTTGGAAAAGAATTGAGAATAAGATTTGAAAGTAAAGAGTTCGAGCGATCCGAGCCTGAAAGGACTGAAGAAATCATAGGAAGGACAAGGCTTGGGAGTAGCAACTACAGAGAGAGGCGAGATACTGAGAACAAAAAGAGAAATTTGTGTACCAGAGACTCCAAGAAACAGTTACTGAAGATTAGCATGTCTCTGGTTCATCAAGATACAAGTGCAGCCAGCATGGCGAAGGCTCTAAGAGAAATCCAGGATGCAAATGCTAAACTGAACGAAAAGCTCCAAAGAGAAAAACTGGCGTCAGAGGCGAAAGATTCAACCATACAGAATTTACGCCATGAGGTAACTCTTCTAGATCAGGAGGTGGCGAACAAGCAAAAAGATCACGAAAAAGACAACGAAGAAATAAGAAAACTGAGGTCAAAAACCACTGCACTGCAAACGGAGAACAAAATTCTGGAAAGACAGGTTAAGATGATGAATGAATCGAACAAAAGACTCCATAACGAGCTGCACGAGCTGAGAAACAAGCTTCGGATTCAGGAGGCGAGAGTTGGAGAGCTACGAGTGCAGCGATCGGACGCTGTTCGGAAATACGTTCATGTATTGCAAGCAAGCGTTGACAAGGCAACCAGATTTCGCTTTTTTCTTCAACAAGTCCAGAACGACATTGTAACTCACGACGTAGCGGCAAAAAAATTTCAAATACAAAGGCAAGCTTTGGAGGATCTAATGCAAGAGCAAAGCCAGGAGGAAATGCAGTTTACAAAATACGGTTTATTATCACCGAGAAAGCTGAAAAAAACATCAAACCCCGCTTTGTCAGAAGAGGAAAAAGAAAGACTTAGAAAGGATCTGGAAAGCGTTCTGACTAACAGAAAAGGAAAAGCCGACAAGAATTTTCCGATTGACGGACTTGCATCAGCCACAGAACGACATTTCATGGAGGGGATGAAGACAAGACTGCAACTAGAAAGCGAAGAGAATGCGCATATTACAGAGATGGTGCAAGAGGCAAAGCATCAAATTAAAGGATTAAACAGATTACAATCGTCACACCTTGAGGCATCTAAACGCATGGGGAGTAAAGTTGGAAAACAACTTGTTGCGATTGACGAGCATCTCAAAGATTTATCAGGAGAACTGCGATTAGCTCAGACTGTGAAACAAGAGGACGAGGAAAAACTTAGGTCAATCCACAAATCATTCTCTAACGTGGATTCCAAGGTTGAGGCAATATGTTCAGGACGAAGAGTTTCACAAGTTGAGAAACTGGAAATTGAAAACTCAATCAGTAATCTGGAGACCAAAGCTATAGAGGCGAGTTCTTCTTTGACCGAAGCCGAGCAAGAAATCCAAATATTAAAACAGAAAATGGCTGTTACGATTGAAGAGAAACTAGCGCTATCCGACGAACTGATAAAGTGTCAAACCAACCTCCAACATCTAGAGAGTCTCTTAGAAAGCCGGCGACTGGAAAACGAAAAGATGGAGAAAGAAATCATGGGTAAAGAGAGGAGAATTTCACAGATGGAGGAGAGTTTAAGAGAAGCACACAAGGAAAACACACTTCTTAAACAAGGAACTGAGGACGCGGCAGAAGATGAGCTGGTAAGAAAGAGAGCTGAAGTGTTAGAACTGAGAGAAAAACTGAAAGGGCGACCACACAGAGTTGAGTTGAACTTTATACCCAACACAACTAATAGCCGACAGCTAGAACTTCAAACACGCTCGGCTGAAAACGTGCGCGAAGGAATTCGTTCCGCTGGGAGAGAAGAGGAACTGTCGGTCCAAAAAGCATCTGAAGGAGTTGGCAAGAAAGTTCAAACAGGAGACGGTGAAGTTAAAGTAGAAAGACCACGGAGGAATAGTCTGGGTGCGCGAAAAAAACGCTTAGGGGACCAAATAGACGGGTGTTTAAAGATTGAGCGGAAAGTTAGTAGAAAGGAATTGAAGTTAATCCATCGCGTTGACAAAGGAGTTCAGTCTGAGAACAGTGATGAACTGGACAACGCTGGAAATGATCTTGAAAACATTCAGTTTTTGAAAGACAAGCTAGTTGATGAAAACCGAGATCTTCGAGCAGTGTTGGAACAGAAACATCGCGAAATAGAGGATCTTTTAGCCGAAGTGAAAGATCTGCGCCAGGAAAAGCATGAGTTCAACTCGGTTAAGCGCGTTTCAGCGCTATGGAAATCTTTGGAAGATGCAAAGAAAGAAAGAGAAGAACAAGAACTGAAAAACAAGGAGCTCAAAGAAGAGATAGAGAGCCTCAAACGTGACCTACTAGCTCAATGCACCGACGAGTGCACGCTTCAGTCTGAAGTTATAGCGGAGAGTTACAAAGCGGAGTTTTTGTCTGAAACTCTTGAAGTTCCGAGCAATTCTGGGTTTGAACAAGAGGCTCAGGCTAATGGCGATGGAACCAGTTTTCTGGAAGAGAATGCAAGAGCAACAGCGATTAATCCACATCGGCTGCATGTATTTGTTGTTGATGACAAAGAAAGCAGTGAAGACGCCGAACAACACGCTGCGAGAGAAACAAATCAAACAACTATTTCGATGCTGGAGTCCGTTATAGAACGCTTTAGAAAAGACCTCGCCTTGTCAAGGGAACAGACAAAGCTCCTGCAAAGCGAAATTAAACAACGGGATGAATCCATCGAAGAACTGCGTTCAGACATGGCGGAACTTACAAGCAAAGAGAGACAAACGGCAGAGCGGCATCGCAGCCAAATTTCAGAGTTAAAATCTTCGCTCGATGAAACAAGAAAAGAAAAACTCGTCGAAGCGGAGAACAACAAACGCTACAAATCGCAAATAGTGGATTTAAAAACTTTGCCAGAAAAAGCAAGAAAGGAAACCCACAGTGGAAACGCAAGTATCGATCGATGTAACTCAGAACTTTCCGACTTAAAATCAGCTCTGGAGGAGAACAGAAAGGAATATCACAGACCGACTGAAGAAGTTGAGCAATATAAGAATCTGCTTTCTGCTCTTAGGACGGAACTCGAAGAAAAACAAGAAGATGAAGAAATGACAGCAAAAAAAATTGAGCAGAGCAATGCACAAATTTCAGGGACGAGAATTGCGCTTGAAGACAAACTAAATGATACTATTTCCCTAGAAATGGAAATTGGGAGACAGAAATCCGATATTTCTTCACTACGAGCTTTGTTGGATGAAGCAACACGGGAGAAACAAACTGCTTACGTAGAGGTGGAGCGGCTGAAGTCGGAAATTTCAGATCTGAAATCTTCTTTTGATGCAACAAGAAATGAAAACCAGGTCAAAGCAGAGAGCATACAAGTTTTGAAATTGCAAATCACAGATTTGAAAGATAAACTAGATGAAACAAGAGAGGATAATGAAAATTGCATTGCAGCACTTGAGCGAAGTGATTGTCAAATATGCGAGTTAAAAGCAGCACTCGAAGATAAAGACAACGAATGTCGAAAGCTAGAAGAAGACATCGAACTCTTGAAAACTGAGATAACAAATCTCAAAACGGAACTTGACCAACGAAAGGAACGTGAAATAAAAGCAGAAAGCAGCATTGAACATTACAAAATACAAATCTCAAAACTGAAAAGCACTCTCGAGGATAAACAGACAGAAAATTCAAGCTCACAAAGAGAAATTATAAAGCATAAATCGGAGATTTCGTATTTGCAAACTAGGCTAGGTCAAGCGAAGACAGAAAGAAGATCTGCCCTTGAGGAAGTCGACCAATTAAAGTTTGAGACTTCAAAGGGGAAAGCTTCAGTTGACGAAGCGAGAAGAGAGAGACTTAGCGAAAAAGAAAATAGTGAACAGTGTAAAATGGAGATTGTGAGTTTAAAAGCTTCACTGGAGAGAGCGAAAAAAGAAAAGCAAAGCGCAGACATTAGTATTGGGCGATGTAGCTCGGAAATTTGCGAATTAAAAGAAGCTCTTGAGGACAAACAAGTAGAACATCGTAAAGTCAAGGAAGAAGCTCAGATGCAAAAAGCACAAATTTCAGATCTTAAAGCGGAATTGCAAGAAACAAAAGAAAAAGTTTCAAAACTCAAAAAAGCTCTCCAGGAGTCCGAGAAAGGAAATTTCAGCTCAAGTGAAGAAATTCAGAAACAGAAAACCGAAATTTCGCGGTTAAACACTTGGTTAGATACATCAAGAAGGGAATACCAAACTGCAGTTGAATATATAGAGCGGTTGAAATTAGAAGTTTCGGACGTGAAAGGGTCTCTCCATGAAACAAGAAATGCAAACAACGCGAGTTTGACTCTGAAAGACGAGCTTGACAAATTAAAGGACGAAAACCGTTTAGCAGGTGAAAACATAGAAGCACACTGGTCTAAAATATCAGATCTGAACGAAGCGCTGGAAAAATCAAGAAGGGAAAATTACGATGCTTCGGAAGAGATTCAGATGCTAAAAACAAATGCGTCAGAGTTGACTGTTGAGCTTGATCAAAGCAGGAAAGAGAATGACAAATATGAAAGTGAGATTGAAAGATTAAGAAACGAACTTCGCCAGGAAGAGGAAAAGGTCTCAAGTTTAGTTGCTAAAGCGAAGGAATACGCGCAGCAAAAGGAAGAGAATAGAGAGGAAAATAAACAGTTGAAGAGTGTTAATTCTGAATTAGCGACTTGTTTCGATAATGTGAAGAAGCAGCTAATGAATGCTGAAAAGAAGATCGAAGACTTGGAGGGAGATATGAAAAATTACCAAGGAACTATTTGCCAACTACAAGAGGAACAGAAGGGAATTGGGCATTTGCAACAGGAAATAAAAATGCTGGAAACACAGCTCAGCGTTAGAGAACAAAACGTAGAGGACAAAATAAACGAAATTCTCGAGAAAGATAAACGCATCGAGGAACTGGTTCTAGAGAATGAAGAAATTGGAAGGAAGCTGCGAGAAACACTGAGTCAAGATGAAGAAATCGACGCCTTTACACTTGACTCCATTGATGGTTCAAAAGTGAAAGATGAAAATGAGAATTACGAGGACGAGAAACTGGTGGATGTTTTGGTTAGAAAGTGCCAAGATAAAATCGAGGAATTAGGGTTGAATAACGTGCTCGAGGTTAGCGGCGAAGAATTACGCAGCCTTCAAAAATGTGTCGGCGAAGTTCAGAGAATGAATAGAGATTTGGAGAAAACTGTTTGTCAACTTCGGCGCGTGAACAATGAACAAGAAAAGGAATTGGAACTTCTGAGAAAACAGATTCAAATTGTCGAAAATGACGTAGAGGATACTGAAAGAACGTTTGAAGCGAATGCAAAGGAAATGGCCACCAAAGAGCGCGAACTACGGGAACTTGTCAACGAAAGGATAGAAGAATATAACCAGATAGAGAGCTTACAAGCCAATGTACAAAGCGACGAAGTAGACGAGAGAGATCTCACCTTAGCTGGTAAGTAAGACGATGAAATTAACTTAAACAATTTGAATAAATCCCCGAGAAGCTATAGAAAATGAAGTATGGCGTCCAGGTTAATAGACTTAAGAAGATATATCACTTTGTAGCCTTGTCAAACAGCGTTTCTCAACGTTGCACACGTTTTTCACACAACGAAATTGCACCTGAGGAAAATGCACTCATCCATAGGCGTAGGGGCAATTTTTTTACCGGGGGGGGGGGGGGGCAGCGAACCATTTGCTCAAAAATTCTCGCAAATTGCCCAAATTTTTACGAAACAGTCGAAAAGAAACGAGGATCATGCAATGCACTAACATAGGCCTACATATGAAGTGAAAATATTCTTACATATCAAACTATCATATGAGGTCATAAAGCACGTTAAAAGAAATAGAAAATATATCTCTTCAAAAACACACACACATGCAAACTTTTTTTAATGATGTCGAAACGTTTTTTTATTTATTTATTTTTTATTTTTTATTTTTTTTTTTGGGGGGGGGGGGTTGCGCTGCACAAAGTTCCATTCATGATTTCAACTCATATGGATGCAAAACTGTTAAATTTCATTTTCTGATTCCAAAGTTAGGTCAAGTTGTTTCATATGAGGAAAAACAAAATATACTTGCTCATTGCTGTAATACGTTTGTACTGATCGTCCGTTTGGATTGCTCCCTGGTTTCACTGAATGTAATAATGTAATGTAATAATTTTTGACACGTAGTGTCCATGAAAACCCTTGAAAGGGCATTCGAGGTTAATGGGCGATGTAAAGAACAGAAAAAGAAAACAGAAATGCGCAAATTAAGTGAGTTGTTAAAACATCTTTGGTATGCAGAGATGAACAAAGAATACGCAACAAAATATCACAATTCATATCAAGATATTGCTATTGTTTATCGTAAACATTTAGGCTCAAACAAAAACTTTAAACACACGAGGGAAATTCAAAATTTCCGATTACTATTCACGCGAGAGACTTGAAGTAAGAACGAAGTAAGAACAATTTGCACCCTTGAATGCAAAAAAAGTCATTTATGAAGACGTTTGAAGTGTCTAAAGTGACATAACCTTGGGAACTAATACAAAACTAAAGACACGAGCGTAATTACGTGACAGGCCGGCGTGTCTAAGACGACTAAAGTACTTTCAGTTTCAAAAACAAATAAGTTTGTTATCGGTGTCTCGGCGTCTGCGTACGTGTTGGTTAATTGATTTTTGTTAAATGGGAATAGCAGGAAAAATGCCTGCATGGACCTTACAGTTTATAACGGTAGACCAGCTGATTGAAGCTTTTGCTGTCAAACACAAGAATAACGTGATATCTTAATAATATTCAATGACTGACGCAACGATAAAACTACACTGATAGGCTATTACAGTGAACAACGAACGACTAAATCGTGATGGCTTGAGCAAAGTGACTTCTGTTTTTGCCCACGTTTTTCGTTGTAATGAAGTTAGGGGAATTTGGACGCATATATTCGTGAAGTAGGTTTGAAAACGACGGTTCCCAGTTTTTTTGCACGCTGAAGCAAAAGTAATCAAATGACAATTTATTTTTATAGTATTGCTACTGAGAACGCGGACACCCAGCAGAATCAGCTAAAAATTGAAAAAGACGTCAGCAATTAACTAGCACTCCAATCCAACCCGGTGCAGGTTTAAACATGCACGGTGCAGTTGCAGAGGAGGCGGCCGAAATAGCTTAAAACTTGCATTTTCAATCATCACTTAAGAAATAGACCTGAAATTATAATTACTTACAATTTGTATTAAATGAGCTTCATAGCCTCGATCAATCACCCTCGAAAAAGACACTGGACAGGGATGTCGAAACGTCGGATCGGTGAATTGAATCTTTTTAAATTACATTCATTATTTCAAACCAGCATAGCGTCAAACTATGTCTGGTTGCAATGAGCACTTTTCCTTTGACTTGCAACCTGTTGGTTTGAATTTCTGCGTGTTTAAACAAGGCGCAATGTTGGATTAACAAACCGTTGTTAAAACTAGCAAACGCCAGGCTATGCCGTGGAAAACACTCATGTATGTATGTATGTGTCGAATAAACCGAACGGTAGAAATCCAAGAGGGAACAACATTTTTAATCAAAGAACCGCACTAGATCAGTCCCTCCAGAGATCGGAAATTTCCGCATGAGTACCTGCCATATTTGCCTACAAGGTGCACACTTTCTGTTTGATTCAAACTGAAACCATTGCGTTCCCTTTTAGGACGCTAATATTGTTTGTTTATACTGGATCGTCTTAAGGAACTAAGATAGAGCCTACTCACTACACGAAACAATTTACTTTTAATGTGCCATTAAAAATGAATTTTGTGAAATGACATTTTTGTTTATGATACGTATTTTTACAATAACTAAGCGAATTCTCGCGCGCTGATTGGCTAATTTTTATCATCAATAAGAGTACAGACACATAAAATTCTAATTTATGCAAGGTATTTCGCGTGATAAGTGAGCTGTCAAACAGTCAGACTTTTACCCAATCAAATTGTATTACGTATTGTCACAAGCCAATGAGAAGGCGAGAAAAGTTATTGAGAATAGTTGCGCCCTGATTGCGTCAATTTAAATAAAATTCAGCATTTTTCGAGTTTACCTGCTGTTTACTTGCGGTTTCTTTTCATTTAAGTCTTCATTTGACCTTTTTCGCGTTTTGCTATTGTAAATTTTACAATAACTGAGCGAATTCTCGCGCGCTGATTGGCTAATTTTTATCATCAATAAGAGTACAGACACATAAAATTTTAATTTAAGTCTTCATTTGACCTTATTCGCGTTTTGTTATTGTAAAAAACAAATTGACGTCAGTTTTTTATGTGTCTGTCCTCTTATTGATGATAAATTGCGTCATAACATTGTCAAAGCTTGTTGTAGATCCACTCGCCTATCGGCTCGTGGATCTACAACACTTTGACAATGTTATGACGCAATTTATCATCAATAAGAGGACAGACGCATAAAAAACGGACGTCAATTTGTTAAATAGTTTCTGTAAGGTGATAACTGGTTTGTTTGCAAATTATTCCGTTTATGAAAATGTCCACAACGCCAATTATCTTAATACTCAATTCCCAGTTGGATTAGCCTGAGAACAATGATTTCTCGCTTTTGAAAACTGTGCGCAAGCGTCTTGTTTGGCGTTATCTTGTTCACAACTAAGATCGCGCACGCTGCCAAGTCAGTTACTCAAACAGTTTGTCTACTGTTTGCTTGTTAATTTTTTTTTCGTTATCATACATTTTTGCTCTTTTTTGCAGCCAGGGAGGTTGAAATCGATAGGCTGAAAGAAGAGAACAGAGGTTTGAAAAGCGAGTTGGACAAGCTAAAAATGGACGTGCAGAAAAAGATTCTCGATTGGGAGCAAAGATCAAAGATGGATGATCAGTTGGAGGATGTAAGGGACAGACTGAAAGAATCGGAACTGAAGTATTTACTGACGAAGGAAGAAAGAGACGGAGTGGAAAAGGATCTCAAAACAGCTACCGAACGAGTCATGGACTTACAAAAGGAACTTAGCGATGCTAATATGACCATAAGGGAGAAAGATGACCAGATCAATCGGCTAAATGCACAGAATTTTGATCTTCAGTCAATGATACACGATCAAGAAGAGAGTCTTCGCCGCGAGGAAAAACTACGCATGGAAAACATGAAAACGTTGGATGGTTTGAAGATCAAGATGGAAAAGATGGACAGCGACGACAAGAAACAACGGGAAAGACTATTCAGCTTGAAATCGGCTTGCTCTGAAGCGAACGAAGCCTATGAGATTGTCAAGAAACAGAACCATGAACTGAAACGAAACATGGAAGAACTCAAGCAAAAACTCACCGACAGGGACTACGCACTGGAGACTGCCGAGAAAGAGAAGGAAAAAATGGAAGAACAAATATTAAATGCGTCTAGAACCATAGATGACTGGCGAAAGAATTCGCGACGGGATGAGAGCCTGTCTCCTGATTCTGCCATCGGAATCTCTCTGACCTCTAACTCTGATCTGTGTTCGGGTCCAGCTAGTCCCAACTCTGACGTGTCGGATAACGCGTTTAGCAGTGATGGTTACGAGATGAAGTTCGGCCAAGAAACGGGGCTTCTATGCAAGATGCCGAGCATGGTAGGAAACCTTCGTGCTGTGGTCCAGGATAACGAAGTTTTACGAGGCAAACTCTATGAGGTGGCTATCCTAAAGGACAAACTAGACAACCAAGTGAAACATTTATCCCAGGTGAATGACTTGCTAAAAAACGACGTTTCCGTGAAGGAGAGGAGTGTGTGTGGGCTGGAAGACAGGATTAAGGAACTGGAAGGTGAGTCAAGAAGCTCGAAAGATAAAGTCGCAGACTTGGAGAGGAACTTTGCTGTGGTGTCAAGAGAAGCAGAATTGTTGACTTCTACGCTTGAAACTCGCGACAAAGATATCGCTGAATTGAAAGAAAAGGTAGAACTACAAGAGGAGAAGGAGAAAACGCTGGAGCTCTATTCGAAATCGGTTGCCGAGAAATACGAGTACGAAGCAAGTGAAAAAAGAAAGTATGAAGATCTTTCTCGGAAGCTGCTGGATGAAAACACTGTACAGAAGAACCAACTGCAAAATATCGCGAAAAAACTTCATTATTTGTCGACTGATCGAGACGATGTTTACTTTCCTGCACGAGATAGTGTACCCATGGCAACGGTGGATGAGAAAGTAGACGTGCTTCTGAAGAACGTGAAAGACCTCGAGTTGCTGGTTTCTAGTCTTCAAGGAGAGTGCGCTGATTTACAGCTCGCAAACGGTGAGCTACAGAGAGATGTTACTCGTTACATCCAATCGGAAAAACTGAAGCAAGATCTTGAAGAAGAATTAAAGACAGTACACATTCGTGATAAACAAAACCACGCTAAACTTCGAAATCTGGAACAACAATGGGAAGCTCTTCAAAATGAAAACAAAAGCATGCAAGCAGCTATTGTGGAGCACGGAAAGAAAGAACACCACTTGCAAACAAAAGCAAGCACCATGAAACAGACCATTCAAGAACTGGAAAAGGCTAACGAAAGCTTTCGAAATCAAGCTGATAACTTGAAGGAAAATGTTCGGCATGCTGACGAAGAAAACTGGAAATTGGCCAACGAGCTGGAATCCTTCCGAACCAAGATGTCTGAGATTGAAGTCACGAACGACGCTTATCAAACCGAAAACGAGAAGCTACGAAAAGACATCATGGCTTTATCAGAGGCAAAGTGCGACGTGGAGTTGAAGATTTCAGAAGCAGTGAGGCAAATTAAAAAGTTGAACGAGGCAATAGAGAAAGAGAGAGCGGAGAGAGAAACAGTCGAGATTGAACGTAAAGTAGCTCTAAATAATTCCGAGGGACTGCAAAAAGAAATCTTCCATGCAAAGAACAACATCGCAACGTTAGAAGAAAAACATAAACAGGCAGAAAAATCTGTGGAAAGCTTGGAAAATAATGTTTTGGACACTACTTCGGAGAACAAAAGGCTCGCAGATGAACTGGCGGTGGTAAGAAAGGATTTGTCCGAGACGGAAGAGCGTTACAAGAGTTCTGTTCAAGAACAAGAAAAATTACAACACAAGTTAAACATAGCAAACCTTGAACTTTCAAAGTTGGTCACTGCAAGTGAAGCGAGCGATAAGCGGAGAAACACATTGGAAAAGAGCCTTGTTGAATCGAAGGGAAAGAACGAAGAGCTGGAAATTCTAGTGGAGAAAACTCGAACAGAGAAAGTGAACTTATTAAAAGAAATTGCCCAAAAAGAAGAAGCTGTTCATGAACTGGAAACCAAGAAGAACGAGCTCCAAGAAGAGAGGCAACAACTCACGAATGACCTGTATATCAGCACAAGAAAGGTGTTGGCACAGCAACAGAACCTCGAGACACTGATCAGCAAAACTAACTTACTGAATCGGGAGCTCAAAGGCGTTGCAAGAAATGCACTCAGCAAAGAAGGGCGCGGTATTGAGGAAGAGAAGTCCCCGCGAGAAGAGCAAGACAACAGCGTTTTCGATAACGAAGCTGTGATGCACAATTTGAGGCAGAGTATAAGAGCGACTGAAAGAAATCTTGACCTTGTTCGCGGTGAAACAAGCATCATGGACCATGAGACGAGGAGCTATCAACGAGACATCGACTTCGTTAATAAGGAATTTGCGTTCCTTCGCCATCAGCTTAACACATTTTCTTCCACGTCTCACAAGTTGTGTGAACAGGTAAAGAAACTGAGGGAAGACTTGGCTCAGAAAGAATTGCTCCTTGAAGAAACTAATGAACAGTATAACGGACTAAAGGAAGAGAACCTTGAGAATCGTGAGTCGATTATTCACCTACAAGGCAAGTGTAGAGAATTAGAAACGCTCTTTGGCGAGTATGAAAGCAAAGCTGAGAAAACTCATGCAGAACTGGTACGGTCAAACCAACAGATTTCCACACTGGATTCAAATTTGACAAGAGCTGAACAGAAGAAAGTGAACCTCGAAAAAGAGCTGCTCGTTTTCCAAGAGAAGATCTCCAATCTGGAAACAGTGATTCGCGCCATGAAAGATGAGGGACGAAACGACAAAAAGAAGATCGCTACTCTAGAAACTGAATTCAGTGAAAAACAGGCGCTGGGCAGGGAGCTTGAAAGCACGGAAGGAACTTTAAGAGACCTGAGAACAAAGTATGAAGATGTGTTGAAAGAGAAAGAAGAGGCGACAACAGAATTGTACAGTATGAGAGAGGAACTCAGGCAGCATCAGTTAGAGTTAAAGAACTCACGCAAGGAGGTCGAAAACTTGAAGAAGCAGATTACTTCCGAAAAAGGTTCTCGTTTAAAAGTGGAGCAAGACTTAAACGACAACTCTGCAATTTGTAAAACATTCAAGAACAATCTCCTATATTTGGAACGTTCGCTTGGGAAACTTAGAGAAGAGAACTCTGATTTAGAGGAGAAAGTAGTTTTACTGGAAACGTCTGGAAATGCACTGAGGAAGGAAACCGAATTACAAGCTCTAGAAATGAAGAGACTAGAGGATGAACTGAGAGATGTCAGAGAGCAATCCGTGACTACCAGCAAAAATTACGAAGGAAGCGAGAAAGAGCGCAAGAGACTCGCGAATGAGCTGACTACCGCGGAGGAAAACATTACGAAGCTTCAGGGCGCATGTGAAGAGCTGCTGAAAGAGAAGGAAGCCACTTCTGGGAAGGTATTGTCCCTAAACGAGGCGTTGGAAGTAATCATTTCCAGCCATGAAGAAACGGCAGAAAATTTGAAGCAAGATCTATTGACAACAAAAAAAGAGTTATCCGTCACCAAGGACGCGTTGGAGCGACGACAGAAACAAGTTGAAGACCTGCAGAACGAAGTACAAAACAACGAGACGAAGATCAAGTCTCTGGAGGAGAAGAAACAAGAGGTTTTTGATAAGTATTGGACCAGTCAGAATGAACTGACAGAAGCGGAGGGAAAACTCGACAGCTTGCGCTCTGAAAACAAGGAGCTTAAAGAACAAGTCGCTTCGAGCTCCAAACGCATTCAACAACTGCAAGACACACTACAATCCGAAAGGGAAACAAATGAAAAAGAAGTGTCAGCTTGGAGCGAACAGATAAACAAACAAAAAGCACTCCATCAAAGAGTTGTGCAAGAACGAGACCACTACAAAAAAGATTTGGAAAGCACACAAGAATCATTAACCATGAACATGGAAGCGCTTAAACAGACCAACGACGCTCTAAACGAGAAAGGAAAATCCCTCAACAATGAAATTGTCACACGTGACCACGCGCTGGAAGAGTTGTTAAACCAGAATACACGCTTAAACTGTGAGTTAAACAGGACCAAAGAGACGCTGAAGAAAGCACATGCAGTGAACGACGACTTGAAGGAACGGCTACAGATCACTATGGAAAAAATGGAAGTACTAGAAAAAGAGCTACAAGAAAGAAACACTGACATTGAAGATCTGTTAGCCGAGGCTCAAGCCAAGCTGAATGTTGTTCATAAGATGAAAGCTACGAACAGTGGTGCGCATTTCGCAGAGCTGCCGTCGACAGGATTTTCTTTGCGAGAGGAAGTCGAGGAGGAAACGGACGGAATCGATACATCTGCGATGAGTCCTCGAAGCACTTCGATGAAAGAGGTTGTCGTGTCATTCCATAAAGCCTGTCTCGATTCTTTTAAAGACAACAGAATGCTCCAGCAAGACCTGGACGCCAGAAAGCAAGATAACGCACGGCTGGAAGAGAGCCTGAACAAAGAAAGAAACGGTTCCACTGAGATGAAGAGGTACCTCCATGAAGTAGAGAAGAAGAAAGGAAGACTGGAGGATGAAGTGAAGCGACTGAGAAGACGGCTGGAGGCACTCAAGCGAAAGAGTCTAGAGATCGAGAAAGACAAAGACA
Source organism: Ricordea florida (assembly GCA_949710005.1). NCBI lineage: Eukaryota > Metazoa > Cnidaria > Anthozoa > Corallimorpharia > Ricordeidae > Ricordea > Ricordea florida. Next base: position 1,894,037 of record OX453275.1, read on the forward strand.
ACGAAATCACTGACACAAAAGGAGAGAAGCTTTTGTTGGAAAAAGACTTGTGGGAGACGAAAGAAGCGTTGGAAGAGACAAAAGCCAAACTGAAGAGTACAGATGAAGAAAAACAACGATACAAGAACGAGTTGGAATCCTCACGCAAACAAATAGTGGAAGCAAAAACTGACATCAGAGAGAGTCAACAACAACTTGACGTGCTACAAGACAACATCTTGCACCTGAAAAGAAGAATATTTGAACTGGAAGCAAACGACAAAACGTGCCAACAACTGATTAACGACAAGGAAAAGGAACTGAATTCGAACAGGTCCAAGATCGAGGAACTGGAAAACTTGTACGATGTTGCCAACAAGAAGAAATCGGAGCTATTCGCGAAACTTGCCAAGGCCGACGAACGAGCGGTAAACTTGGATAAAAATTATCAGCAAGGATTGGAAGAGAAAGCGGCCTTGGAAAGTCAGATTGCTACACTCAAAGACAACGTCGATGACAAAGATAAACGACTTGAAAACACAGCCGAGGAGTTGAAGGACATCCGAGAGAGATGTGAAGAACTGGAGCTACAACGGGAAAGCTTGCAAGCAACCAAAGATATCTTGAAACAACAGCTGGAGACATCAAAGAGAGAATGCGATCAATATGAGGCTTTGCTCGAGAAAGAGAAACAACTCAGCAACGCGTATAGCAAGCAGCTTGAAGAAGTTAAACGCGAGAAGGGCAGTCTAGAAAGCGAGCTAAAGGAAGCACTCGAGCAGAAGGAAAGCTTGCAGCAGATGTTAAGCAGGTCTGAGGAAAATCTGAAAAAAGCTGGCGACAGCGTCGTGAGTTCATTCCAAGAAACTGAGAGTTTAAAGAGACAGATGGTCAAAGTACAGAGCAGCGCGTGCGCGGATTTCGCACGCAAGCAGCTGGAAATCGGCAAATTGAGAGCAGAGTCGGAGGCGCTGAAAAAAGAATTGAGCGAGAAAGAGAAAGAACATAATGAAAGCGTGACAAAGTGGAGAGTGACCGAGAAAGAAAACGAGTTTCTAAAAAAAGACCTGGCAGAGAAACACGTACGAGAGTCAGAATTGAAACTCAACCTGACCTCGACCAATAGCAAGCTGCAAAGTTACGTGGTCGAAAGGGAATGCTGGGAAAGAGAAGTGAAGTCTGTTCTGAGCGAGATGGAACAACAAAAGAACGCAAGCCATTCAAAGGAGGAAAGACTGGAACGACTGCGCACTCGCTACGAGAATGAAATCAAATTCTTGCAGGAGCGCGTCGGAGCACTGGAGAAAGAAGTACGAATTATTCAAGAGGCGAGCGAGCAACAGAGACACGCGGACGAAATCGCCTCCAAGTTGGCGTTAGAATCCAAAGATATGGAGATTGACAACTTGAAGCTCCGCCTACAGGCGATCAGGATCCATGGCAGCGAGAAAAGTGACGTGTTAGGGATTATGAAAGAACAGTTGGATGAACGAAGCAGACAGATCGCTGACCTGATGGAGCAGCTACGAGTACTGAAAGAGAGCTACCACCTGGAGCTGGGAAGCCTTCATGCTGACCTCAAGACAGCACAGATGGAGAACCTGCTACAGACTGAGAGAGCAGGCAGTGGAGAGTTCAGTAACGAATCAGATCTGATGGAGGCCATTAAACAGAGCAGGAGGGAGTCGGAGAGATTAAGAACTTTGTTAAAAAACAAGATGAAGGAAATGAAGTCTCTGAGGAAATACATCTTGTCTGAGAGAGTTGGCGGGGTAAGACAAACTGGCTACACTGTGTATTGAACAATATAACACTTCTCTACTTCACGGCGAAAAATATTCCCTTAAAATGTCCAGAAATGGACGACAGAGGGAATTACAACATGAATCAGAACCTAGCAGGCACTGAGGATCTGTGACACTAACTCGATTTATCGTTGCAATCTCTATCCCTTTCAGTTCCGGTTAAACCAAATTCCAATAACTCAAGTAGCTGCTGTTGAAACCGTGCAGTCGTCAACTTCTTTTCTCTCTCAAATGAGTCTCTATGGATTGAACTGGCTTGAAAGAATCACAAAATGTTTGCAGGCCCCAGAAGAGGCCATCCTAAAACAAGCGTTACAGAACCGAAAGTTCAAGACCATTCAATAACGTTTTCCATACCACAGATGTTACGTTGGAGCGAACCAAAAAATAGTTACTTTAGCTACTCCAGGCCAAAACAGTTCGGACCAGGAAAGCAAGTTATGATATTATCGAACATTTTTTAGAAGTGACGAAGATTTCCATATTGTTACTGCTCAAAGACAAAAACAAGATACAAACTAATATATGAAGCGTTTCCTATTTTTTTACCATTATACATTCACATGGTTGTAAAGTTAACACACAAGATTTATCATTTGTACTATATCCTTTGATAGTAGTATTTTCGTGTTTTTATTGCACGACATTTGCTTTTCTGAGAGTGAAGTAGACTTGCTGCATATTTTCGCAGAGAACTCTTTGCATTACACATTTTATTGGTAGGTTGTTAAGTTTACAAAACCAACTCGGAACCCTTTGTTCCGCTTCAACTTATAACAAATGTAGAATTTCTTGACGGCTAAAACCAACTTTCGATAGCACAAATCGTGTGTGAATCAAATAAACTACAGAAATGGAGAAAATTGTTTTCTCTGATGTCTGTTTTGGGAAGAAACATGGGGAATTGAGTTCTGTTTTATGAAACGACTTAATGACGTAAAATGTATTAAATTTTAATTCTTCCATTAAAACACGCCCCTGTAGATAACGTAGGCTCCAGATTTATGATCACTCGCTTTCAAATCATAAATATTAAGAAGCGGCATCTTTTGCGCAACGAAAGGTGAAAAAATTAGGTTTGTTCTTCAGTATGCATACAAGTTGCAACTGGAAGCGAGAGAAGCTTTCTTTCCCATATGATAGCTCGAGAAAATGGAGTTACAAAGATTAAGTTGCCATCCAAGCATCTAGACTTTGTACCCTACCCAAGTAACCCCCATCGACTCTTTGGTAAAGCCACAGTTAGTAACTACGGTAAAGCCTTGTGATTAAACAACCTCGTTCCCAGGACCATTTCCCTCAGTTTGGGGCTGGGCGGCCCAGCCCCAAACTCAGGGAAAAGGTCCTGGGAACGAGGTTGGTGAATTAAAGGCCCGGCCAAACGGATCCAACATGTTGATGCAACATCATCCAACATAATTGAATCCAACATGTTGCACTCGTTTGGCCACCATGTTGAACGACGTTGCATGATGTTGGATGATTTTGAACGAAGTTTGATTTCCATCAAACATCGTCTTCAACATCATCCAACATTTCTTCTGTTCTTAAGTGTGAACAAAAATGTTGCATTCGTGTGGTCAACGTGTTCAACATTGTTGAACGCACACATGCCTGTTAAGCTGACTTTGCGGGTATCTGCTTCCAAGGCAATGATTCACTGTTTATACTTGCTTCATCCGTTGCCGCGTGGATGTCAAGATACGGTATGGCGAAGTCTTCGATCACTCTACGAAGAAAGCGCTAGCGATATCCGCAAATACAAAAAGAAAGCGCAAAGCAGCTATTGAAAACGCGAGAAATGGGAAATGAAGAAGATGGTCTGACGCGGATCGGAGGCAGACAGACTTATCGAACTACTGGAAGAGAGACCATGTCCTCAATCATTACTCTCTCATATATTGTTAAAGTATTCCTTTTCTCCCCTTCGCTTTATCCAGTGTCTACTCTTTCCCCTTTTAGTGACTATCATCCTTCTCTTCCAACATTTCCAGCATGGCAAGAGCAGCTAAACACCTCTTCACAGTCGATCGATCGCGCGCCATTTTTTGGGAAAACCAATACGGCGCGCCTTTGTTTTCTAAGGGATTCTGGGTAGATTTTGAACCCAGACCTTTCGAGCCCAAGTGTTAATTCCAACATGCCACATCTTCCAACACTGAGCAATATAGTCCAACAATTTTGGATTAAATTGTTTATTTCAAATGTACGGCGTCTGAATCGGGCTTCACTTCCCTATTGTCGCCCTCCCTAATATTCTCTAAAACATACACAAACACATCAACTACACAACACCGCAAGTCGTTTCAAGAAAATTTATTTACTAAAAATGGCCTGCCATTAGCAAGTCTTTCATTTACCTAACGTTACTCTAGTATTTTCACCACGAGAAAATTATAGACAAACGACATACCACCATGACAAATCCCTGAAAATCAAGTAAGTAAACAATAAGGTTCTTACCTTATAATATCTAAATTAAACCATGTAATGTGATCACCGATTTTACAAGTATTTTTTGTTTCACACTCGTACGTAAGTTCAACAAAGGCTTAACCCTGAATAAGCTCAGCAAGGCTGGCATTCGCCCGGCTAAACTTCATATTGTCAAACTATACGTGTAATAAAACATCGCTGCACAGAACACCGAACACATCGCCCTGAAATACTTGTTAACGTATGGAACAACACTTCACCACGTCAAATATAAATAAGAATTGCAAAACTTGCAATATTTTGTACAATTATGAGACGAACAAGCATTAGTTTACTATTATCGGGCAATAGCCAAAAAATGTTACATACCGCACAGAGTTCCGAAGCTTCCTGATTGCGTACGATTAAAATCATAGTTTCAAGTATAGCTTTGACCGGAACCATGCACGGAAAATTGTCAAGTTATCCAACAGTTTCTGGGTGACAGGAATGCACTGAGATCAGCTAAGAGAACGATAGGGGGCAATTTCAAGGTTCATTCATACGTTACAAATACTCGCCCAACTTTTGCTGATTGCTCTTACGGTGCGGTTCTATAATTTTAAATTGACCATACACTGCATATAGGTAGCGTTAATTTTTCTTGTCGGTGAAATTCTAGACAACCAAAGAACCCATAAACCATGTTTTGTTTTACTGCCTGCAATGGGCATTAGATACATTACATCACAAAATTCCCGGAGCCGACTCTTCATACAAATTGAGACAAATGACACCGGAGGTAAAGGGGAGCAGATAGCAGAAACAAACAGTCAAAAACTAAGCTTACACTAACTAGAGGGCCGGCCTCGAATAAGCGTTTCTAAAATACAAAAATATAGACCAGGCTCTATCCATTTGACCAGGGTTTCAGTGCCAGAATGAAACAGAGATACAGAATCCAAAGAAACGGCAACAGGCGCCAAGAAATATCAAATAATACATATACAACACTTTACTTACCATCGGCAGTAGTTAAGCGCTAAGGCTAGTGGCGGCGAGCAAATGAATGAGAAACCTTTCTCCTCGTAAAAATATAAAATTTGAGATTACGAGAATACTGACGAAAGAGTAGCCAGAAAAATCAAACCAATTTTGCGTATGCGCAAACTATAATTACCGCAAAAGCAGAAACGAACTCACCGTTTTCCAATTCTAAGCCGGGACCAATTCGGAAGTAGCACTGTAGAAACTGAAAACGTTGGTCAAATGGATGGCGCCAGTTTACAACTTTTCCCGAAAAACAAACTTACCAATTCAGAATAAGATATTTTCTGTCCAGTTGTTGGAAAGTTTGAATTAAATTTTCCCAAATTGCTTTTTTATCCTTTTTAAATTTATCGTCTCTGCGAGACCAAATTAAATGTATGAAACCGTTAAATGAGCAATACTATAACAGCTTGTAGCGAGCATTTTAAAAGCAATAACACGCTGATAATTCATTAAAATCCCTTTACAGTTTTAGACGGACTTTGGGGTCTCCTACAATAAAGTATATTTGCCAAAGGCGTTACAAGAAACAAGCGCATTTAAATGACAAAGTAATCCCGGAATGGGTTGCTTGAAAGCGCATAGGCGCTAATTCAGATTCAAGCGTTTTTATAGTTTAACCTCGGATTGACGCTTATGACCTTTCGAACCCGCCACCGTAACTTAAAACGCGTATTTCTGTAGTTAATATGCACTATTCAATCTTTACACACACTCCTACATACACTACTGCAGTTCACATCATGAAAGCGGCTTTCAGGATGCAGGTAAACTTGCAATTATCTCTCATACTGACTTCATTTACTCAAGCTTTTTACGTATAGAATTACATGAACCAATTAACTCATGTACAACCACAGTAAGCAATCGGAATGAATAATCTTTTTTTTTGAATGGGTTTATAAAACATTCGTTTCCTTCGCAGCCGTGTCTGGCCTCGTCACGCAACGCAACGGGGTGAGGGTTGCGTGACAAGCCAAACAAGGACTGCGAAGAAGATCGAAAAACATTGGTTCAGTAAACATATAGCCACGGGATATAAAACTGTTTGACTTACCTAAACACGGTAAAGTGTGCAAAGTACGAAATTTTATAACCACTTTTTAGTGTTAAATGATGTGGTACTGATGGTGTACTAGTGTATGTGAAGTAGTACTGTGGTGCTAGTGTATAATGGCAGAATACGGCAGGGGACAAATGGGAAACACACAAACTTGAGTAGATGAGTTACAGTATGGAGCTTCACGCTACAGTTTCCTCCTCCTCCCCCGAGTGGTCGCTCTGATCATCGTTTTCCACAATCACACCACTCAACCTATTCAGCTCAAGAAGCGATTTCTGAATTTCTTCCATGTCAATGACAACATCGTCGTCCTTCCTGTCATCTTCGTCAATAACAGAAAGTTTTCTTTTCTGGTCTGAGTCGCTTGCATCATCGTTACCTTTCCGATCCAGCATCCACAGTCCTTCTTCCTCGTCTTGTGGTTCTTCGTTCCTGTGTTTTCTGTGCTTGATTTTGTGATGATGATGATGTTTATGCTTGGACTTGTGTTTATCGCTAGACTTGCTTCTCCGTCGCGGTTGATTTTTCTCGGGGCTGTCCTTGGCAAACTGCTTCCAGAGCGATGTTTTGCACATCTCGTCCGAAATATTGATGGGTGTCTCAAAGTTTGTCGTACCATTTTGTGCTTTGGATTCAATTTTTGCGTCGGTGATCCCATTGGCTGTTCCATCAGTTTTGTCCTGAATGGAAAAATGTAGCACAAGGAACTTTACCTTGTAAAGCCACTACTCACTTCCAGCTGGATCAAACCATGTAATGTAATTATTCTTTGTAAAGCCACTGAACAGTACTGTACTGTGGCACTGTTTGTTTTACTATACAGTGTGGTTCTATCTTTTTCATTTGTGGAGCAAACCATGCAGTGTGACTATTCTTTGAAAAGCTACTGAACAGTACCGTACTGTGGTACTGTTTGTTTTACTATACAGTGTGGTTCTAACTTTTTCATTTGTGGAGCAAACCATGCAGTGTGACTATTCTTTGTAAAGCTACTGAACAGTACTGTACTGTGGTACTGTTTGTTTTACTATACAGAGTGGTTCTATCTTTTTCATTTGTGGAGCAAACCATGCAGTGTGACTATTCTTTGAAAAGCTACTGAACAGTACCGAACTGTGGTACTGTTTGTTTTACTATACAGTGTGGTTCTAACTTTTTCATTTGTGGAGAAAACCATGCAGTGTGACTATTCTTTGAAAAGCTACTGAACAGTACTGTACTGTGGCACTGTTTGTTTTACTATACAGTGTGGTTCTAACTTTTTCATTTGTGGATCAAACCATGCAGTGTGACTATTCTTTGAAAAGCTACTGAACAGTACTGTACTGTGGTACTGTTTGTTTTACTATACAGTGTGGTTCTAACTTTTTCATTTGTGGATCAAACCATGCAGTGTGACTATTCTTTGAAAAGCTACTGAACAGTACTGTACTGTGGCACTATTTGTTTTACTATAGAGCGTGGTTCTAACTTTTTCATTTGTGGATCAAACCAGGCAGTGTGACTATTCTTTGAAAAGCTACTGAACAGTACCGAACTGTGGTACTGTTTGTTTTACTATACAGTGTGGTTCTAACTTTTTCATTTGTGGAGAAAACCATGCAGTGTGACTATTCTTTGAAAAGCTACTGAACAGTACTGTACTGTGGCACTGTTTGTTTTACTATACAGTGTGGTTCTAACTTTTTCATTTGTGGATCAAACCATGCAGTGTGACTATTCTTTGAAAAGCTACTGAACAGTACTGTACTGTGGTACTGTTTGTTTTACTATACAGTGTGGTTCTAACTTTTTCATTTGTGGATCAAACCATGCAGTGTGACTATTCTTTGAAAAGCTACTGAACAGTACTGTACTGTGGCACTATTTGTTTTACTATAGAGCGTGGTTCTAACTTTTTCATTTGTGGATCAAACCAGGCAGTGTGACTATTCTTTGAAAAGCTACTGAACAGTACTGTACTGTGGCACTATTTGTTTTACTATACAGTGTGGTTCTAACTTTTTCATTTGTGGAGAAAACCATGCAGTGTGACTATTCTTTGAAAAGGTACTGAACAGTACTGTACTGTGGTACTGTTTGTTTTACTATACAGTGTGGTTCTACCTTTTTCATTTGTGGAGCAAACCATGCAGTGTGCCTATTCTTTGAAAAGCTACTGAACAGTACCGTACTGTGGTACTGTTTGTTTTACTATACAGTGTGGTTCTAACTTTTTCATTTGTGGATCAAACCATGCAGTGTGACTATTCTTTGTAAAGCTACTGAACAGTACTGTACTGTGGTACTGTTTGTTTTACTATACAGTGTGGTTCTAACTTTTTCATTTGTGGATCAAACCATGCAGTGTGACTATTCTTTGAAAAGCTACTGAACAGTACTGTACTGTGGCACTGTTTGTTTTACTATAGAGTGTGGTTCTATCTTTTTCATTTGTGGATCAAACCATGCAGTGTGACTATTCTTTGAAAAGCTACTGAACAGTACTGTACTGTGGCACTCTTTGTTTTACTATACAGTGTGGTTCTAACTTTTTCATTTGTGGATCAAACCATGCAGTGTGACTATTCTTTGAAAAGCTACTGAACAGTACTGTACTGTGGTACTGTTTGTTTTACTATACAGTGTGGTTCTAACTTTTTCATTTGTGGATCAAACCATGCAGTGTGACTATTCTTTGAAAAGCTACTGAACAGTACTGTACTGTGGTACTATTTGTTTTACTATAGAGCGTGGTTCTAACTTTTTCATTTGTGGATCAAACCAGGCAGTGTGACTATTCTTTGAAAAGCTACTGAACAGTACTGTACTGTGGCACTATTTGTTTTACTATACAGTGTGGTTCTAACTTTTTCATTTGTGGAGAAAACCATGCAGTGTGACTATTCTTTGAAAAGGTACTGAACAGTACTGTACTGTGGTACTGTTTGTTTTACTATACAGTGTGGTTCTACCTTTTTCATTTGTGGAGCAAACCATGCAGTGTGCCTATTCTTTGAAAAGCTACTGAACAGTACCGTACTGTGGTACTGTTTGTTTTACTATACAGTGTGGTTCTAACTTTTTCATTTGTGGATCAAACCATGCAGTGTGACTATTCTTTGTAAAGCTACTGAACAGTACTGTACTGTGGTACTGTTTGTTTTACTATACAGTGTGGTTCTAACTTTTTCATTTGTGGATCAAACCATGCAGTGTGACTATTCTTTGAAAAGCTACTGAACAGTACTGTACTGTGGCACTGTTTGTTTTACTATAGAGTGTGGTTCTATCTTTTTCATTTGTGGATCAAACCATGCAGTGTGACTATTCTTTGAAAAGCTACTGAACAGTACTGTACTGTGGCACTCTTTGTTTTACTATACAGTGTGGTTCTAACTTTTTCATTTGTGGATCAAACCATGCAGTGTGACTATTCTTTGAAAAGCTACTGAACAGTACTGTACTGTGGTACTGTTTGTTTTACTATACAGTGTGGTTCTAACTTTTTCATTTGTGGATCAAACCATGCAGTGTGACTATTCTTTGAAAAGCTACTGAACAGTACTGTACTGTGGTACTGTTTGTTTTACTATACAGTGTGGTTCTAACTTTTTCATTTGTGGATCAAACCATGCAGTGTGACTATTCTTTGAAAAGCTACTGAACAGTACTGTACTGTGGTACTGTTTGTTTTACTATAGAGTGTGGTTCTAACTTTTTCATTTGTGGATCAAACCAGGCAGTGTGACTATTTTTTGAAAAGCTACTGAACAGTACTGTACTGTGGCACTATTTGTTTTACTATACAGTGTGGTTCTAACTTTTTCATTTGTGGAGAAAACCATGCAGTGTGACTATTCTTTGAAAAGCTACTGAACAGTACTGTACTGTGGTACTGTTTGTTTTACTATACAGAGTGGTTCTATCTTTTTCATTTGTGGAGCAAACCATGCAGTGTGCCTATTCTTTGAAAAGCTACTGAACAGTACCGTACTGTGGTACTGTTTGTTTTACTATACAGTGTGGTTCTAACTTTTTCATTTGTGGATCAAACCATGCAGTGTGACTATTCTTTGTAAAGCTACTGAACAGTACTGTACTGTGGTACTGTTTGTTTTACTATACAGTGTGGTTCTAACTTTTTCATTTGTGGATCAAACCATGCAGTGTGACTATTCTTTGAAAAGCTACTGAACAGTACTGTACTGTGGCACTGTTTGTTTTACTATACAGTGTGGTTCTAACTTTTTCATTTGTGGATCAAACTATGCAGTGTGACTATTCTTTGAAAAGCTACTGAACAGTACTGTACTGTGGCACTCTTTGTTTTACTATACAGTGTGGTTCTAACTTTTCCATTTGTGGAGAAAACCATGCAGTGTGACTATTCTTTGAAACGCTACTGAACAGTACTGTACTGTGGTACTGTTTGTTTTACTATACAGTGTGGTTCTAACTTTTTCATTTGTGGAGAAAACCATGCAGTGTGACTATTCTTTGGAAAGCTACTGAACAGTACTGTACTGTGGTACTGTTTGTTTTACTATACAGTGTGGTTCTAACTTTTTCATTTGCGGAGAAAACCATGCAGTGTGACTATTCTTTGGAAAGCTACTGAACAGTACCGTACCGGGAGAAGATTTCTGGGAGAGTTTTTACTTACCGCGCCCTGATCTGGTTCATCTAGGCCGTTAGATTCCCTATCATCATCATCTTCGCCTGCTAAATGCTTTTTCTTTTTTATGCTTTCTGGCATCAAATCATCCAGAACTTCAAGTTCATGAAGCGTAAAGATTTTCTCCATAACTTTGCGAACGGCAACAAGCAACAGAACCTAAAAAATATAAGGCAGTATGTAAACAAGAATGTTCCTTTCGAAAAAGGCTGGCAAAAAAGAGTTCGGCAGTGATTAAAAAATTGAACTTCACAACTTTCTGTTCTTTCCGTACAACACACATGAAAGAATTCCATCAAAAGCTACTTGTACTGTGCGCTACGATAAAGAGTAATTTGGCTGAAGGAAAGTCACTTTTAATTGTTTCCCTTATAGTGCATACCATTTTTCTGGGCGGATGGTTTCCAAAGATCGAGGATAGCGTGATTAGGTTCTAAAGAAACTGGTGTTGAAAAAGTAATCTCTACCACAGAAATGCAATAAAAAAAGGGATGACAGTGTTGTAAATTATAAAGCTGAAATCGCACGAGCCGCTTTGGCGAGTGCATTTTCAGGTTTTTGATAAACTCACAAGTGCAAATTAATTCCTTATTGAACGAGAAAATTATGATTACTTATACATGAAAAAATTCGCCTGGAGGAAGTGCCGGAAGATTTCACTGCGGACAGGAAGCGAGCATTTGACGCGGATTTGACACTTTATTTACCGATTGGCTGATGAAGATCAGCTGATAACGCTACGAACTCAAAGCGGTTCGTTTAAAAATAAAGAATATCATAATCCAGAATATCGATGTGTAATTTGCACTGGTGTTACACTTTTTGCACTGGTGTTACAGTTGAACTGCACTGCTCTCAACCAATCAGAATCGAGCAATTTTTTCATGTATATTATTAACATGAAAAAAAGTATTGGCCAGAGTAAACTTTTCTGGATTTAATGTAGCCACTTTTTCTCACTCGAGGACTTTTTTCCAAGTTTCCGTACAAAATTTGCGTCGTCATCATTTTACGCGATATAATTGGCTTAGAAAATTTCCTATTACCTTTCAGCCAATTAATCTAGAACTTCGATGTGTAATTTGCACTGGTGTTACACTTGAACTGCACTGCTCCCAGCCAATTAGAATTGAGTAATTTTTTCATGTATATTATTAAGCGTAGAATTGCATTGGTGCATTTTTGTTTTGCGCGGAAGGAGCAGATTGACCGGGTTACAAGGCAACAAGTACTTTGATTTTCTTTGACATACAACTGTATGCGATTCAAGAAAAACTTCATTGCCGAATTCGTGAATTCTATGCTAAATTTCACTCGGAAAAACCCATATCGGTTTAACGTGGAATTTATTCGTCAAGCAAAGATTTTTTCTATGACATATATTAAGAAGAATATTTCATGAGGCCCTTACCATGACTGGGAAAATAAGAGCTGCGTCTGTTGACTTAATGGCCCATAATACTACCAAACAGAAAATCTGAATAGCCGTGAACACATGGATCCGCTTGAGAGGAACTTGCCGCAAATACATCAGATCAGGCTGATGCTTTATTGGCATAAACATGATTTTGATTCGCTCAAAAAACTGCAAAAGAAAAGCTAGTTAAAATTGAAAAGCCTAATGACGTTGCATTTTACCAAATTCAGACAAAAATTCAGACATCGGAAAGAAAAATATTACATTAACCACTGAAGGTACATGGAAGTTTTGAATGACAAAGGAAATATAAAAGAAGATACCAATGGACAAAACCATGGCATTTTAATAATGCCATCTTGGAAGCTTGGTGACATTTATTCTCCACACACGATGAATATATGGGCCTTTAAATAAAATTGTGTCGGTGCATACAAATGTAATTATTTCAAGAAATTGCACAATATAAAACAGCTACAAAAAGAAATAAGTAAATCTATACGGCACTGAACATTAACTTTACAGTACAACAGGAGCAAAAATCTATCTTGGACACAAAAAAACTCTACATTGGAAACTAAAGCACAATTATTGCAACAAAACAGAAATCTACAGTATCTCTCTCACGTTCTAAACAAAAACAAATAAACAGTTACCAACACAGATATAAACCTACCTGTAAACCTTTAAGTGCTGAGAATCCCATGTAAAAGAACAGACCAAAAAGAACAGGCATAGGAATATACTATAAAAGTACAAAGGAAAAATTGTTTTAGCGAATAGAACAAAATGCCTCATAAGAGTCTGTCCAATATTGTGAAAAACAAACCTTTAATAGTGGCGAAAGGAACACTGTTAAACCAATCAGGATAAAGATACAGACACCAGTGACCCGCTGTTCTCTGTGGGTGGAAAAGCAAACACTCGGCAAATCTACCAGTAAGACACAGCCAACAAAATTAACATGGGAGTAACTGAATTAGCATTGTACAGTATTGTCCTGCAGCAAAACAGAGTCAATATTTGGATGAAATTGTTTCATGTTGAAGTGAGGCCTTGTGTCCAATTATTTACATACCTAACACCGAGGAACTGTGGTTTCTCCCCTGGTGCAGTGCATGATGATTCAACAAACAAGCTCTGTACGTGACCAACAGAAAGAACAGTTGCTGCTACAACCCAAGGAAGACCTAGCACAGAGCAGATGCCAAGGATAATGGCAACAAGCAACAAATCTAGATGATAGCCAGCACCTTTCTACAGAGAAAAAAAAATACATAAAAGAAACACATGATGAGAAACTTAATAATCATTGCTCACAGAATATGTCAGACCATGCAGTTTTACCAGGGATGGACAGTACATGGGAGGCTACTGTACTGTAAGAATGCTACCTGCACTTATTGTCTATGAAAATAATATGGCTTCACCCACATTCATTAAAATGATAAAACTATACAGGGTAAACATTTCTTGGAAACTTAGTACTGTACTTTGTGCTTCTATACAATGTACAGTGTGGTTCTAGCTTTTACTTAAAAACAACACGTCCAAACAGTCTAGCCATTTACTGGGAAGCTATTAAACAGTACTGCACTCTGTGGTATCGTTTATATGACTAAAAATGTAATAGAGTTAATCTAAACTTATCATTTAAAATCCTTTGAAAAGCTACATAACAGTACCTTCAATGAAAGCTGTTGTTTATTAACATTTTTTCAACTGAACAAATGGATATTTTGACATTTTTTACAATTTTGTATTTTTGTTTCCACAGTGCTTGGGCAATAAAAAGATGTATCAAGTAAAACTGTTAAAATATCTTTGTACACTGCATGCATGTCCTGGGGGAAATAAACAAAACAAAGGAAAAATGAAATGTTAAATCTCCTACACAAAAATCTGGCAGGGCAGTAATAACTAACATAAAACAAACATAACAAAACAGACATAAAAAAAAAACATAACAAACATAACAAAACAGACATAAAAAACATTGTAACATGAGCAGGCTAAAAGAAGTAAGAATGTTGTAACCAAGTGGACGGTGCTGGTTTTTAAATAACAAATGTGACTTAAGAAGTTACAATTCACAGAAATCTGTACCTTAAGTTTATGTTCTCTTCTGTTGACAATTAAAGCAGTAATCTGTTGATCCATAAACACTAGGATGGTTGCAAGCAGTGCAGGAATAATTGCAGCAGGAATTGTCCAGATGGGATTTTTACCCAGTGGAGGTATTAACCAGCCTCTTTTGTAACTGGCCGTGGGCTGGAATTGCAGTGGAATACTGAGCTTTGGCGTGTTGACACCGAAGATGTAATCTACACAAACCATCACTATTATAGCAATCAGAATGGCAAAATCAGAAACCACTGCACGAACCTAAAAACATCAAAATAAAGACAACCAGTTAGTTGAAAATGAAACGAGTTCCTGTGATATACAGCACCTGAAACAATCAATATTCCAAGACAAAAACAGATTACAGTCTAGCTTTAACCTTAGACAGTGACAGATACAATAACAGCCCTATGGTGACAGCTACAAGAAACAACTTTGTCTTACCTTTGTTGGAAAGTATGAACTACCACGAAAACCCTTCAGCGAGATGGCTAAAGCAAATGTACCCAACGAGAGAATAATGGAAAGGAAGAACACATTATCATTGCAACCTTCGCCAGAAAATATGCCACCATGTTGCTGGCATTCATTCATGGTGTAATCAAGAAAAGTACCATTTGTGTCAGTACATAAGCACCCATGCTCTTCAAAAAAGCCCTTTGGCACTGGGTGCGTGTTTAAGACATGAAACAATTTCTTGAAACCCTCGTAGATGAAGATCAGTGCAATTAAGGTGGCAAACGACTCTTCTGTGAAACGAGTGAAGTATCTCACGAGAGCACTGGCATCTGTGATCACCAAAATGATACAAAAAAGCATTGTCCAAATTCCTATCCACAAACGGAAAGGGAGATAATCTAGGCTGGCTTTGCTGCAGAATGAAAACAAAATTTCCTCAAAAACCAGCATAGGGCCTGTGGCGCCCAGAATGATAATAGGTTGGCCACCAAAAAGAGAGAAAAGAACACCGCCAATTGCACCAGCTAGGATCTGTTCCATAGCGGCCTGCAAGAAGGGAAAAACATTGCACCACTTTACTGCATAAAGTTAATGTTTCCATGCTAAAATGTAAATTACTTCTGTAAAACAACTGACAGTGTATGGCCAAAGTAAGTAATTGTAACAGATCGCTATGGAATGTACATTGTTCTGGAAGCATAATGCTACAGGCAGACACTGTAATTAATTGTAAACTAAAAAGTGTACATGTCAACTCATGTCACTGTGTGTAGATATCTACAGATGAACTACTGTACTCAATGTGCAGTATTTATCCATAGCTTTTCGATTCAATGTACAGTGCTTATCCATAGCTTTTCGATTCACATTAGCTCCAAAAAAGTTCCCATTCATGATCAACACTTCCATATTACAGTAATCACATTCAATGTGGAAGTCACGAGAAAGCCAAAACTAAACATGCTCTTTCTTGGTCTGCAGTTTCTTTACACAATACAAGTATTACTTCAGAGCACTTTAAATTAAACAAAAGCAGGTCTCAAAAAGATTGAAGATCATTTACCATGTTCTCATCTGTTTTGGTTCCCATCAAACCACCAAATGTGATGATTGGAGTAAGGCAAGCAAAATAGATGAAGATAACTGATGCAATGCACTGTGGGTTGAGGGCATCTTTGAAATCACTCAGATACCATGGAAGACGGCGTTTGATATCAGCAATCAGACCTCCACATAACCTAAAAATAAAGAAAGACTTGTTATTGAAAATACACTACATTTAACCTTGATGATGCAACAGTCAGACTAGATGACCAAATTATTTTTGACAAACATTCATTAATTGTAGTCATAAAAGAAGTATTTGCGAGTAGGTCAGAGGAAAAAAATAAAATAAAAAAATTACATTACCTTCGCGTTTTACGATTTTCTACAATCTCATTTATGAAATAAAACAAAAGTAGAAATGAGGTTTAGCATTTTTTACTTTCATACTGTAGAAGAGGAGTTCTAAGTTTAGAAATCCACCTTCCAGTTCGCTGAAGCTGTTCTTCTCTGTCACCAGCTGGATCATGCTCATCTTCATCTCCACCACCCCCACCATTCCCACTACCACCTGCTTTCTGGCACGACTCAAGACGTTTGTCCTGTGACGGCACTACATCTGGGGGTTCTATACGAATGGATGGATCCCACTCACCCGGAGGCAAAACTGTCACCTGAGTAAATAAACCACAACATAGCATAATGAGGAAATACTGCTCAAAAGTGGATCTAATGCGACAGTAAAAAAACACCTCTAGGTAAACGATAAAATAAAGGTGCACACAGGCCACACTGCCAACATGCCCAAACTCCATTACACTAACCACTACACTTCTGTGCCTGCACCACAACACAGTGGTTAAGATATCTTCAAAACCTCATTAATAATTCATGCAACTAAAAGAATATCAAGACATCAATAAAACATCATGTACTGCATATGAACCTTTATACCTGGTAATCTATGATCATTCTGAAAAGCCCGGTGGCAGCTTTGATTTCAGTCCCAGGGGATTGCGGGGCTGAATGTGCAAACAATGCAATTATCGCTTATTCTCAAATTAAACAATCTTTATATAAAGATCACCGTGATCAAATTGTAAAATTATTAAAAAAAGAGACAATATAAAAATAACATCAACTTCTAAACAAGAAAAATCATACATTGTGTTTCCTCTTGGACCAAACATTCAAGGATTCAGTGCTCAAGTCTACAACATTCGTTTCTAAGGTTTGAACATTGTCCACTTCGACTCTGAATCCTCTTTACTCAAAATTTTATTTCTTCTTGAACTTTGCTACATGCTGTTCAGACAGCATTTCAAGTAAAAAGCACTCTGAACCTTTGACATCAGCTGAATATGGAGCCCTATGAATACAATTAACCTTTAATGCATTCATGTGACCATTATCTAAATCTCTAGAGAGGCGTGGTTTTTTGAAGGAGTCCAAATAACTCACAGCACATGTTTTATCAGGTTTAAAAACACTCGGCTCTGCCACGTGTTTAAACATTACTTGAAACTGCTATTTTGTGGCATATGTCATAGTACATTGATGCTCATTGACTAGAGGACAGTAGCCTATATTCTGGAAAAATTATGTGATGGTATAAACTGTATGCTGTATATATAACCAGTATACAATAATTATACAGAACTCTGCATTTAAAGTAAAGGTAAGTTGACACTTGGTATCGCGAGACGCAACAATCGAGGATTGAGTTGAGTATTGAGTCTTGCGAGTGCTTTTCTATATTGGGCAAAATAATGAGCTTGTCGCTTGAGTCATAATTAATTAGTTAAGTCAGCTAAATGTGTGAGTGATTTGTTCTATGACCTGCTACCAACACAAAAACAATCAACAAGTTCATTCTAAATGCAGCTGAAAAGATTTGTCTGTTCGTAATTGAGAGTATGTGGAGAGCTAAACCCCAATCCAGGGCCTGTAACTTTGATTTATCTACATGTAGGAAGATGTAATCAATTGCAATCTACAGTGTACGACATCCACAGTACCTGAAATCTGGACAGTAATGATACCGCATGCAGCCTAAACAAGCGACTGTACAAGCAAGATCACAAGCAAGTCGAATTCTCGCAAGTATAGAGTACTGAGTGTCAACTTACCTTTGCACTGTACTGTGTGCAATGTTGTTTTTACCTGCATAAGGAACTCATCAATTCCAGCCATGAGATCTTCCCGGCAGTGAGCTTTATAAGCAACCTCATGGAAAATCTGCCATCAAAAACAAGAAAATGACAAGTTCACCACACTCTAAGGAATGATGCAAAAGGAACAAAAAGAGAAATTGACAAAGGTGCATTGCACTTACTTCATCTGTCATTAATGTGGCTATTGCACGGCCCACTTCATGGTACCGTCCTGGACTGCTTGGTGGACCAAGCATAACAAAGATGAACCGGGTGGGTAGCGGCACTTCTGTCAAATCACCAAGGTGAGCGGCATTCTCCAGACGAACAAATGCAATCACTGGCTTCTTCAAAAAGTCCATTTCACCAACAAGAACATTAGAGGCCTCTGCTCCTTGTGGAATTTTCTTCATGAAATTGGTGTCAAACTGCAAAGACAAAATAACAAAATGAAACTGATAAAATCTCTGAAGCTTTCATAACGAGTTTCAAAGTGTCTTTTTAAGTTTAAAGAATGCAAATGCTTAAGGAAAAGTGCACATTGCAACCACATGATGAATCAGACATACAATAGCGGACAGAGGTAGCCTAACAGAAAACGCACTACAAAGCGTGTTATTCTGGTGTTCCGTTCACGTTCCATATGCATTCCATTCACATTCTGTTCCAGTTCTGTTTGTGTTCTGTAATAAATGGAACACAGTCATTGGAACACTTGAGACAGCGTTTTCAGATTATACAATCCTTTTGTATCAAAACTTCACTGTCTGAAGTTCGCTCATCTATTCAGCAAGAGAAAATTGTCATTTTATGCGTGGAAACAAATAGTGAGCTTGCACTGACTCAGGAAGAAAGAAAAAGAAATTGCTTAAAAACATTGCAAGGAAGATAATGATGTAGTATCTTACTCAGCAGTAAATCTTTTCTTGAAAAGATTCAAACAAACAGGCTGTACTGAACTGGTAGAAAACCCAAGCTTGTGATCAGGCATTTAAATGCCAGTGATGCAGAAATGAGGATTTTTCATTAGTCGTACTTGTTCTAGTACTTCATTTTTGTTTCATCATCAAAGTTTCACCCTGGACTGTCCAGAAAGTACAAAGGAAACTTGGGTGGACATGGACTTAATTACATATTGTCAACTTGTTAAAGAGACAAACAAACCTAAGCAACTAGAGCATTGCATGAAAGCACAATAAGAAAATGGTAACTTTCATGAAGATGTCTTCACAACGATTGTTAGGTAAAAATTGTTTGACAAATGTTTGGTAATGAAAATAAAAATGGAACAATCCACTTGCAGCTGCCTTCACAAAACTGGGGAGCGACGTCGTATCCAGGGTCAACTGAAACATCCATTGAAGCTACAATAAGTTCATTTCATTGTTGTTTTGATTTTGCCAAGACTTGTTGAAACTGGTTACTGGGTATTACATTTACATCACCCAAGTAAGAGCTGAGTGGAATCTGTCTGTCAATGACTTCTTTGTCATTTGCAGCTGTGGGAAATGTCTTTTTGAGGATGACATTCTTCCACGAAGAAAGGATAAAACGTGGAATCATTTTTGAAAAAAATGAATCATGCATACTGATGACTTCAAGGAAAACATTGCAAAGACTGTCCAACCTGTTGATATTTAAAGGCCTTCAAATCCGACAGAAAATTATAATAGTTGTATTCCACTTTTTCGTTCCCTCATGTTAACAAGAACTTTGAGATACAATTGTAATCTTATATGTGTAAACAATTAATATACACAAAGAGAAGTAAACTCTGTTCAACACAATGAGTCAAGCTTGTGAGGAGGTGTTTTATTTAGTATCAATTTTACATGTACAGAGTACAGGGGAATGCATTCTGCATATTTTTGTTCCAGTGAGATTGGCTCTGGCAGTGGAACCCATTCCAACATTTTGGGAATGAGTTCTGACAGAATGTGTTGCCCAAAATTGGATCACAAAACATCCTCGTTCCATTCATGTTACATTTGAGTTCTGTTCGCGTTTTACTGGCATTCATAGAATGCTTAGGATACTTCTGTCTGGTACTGTAGTTTGATGCTATGCTTATTTGAAATAATGAATGTAACTTAAAAAGTAATAATTCATCAACCCAACTTTTCAACACTCCTGTCTAGGGGTGATAGGGAAGGCAGACAATTAGCATTTCTGGATTAAACTGTTAGTAGAACCTTCCATGAGTGCTTAGAGACCAGTGTTTATTGGAAAGCAACAAACACTGACAAATATCTGGCTTTTGACACTCACCACCCTATCTGTCATCAGAAATCTGTACATGTATCAACATAGTTTTTAACCCTTTCACTCCCAAGGGGTCTCCATTTGACAAGTAAAATTGTCTGCCATTAGACAGGCCAGTCATCCTGATCATTGGCGACCATAATTTCAAGGCAAGTCACTCATAGGTAACCAACTTTTAGGGCCTTGCCAATGTTTTGAATCAGTGTTCAAGGTATAACTTATGCTTTGAATAAAAAATGTTTGCATATGGTTTCTATCAAGAGTGACATCTGATGAATGTAAACAATTTTTTGGAAGCGGCCTGGTACAGGGAACATGGCCGCTTGATTTGCGCTGACATGACTTCTTGAACGCTTCGCACTTCTACTATTTACTACTATTTAGATACAGTAGCAAAGACTAATTGAGTTGGGTCAGACATGAAGTAGTTAAGAGATAAGTTATACATACATGCAACAAAACCGAAAATACTTCGAAGTACAGTAAACAAATGACGATAAGTACAGGGATTAATATGAAGTCACGAAAGAAAAATTATTTGAATATTCTTATTTGAATAGTCTTATTCTTTGCACTATCGTAGGGATTTCAAGATAGTCATTTTCATTGTCCAAAATGTTAAAAAGAAGCAGGGTGATTTTTCTTTTCAATACTCCCTTGGCCAGTTTTCTTATGCAGCGTGGTATATCATTCAACAGTGTTACACCAAAACACAAAAGGGAGCATTCATGTATTTCAAGTCTAGTGCATTGAACATGACATTTTTCAGAGTTGGATGATTGCGTGTTGCTTGAGTGGACATGGGAAGATTTTTGAAATAGTTTTGAGATAATCGAAGGAGTGTTATTATTGCCTATGTCCTGCATTACGTTGAAGACACTGGTAGCAGAGAAACATCAAAGGTAGGACATTTACATTACAAAAAAAAAAAAACAGAACTACATGATCACATTTGCCTTCAAAATAAATTATGTGTCATGCTCTTTTCTGCAGAATTAAAATTTTATTCTGATGCCTCTTCCATGACTGGCCCCAGGAAGCAAGCCCAGGTGTATTAGTGACTGGTAGACATTTAAAAGTACACCTAATGAAGCAAAATGGCGTAATTTTCCAATAAGACCGATAATTTTATTGATTTTGGTAGCAACGGTATCAACACGGGGTTTCCACAAGAGATTTTTTTAAATTATAATGCCAAGAAATTAATTTAATGTGATCCTTATACTTAATGTGATCTTTGAAGACTACCATTCTTCTCACTATCAAATATACTGATATTGGGGTTAGAGGTAATATATACTGATTGAGGTTATGGGTAGGTCTCTTCTGATTGGGATGAAATAATACAAATTTACATTTTTTGACATTAAGAGTTGATTTGTTGGATGTAAGCCAGTCACTAATATTTCACAGTTCAGCATTAACTCTTATTTCTAAAGTCTTCAGATTTTTGTCTGCATATAAGATATTGGTATTATCTGCAAAGAGATAAAGGTTGAATTTATTTGGGCACTGAAGCATATCATTAAAACATATAAGAAAAGCACTGGGCCTGAAACAGACCCTTCAGGAACACTGCAGGTAGTCAGAGCTTTATTTGATAAGAACCCTTCAATCTGTGTTATTTGTGCACGATTTTTCAGATATGACACACACCATTCATTTATGATCCCGCGGAAACCATAGTGGTAGAGCTTGTTAAGCAAAACATCATGATTAACCTTATCAAATGCTTTTTTAAGGTCAATAAATATTCCACAAGAAAATAAGCCTTGATTCATGTTATTTTTAATAGCAATGACAATGTCTAATATAGCACATTTCCTCAATGAAATCTTTCATTCTCTTAAACACAGTTTTCTTGATTCTGTTGTAATTCCTACTTGTACTGTAAGTGTGTTAAAATAAAATGCTGTTGTGTTAAGTTTTTGAGCTAAGGGAGCTGTCTCTCTACTGGAAACACCTTTTCAACTAAAATGTAAACAAGGCGATAAAATTTGATGCCTTTATGTCTGGGAGTCTAACTCTTGCGATGTTTCTTGCGCTGGATTATGTTTCAAGCAAAGAAACGTCTTTGAAAATTTTGTGTTCGCTGT
The DNA here is from genome assembly GCA_949710005.1 of Ricordea florida. Lineage (NCBI taxonomy): Eukaryota > Metazoa > Cnidaria > Anthozoa > Corallimorpharia > Ricordeidae > Ricordea > Ricordea florida. The sequence continues at coordinate 1,916,561 of OX453275.1, forward strand.
TTAGCAAAATTATAGGGACAATTTTGGCAACCAGATTTTTCCATCTGGTGACTGAAAAAATATCCAGTCACCACTTGGCACTCCTATAAAAAGTTAATTTTGGACCCTGCTTCCTCAAACAATAAGGTCAACTGGTTAAAGCGCATTATGTTATTATGACAAAATAACAGCAGGATCAGGACCTATCAGGACCACCAAGCCCACATGACAGCGCACTGTAACCAGTCAACTCTGTTGCCTGAAGAACACTATCATCAAACCATCAAAATGCCACCAATCACATCAAAGTGACTTTGTCATTTGACACACAGAGAAGTCTATCCAGAACCACATAATCCATGATGAAAAATAATATACTACATAAAAAATACTGTGAATGCTTTTTCCTTTACAAGTACCACAGTTATTTTCCAAAAAAAAAAAAAAACAAAAACTAGTCAAATGGTTCTTTCACATAAACACTACATACAGTTAACTGCTGGACATGAAACTTACCATCTCTAAGCAAACTTCTGAATCTGTGCATGGTACCTCGGCTTGCGATTCTTTCTCCTGACCTACCAAATCCACTGCCGATGGCAACTGTGGAAATTCTCTATCCTCCTGGGGCACAGCCAGTGTTCTAAGGTTATTAGGAACTGACTTGGATCCTTGTATTCCCTCTGGTTTCTTTAACAAGTCAGACAGGCCCACTGCTGAATGCTTTTTGGCAAATGATGGAAAACTACTCATGGGATTTGACTTGGATTTCTTAGAACTGCGTGATTTACACTGATGTCTGTGTCTCTTTAGGAGTGCTTCCCTGACTTTCTGTCTATTTTCCTGCTCAAGCTGCCGTTTGTTTACCATATCATCGAGGACAAGATCTAACAAAAGTGAAAATCAAAATATCAAGATAAATGCCTGCCTTGGTTCTTGTACAAATCACCTGCTTCTCTTCCTGAGAGGTAATCCTCCTAAAGCAAGTACTGTACACCTCCTTCAAAACTGAAATTGCAGAGAGAAGCACAACAGAGCACACCAAAACACCTCCTTCAAAACTGATATTGCACAGAAAAGAACAGGGTTGGTACACTTTTTCAGGCCAAAAATTTAAGGACTTTCCAGGACCCTACTTTGAAATTTCAAGGACTTTTTTCAGTAAGAACATACATGTGTGAGAGTAACAAGAGAACATTGGGAATGAAAGCAAGCGTTTTTATGCATTTTGTGAGCATTTCCAGAATGTTATACTTTGCTTACCTGAACATTTCTTTTCACTGCCTTTCATTTACTTTAAACACTGAGCACTAATATTTTTCGATTTTGTTCCATAAAAAATCAAGGACTTTCAAGGACCAGAAATTGGTTTCAAGTATTTTTAAGGCCTTAAGATTGGACTTCTGAAATTCAAGGGTTTTCAAGACACACATGAACCCTGGAAGCGCTGACATATTGCACAGAGAAGCATATCAATCTCTTCTAAGATTGATTACTACTACCCAATAAAAGAAACACTATGTACAGTCTACCTGCAATCTGGGTCAAGTTATTAGCATTCATGTCAAGGAGTACAGTTCCTCTAAGAAGGCAACTGCGCAGCTCAAAAAGACTGTAAAGAGACAATGTTCCAACATGGGGTTTACTCCATCTGTCGCCACCTTCCTCAACATCTTCCTCAAACTTCAACCACCGTGCAGTTTCTTTCCATTCTTCGTTACCCTCCTTGTCGCAGATATATTCTTCCAGTTCAGTGAACATTTTGTGCTGTTCTTGATCTGTTTCTTCTCCACCCAAAATGAATCGTACTTTGTCTGTTGGTAGTGATGACTGCCTAGAGTCTAGAAAGGGATTTAAACATTGATAACACAAGTTTGACTCTCTGTTCAAGTGTGATTTATCTGCTATCTAAAGCCCAGCCAACTTATCATGATAAAATACGAACCATGTTGGAGTTAAGTGAATTAATAAATTATCAGAAGCGTAACTTTATTCCCATGTCAACTGCATAGTTCTACAGACAAATCTGTTGAGGAGAGTAGATTTCTTCATCAGTGAAAGTAGATCATTGGTAAAAAGAATGCTGTTTTTTGTTATGGTAATTAGTACATCAGTCACTGACTCTCAATTACTGTCCACAGATAATGACCTTATAATAAGCATAATCTGATAAGATAGCAAATAGACAGAACATCAGGGAAATTAAACACGAAAACTTCTGTTTGTGTTGTACCTTCATCGATTGTCAAAATTTCAACAAATGTTTACATATTTATTTATTCTTCATTGGTAGGGCCTACCTTTTTAACATGGAATTTCTTTTTACTGAAGCATTAATAAATTTATATGTAAGTAAAGTATAACATGCCACTGAAGTATTGAAATCTGTTACGCAATAACCCACAAAATCATTTTCGCCAATTACAGACTGCGTTTTATTCTAAATTAAAACAAAACACACCTTCACTACTACATGTTAATGGAGCAAGAATGTCACGTTAATTAATTTGGCATAACGTTATAACAAAACCGAAGACAACTCATTCTCAAGCTGAGAGCAAGATGAATCACTAAGAAAAATCCTACTTTATCAAAGATTTTTCTTGTTACCACGAACTCCATATATCTGCTCAAGTTCTCACTGCTAAGATCGTAGAGAGTAGTAGTTCGAAAGCGAAGGCTCGATTTGTTCTCATTTAAGGCCAAATAACCCGAACTCTGTTAGATCACAATTTATTGTCTAGGAAAATCGGCCGGCACGAACCAAAACATTGTCTACAATGAAATGAATTTTATATATAGTTTAGTTTAGTGACATTAACGTGATTGCTATGCTCAAGTGGTACTTATTCGCGACGGTGATTAGATGTTCTAAAGATGGATAAGAAATCGACCAGCAGATTTTCGAATACACTCTGGAATAGCTATCATGAAACCGGCTTATTCGAATATTTTTGACAACAGGACACGAGACGATTAAAATTCCACAACACAAAACAAAGTTTAAGGGAAATATAAGTTACTACGCACAAACCTGAGCCATCCTTGGAACCGCTTCCGCTGTCCTTGTGTCTTCGTCGGTGGTGATGTTGATGATGATGATGACGCTGATGGTGGTGATGTTTTCTCGGACGAAGCGGTATATGAACGCCGACATACACTTGGCGATGATCTAAACAAGAAGACAAAACTGGTCAAGACAATGCAAACGTAACGACATCCTCACGTCTTCTTTACGATCAAAAAAAAAAAAACTGCGACAAAATATTAATAGAAGACAGCGCGTGGCTGAGGCAAACACATATTGTTCGTCCGTACTTATGTAGTCGAGTTCCCCAAAATATGCGTTTCTGCAAGAAGCACCCTTATCAACAGGCCAAGGTGTTTCATCGTCATTCTAGAAGAAATTGGAAAAATAACGTTTTTGCCCGTAAAACAAAATGTTCGTCACAAAAACGCGTAGATGTAATCACCATTGGTCTCACAGCCATGACTTGCTTCACGCTCTAAGCAGCGAGAAACCTCGTTTACGTGCGGTCCTTAGCTTTATAACGCTCCATTGGGAAGTCTGGAACTGAATTCCCTGTGCAGTATTTTCTTTACAAAATTCACATACTTTTCTACATTCAAGTGGAAAAGCAGTTATTACCTCCTTTTTCTGCTTAAGCTGTCGCTTCCTGTGCTATTCAGCTAATGGAAGCTAGTACAATTTCGCGAATAAACGCCTTTGCAGAAGAAATTCCTTCCAGGCACGTGCAAATCAACTGAACGCAATGCGGGAGACAGGTGGTTTGACTAAAGAGCTGCAATTTACCTTCGACCCCATTTCAATATTGCATCTAAACCCCTCCCGATTTCTGTTAAGAACTGCACTTGAGCAAGAGACCTGAAAAAGCGACAGTTCTTCGACATTCTCACGGAACCAAAAATCAGCTTTTCGCAAATGAACTTCCGAACGAAGGCAGCAAAGGTAGGAAGGGGGTGAACTGATTTGCATCGCGGAAAATAACCAAACAACGACAATCAGTGATGCTTTCAAATCCATTTACAACAGCTCTGCCTTAAGCAATGTCAATCGTACATACAGCCCAAATTACTTTAATTTTGACGAAAACTGCACTATTTACAGGGTTAGACATTTGAAATGAGTTCAGTACTGCAGGATTTAATTTTGATAGACCGCAGCCCATGGCGTATGATTACAATGTATGTTGCATAGGCGTTGAAGTAAAGAAAGTAATTCTGCTATGTCAACCAGGTTAAGATTGAATTCAAAAATTGCCTTCTTAGCGCTCCAAGTGTGCTTAAAACATGTAGCGGAAACCTTGATCAAAATTAATTCATTTACACTGCCTCTTGAGCCAAGCAACAAAAATGTGCCAGTCAAAAAATGCAAGATACACATGTGCAATGAGGTCTGATCTCGCAAAGACAGTAGAGCCTTTAAAAATTTTTCAAGGGTGTCATTTCTAAAGCTCTTTTGTACGTCTAATAAGGGGTAAACGTCAATACATCTTTTTTTATCTCTAGCCTTTGTCTTCTAGTCCTTGCTTGCGAACTAGCAGGAATGACCGCATGTTCTAGTCTATCCAAACGACAAGAAAGTGATAGTATATGCTTCAACGAATCAACGACCACAACGGCCGACAAATAAGCTTCTAATTATTTCTTCTTCAAATGCCCTGTGGGGAAATTGGAGGCTATACTACCCATAAAGCTCAGAGGACACTGTGGTGGAAGTCGCCCCACATGAATGATCAGATATTGAGCAAAGATTAAACGCACAGCGGGGGTAAATTAATTTATACGTTTGCAAACTCGAAAGAAAATGAACAGCCTCAAAAATTTCAAAGAGGTTTGTAATTAGCAAGAACATGACGACTCGGCTCAATATCACCATAAGCCTATAACATGTAAAATTTACGACGTAATACCCGCGAACAATAAAAGACCGGTTGTTCTGGTTGTTTCTCGGTTTGAAATGCTGAAAGGCCAATATCCTCCAAGTACCTTGTACCGTGATCATAGTTACTCCAGTGACCTGATTTTTCTTGAGTAGTTTCTGCGGAGATCACCGACGCGCTTTCTTTAAGCAAATTTTTTTTGTGAAGTTGTTATCTTTGAGATTTCAGCTCTGATTACTTAAAAAAACTTGGCCTTGAAAATGAACGAAATGGCACCTTTACAGCTGTAGACAGAAACGTAGCAGAAAGCCACAATATTTTACCTTGAATTTCAACATCTTCCACTTGTGAATTGTAGAATTCCAGTAAATTAGGATCGACTGCCACTTCGTTTACTCTGGAGCCCTGGACAAACAGGAAAGTATAGCATTTGACGTCGAACGCAAAATGAAAGTGTAGTAGAAAACTAACCAAGGAAAGACAGGAGAGAAACTTTGCTATGCAAGGTTATAAGCAGAGCAGTAATAATGCCATTAGGAACAATAAACGCCTAAAACATTCTCCTATTTCGCTTTCGATCGTAACAGGTAGAAAACAACTCCTCTTGTCGAAGAACACATCCAAAACGACAATGTCAACAATCCGATGTGACTGTTAAGTTGAAAATCGCACAAGAACAAACCTTTCTAGGACGATATTCACGAGACATCATCTTGAAGAGAGCTTTTCGTTTTCACAACAACAAATCAAATTCGCTGAATTCAAGAAACGCGGTAATTAACCGCAAAATAAACCCTAGCATCTGTAAAATCTTACCGCCATGATCTTTCGTATCCTGTCAAATCCTTCCTCAGGTGTTTTCGTCGCTGCAGAGTCCAGCCCTTGTGCACCTTTCGCCTTCTACATGTCATTCACATCACAACAAACCAATCAGGGTTTATAAGCGTCACGCAAGACTTCTCACATTACGTCATGAAATGTTCAGTTTCGCAGAACGGCTTACCTCAGGAACGTGAACAGGAACGAATTTTTAAAATACTCGTAGACAGAAAAAAAATCCTTGTGACCTCAAAGATGTAAACTTCAACCATGAATTTGCATAAGCAGCATTAGTATTCTTAAATAACGTAAAGCAATTGCGCAAAAATTAGTGGATGGTAGTATCAAAATTCCTCCGCGGCGATATTTGTTCTCAAGCATTATAATGCCAATATAACGGAAAAACAATTTAGTTTTGAAAACAGTCTAGTATACAAGATCGATGATCGCATAAGATGCTCATGTTTCCCCTATCATGATCAACGACAGCTAGAAATCGCAAATGAAAACATACCATGCAACATATAGTATATATCCTGTCGTTGACAAAGGTGATATATATGCTGCCAATGTATGAACCTTAAATCTTAAAAGCTGCTTGGTGGGGGGGGGGGGGAGGGAACTCCTATATAAAAGTAACGGGGTCCTCGAGGAAGATTTTAAAAGAACCTGAAATGTGCGAAAAATCTTTTAATGGTCGTGGTTTCTTATTAATCACCCTCCCTCCTCTCCCTCCCCCCCCCCCCCAACCCACACACACACACACACATTGCCTTACCGACGGCAGCGTCCTAAGCTGACAAGGCGATAAAATTAAAACTTTCGTTATCCAAAATAGTACTAAATGCACATTCTTTTTATCGCGTTTCGAATGAGCCAAGAATGAACAGTTTCTTATTTGCGGCTCGATACCACGGGGCATTAGAGTGTCCCCCACTCCTCCTCCCCAAGGAAGTCGCTGTCTCCTGGCAAACAACTGAGCTTTAACCTAGCAGGGGGCTCCCTTGTCTCTTGTCCTACTGTATATTCCTCCCCCAGTTTAATATTATATCACGATCATGCTAAATATAAATCAACCATGGTGATTTTGCAGGTAAAAGACAAACATCCGTCTAGGCGGACACAAGATCCAAACAACATTATGTTCCAAGAAACACTATAATTATACACTTATAAATAAATAATACACTTATAAATAAATGATCAATAGTGGGTTAGAAAACTAACAGTTCTTCTAAGTGTATTTTCAGACATGGCATAATATACTTTTACACAAGGTGTATGAACGGGAGCGCAAAAGGACCCCTTGGTTTCTAGACCATGGACACTTCACTTGCTCTTGCCCCAGGTTAAATATGAAAGCAAAGAGAAAACTAGTTGCAATTGGGAGGAGGAAAAAGCTTTGCTCTTCAGTGCATTTTCATCGGACGTCGATCCAAAATTCCATTTCCATTCTAAGGTTTTACCCCCTTCCAAAGCAATGACTCTCAGGCTTGTTTCCTGCCTCACTCGATTTTCACTGTTGAAGTTTTAATTTCTTGTTGATATATCCCAGTTTCCACCACCTAGGGGTCTCTCCATACTGCTATGCCAACCAGTTTAATAAAGGCATTTTGAATAAATAAAAAGCTGAAGTTCATAGAAAAACACTGAAGTAGCGCTACAGTCTTAATTGGGTACAAGGTGCCGGGGATTCAGCTAAGAACACAACGTTTGGTCCACCCGCAGGAATTTTGGTAAGACCGATATCTTTATAACTACTAAAATGCAGTGTCGAGATTTTAACAATCAATTTCGATGAAGCAGTTGGACGCAAATTCTAATTCCCCTGGTCTGAGCCAGCAAACTATGCCTCTTGACCACATTAATTTTACAAGAAAATGGAACCACGAATATGAGTTGAAAGCTACTTAACAGTACTGTTCTGTGTTACTACTTCTTTATCGATACAATAGTTTTTGTTTTTTATACTCATGGATGAAACCATGTAGCGAAATCTTGTTTTGGAAAGCCACTGAACAGTTTTGGTGCACTATGCAAAATAGGTACTATTTGACTTTTTGTCTGTGAGACAAACCATGCAGTCTTGATATTCTTTGGAAACTACTACACAGTACTGTACTGTGGTACTGTTTGGTTTACTATACAGTGCATTTCTAACTTTTTCATCTGTGGATCAAACCATGTAGTGTGACCATTTTTTACTGAACAGTACTGTGGTACTGTTTGTTTTACTATACAATGTGGTTCTAACTTTTTCATCTGTGGATAAACCATGCAGTGTGACCATTCTTTGAAAAGGTATTCAACAGTGCAGGACTGGAGTCCTGTTTGCTTTACCATAGAATGTGGTTCTAGCCCAGCAGAAAGGCCATTTCATTAAACCACTCAGGAGAAGTAATATACGTACTGTACATTTGTTACCTTTTCTTCTGTTAACCGTATAACAATCATAAGGATTGGACAATCATTAAAGACATGGAGCCGTACGCTTTTTGTTTCATCATCGAATTGAAACTTTGTTTTCACAAAATAATAAAAATTCACATACCTGTTAAGAAAGTTCCAGTGACTCCAGTTACTGAAGGAGAGGAACGAGAATAAAAGCACGCTCCGGTATCTACTGGAAGCTTGCGTGGCTGGCTTCCTAGAAAACAACTGCGGTAAAAGGAGCGACGCTCTCTTTCACAGTTTGCATTTAACAGGTGAGCTTGTCGCGTCAGTCATGTTGATGAAAAGTTAACAGAACGCTATATATTTTCCTGTCACACAGTGACAAGTACTTCAATTCAGTGGAAACGGATATTAGAACAAACTGTAACGTACCTCTGCAACACTGTTCGTCATCTGTGGGCGATCTCGAGAAAACGGAAGTTAGAACGAAATCTGCCACTGTTAAAAGTGACGCAGTTCACTTGTTTTTCTTAAAATTTGAAGCAACTATCGCAAATCGATCAAAAAAGAAACGAAACAGACAGTTGAAATTACGTTAGGATGCAGGTTGTCAAGAGTATAACATCAGCGTCGCTACATCTATTTATCATTTTATTCTTTGCTTAGTATGGACATCGCGACAGATCAACTACGTCATATTCATTGGGAAAAAACGACTGCGTTGAACGTCACTGAAGCAATAAGAACGCATATCGCTGAGTCATTTTCGCTTCAATCATCCGCCACATTTTATTGTGTAATAAAAATCTTGATGTTTATGATTCTGCGTCGGATGAGACACTTCTTGGTTTCATAATTCGCTTTAGCGGCAGGTGAAAAATACAAGTGTTTGCGCGTTACGTGAGAGACAAATGAAAAATTTTGTTAAGTCGTGGATGCGCTTGCGGGTAAGCTTACGTTCCTTAAAATTCTGGATTTTTAAAGCGTAGGTAATGAGCCGGCAGAATTTCCCCTTAGGCGATAACAGACTTTCCGCGCACGAAATGGCGTAAGAAGTGTGTACTATCCTGTTACTTGACTGTGCGTTCAAACAACTGTTTCTCAGCTCAAGCCGACATAGGACGGATGGATAAATAAGAAGGAAAGCAACGACGAGTTGAAGAAGTGGGGGGAGGGGGAATTTGGGGGGCTGTTTCGGTTTGCTACAGTATTTACCCCACCCTGGTGCGGTCCATGTTCATCCTGGAGTACATTCCTCCAGCACCTCCTTGGCGACCCGGGGGCGACCAGTCGGGACAAAAATGATTCTCATGAGTGGAAGTTTGCAACAGCACAGGGACAACCCCAATAGAAAATGACACTTAAAGAACATCAAGAAATAAACAAACACCACAGGTCGCAAAACACAAAAGTTTGAAGACCATGGTTTCTTTACAAGCTCTTTCATTTGCAATTAACTTATTAAACTTACGAAGGTAACTTATTACCCAACTGGAAAAATATTATGTGCAAAATATAAAAACTTCCATAAGAAAGTGAAAAAACCTTTGTTGTTTAAAACCTGAAATATATTAGTTTCAATAACTTAGCTGTACAAGACGAAAAATAGAGTTAAGTTTACACTGGTCTACACCGGGTTTCTGTGATGTGACCGCGTGACATCATATCTCTATTACGGCCAAGATGCAATAATTCCCTGTCAAGCAAGATTGACAGTGACTTAACCAAAGGATTGTAGCCGTTTGAGAATATTTCGCAAACATTGAGGTAGCAATAAGAAAAATCGCTGCGTGGTGAAAGAGCAACTGCAAAGGACGTGAACCGGTAGTAATAAAATAATTTTCTGAGCGTATTTCAGTTCTGCGATCTTCAAACTATCAATGTCCGAGGCGGAAGACTGGGAACAAGGCTTTCATTCTCCTCGGTCCAGGCCTTCCACTTTTCTTGTTTTGTTTCCTGGGGTTTCTCTCGGTCTCTCCTCACATAAGGTCGTAATCGTATCCTTCCAGCTTTGGAAGGCGCATGCGCTCCTCATCATGTTTTTTCTGCCGTTCCTCAATCTTCTTCTCTTGGCGAATTTCCTCGATGGTGATTTCACGACCACGTAACAATTCACTAAAAATACACATAGAGATATATATAATATGTAATGAACTAGAAGTAATGAATCATCAAAAGTGCGTTCGACATGAATTTTTGGGTGTTGATTCTTAAACACTTTCATACCCCAAATCCATGTTGTAATTCTCCTTTGTGAGTGTTATATACTTTCCTACCTGTCACTTTGGAAAATTTAGTAGTAGACCAATTCAGTATCCTCAGGTTGATAATTTTTTGATTCTCGTCACCTGTTTGCTTGACAATGTATTGGTATTGTGAGGGGAAGTTACATATTGATCATTTCTGGGAGTGATATCGATTCTCCATTAGCCGTCTAGTGCTCAAGTTGTTTTTTTCCGTAAATCAGTTTGAGGCCGGCAACTTCTCTTTTCACAACTAAAGAAATGTCATGGGAGAGTTAGTATAACTGCGCAGTACAAATATATTTGTATTTATATTCCAGCTCTTCTTCTATTTGTTGTCTAATCGGCCAAGTTGCCAACAATATACTCTTACGTATGTTACCCAAGTCCAAAGGTAAGCATTGCCTTCTACGGCCTTCCTCAAAACAGATACTCGTACCAACCTCTGATTACTTCTAGTATTAAACGTATAAATCTGCATCGATTTTGGATCACATGTGTTCGATCATCGAAGTCAAAATCTAATACTTGAAAAGATAGTTGAACCGTGGGGCGATGTCGGCGAGTCCGGTCAATTTTAATTCATTACCCAGACGAGTTGGTCATAAACACGTTCATTCCCTCTTTAATCTTCGGACCGTTGTACATTCTTCGTCGGATTCGCTCCTCTGGGGATAAACAACAACACGCACAACCAGTCCTAGGAACCAGTCCTCCCCCAGATTCGCGAGGGACGAAAAGTGTGTCTATACATACATCTATCCATCCGTCCATTCATACATCCATCCGTCCATTCATACATCCATCCGTCCATCCATCCGTCCATCCATCCATCCATCCATCCATCCATCCATCCATCCATCCATCCGTCCGTCCATCCATCCATCCGTCCATCCGTCCATCCATCCGTCCGTCCCTCCGTCCGTCCCTCCGTCCGTCCCTCCGTCCGTCCCTCCGTCCATCCCTCCGTCCGTCCGTCCGTCCGTCCATCCATCCATCCGTCCGTCCATCCATCCGTCCGTCCGTCCCTCCGTCCGTCCGTCCCTCCGTCCGTCCGTCCATCCATCCATCCGTCCGTCCATCCGTCCATCCGTCCATCCATCCGTCCGTCCGTCCGTCCGTCCCTCCGTCCGTCCGTCCGTCCCTCCGTCCGTCCGTCCCTCCGTCCGTCCGTCCATCCATCCATCCATCCGTCCGTCCATCCATCCATCCGTCCGTCCATCCATCCGTCCGTCCATCCGTCCATCCGTCCGTCCGTCCATCCGTCCATCCATCCGTCCATACATGCATACATACACACACACACACACACACACACACACACACACACACACACACACACACACACACACACATACATACATACATACATACATACATACATACATACATACATACATACATAATCACAAATATTTCAAATTCGCCTGGATTAGGGTGCCTTCTCCTTCGTCGAACGCAATAAAAAACCAGCAGGATAAACCGGAGACTGTTTGTGGCGTTAAGTCATAAAAATAGGGCACTGTTAACATCTCAAAAGCCGCACAAGCGATTTTCTACTCAGGTGAGATTGCAGAATCTTGATAAACTCAATAAACTTGATAAACTCGTCAGAGACTCTAAAATGACAAATTGTGCTCCAGTGAGCAATGCCTATTTCTCCGTTTAGGAAAAACAGAAATTTTTACCTGTACTCTATTTCGCCATCATCGTTAATGTCTATGAATTCGATCAGTCGATTGAGCTGCCTCTGCAGTGAGAAACGAATAAGTTAGATTTCCCAAATAATATCAAGACAATGATAAACAAACAGATGCACTTTCCTGAGTGAATGGGAATATGATTACCTGTGTCATCACCAGTCCAGTCTCTTTGAGACCCAGTTTGAACTCCTCGCGTGAAATCCCGCCACTGTGGTCCTTGTCAAACTGGTTAAACCAGTCAACCAGGCGTAACCGGTTGTCTTGAATGAAACTAAGTAAAATTCGCATACCAGGAGGCATTTCCTAGAAACGAGCACAAAAAGTAGAAAATATTTCACGACTCGCTATTTTACAACCATTACATTTTCTGAACTCAACTATGCGACTGCCAAAAATCCCGCAGTTAAAGCCCGCAAGAAAGCCATTTTCTTAGTTTTCAAGAGCTGACACATGTAAATTAATTGGGATAATCAAACGAATTGATAAAGTTATACCACCGTGAAGTAAAAGGGAGGTGCTGACGTTTCGAGCGTTAGCCCTTCGTCGGAGCTAATTTTTTGTGCTTCAATTCCCCAACGACACAGCACCAGCTTCTTTCGAAACTATCATCACAATACATGTAAATTAATATCGGGTACAAAGAAAGTTGTTGTTATTTGTTGTTGACTGAACTGATATCCAAAATGAATAGGGCGAAGAGAAAACAAACTCTGCTGAGCAATTTTAAGCGCTTCAAATTACCCCTGATTTAAACAATCCTTAACAAAGTGCGCGAAGCTAAAAAGAAAAAAAAATTCGACCAACAGAAGAACGGATTATAGACCGGAAGAAGGCTCCGGTCTTAACTGCGCGTTGGATGTCTGCTAGATCAGTGTTACCGAGGGAGGGGTGAGAGAGTCTACCAACCTTGGGTCTCTTGTATCCACCTATCCCCCCTGTGACAATGGTAACGCCACGCTCCTTTTGAATGTCCTGGATTTCGTCAAAGATCCTGGGAGATACAGTGATGTCCTTAAAATAAAAAAGCCACTCTGAAAGTTATTTCATTGTTCAGCACCGAGCCCCTGTGAAAATTCCGCTCGTTATATTTTAACTACCAAAAACCTTTACTTATTTTCCTTCAATCGGTGAACAAGAAAAGACAACGAAATGTTGAAGATCTGGAAGCCCTTCACCGTCCATTTCGCACTGATTTTAGCGAGGATGCCGGGGAAAGAAAAAAAAAAACAAAATATAAGAGCGGAGGAAAGAAGAAAAAAAAAAAGAGAAAAAACGAAAATATAGCTTTTCCTTTCTCATCTCCACCCCATCTTTGATCTTTCACTCTCCACTTTCGTTCACTTAAGTACACAAAACTAACATATTTTCACGCTAACAATAGCTCTAAACCAGCAATCGCGGGTTTTATCTGAATCTTCTGCGCTCTTGCGTATGGAAAGTGAAGACTTCATAAACAGTCTGATAGTAATATACCTCAAGGGATAAGAAATTAATAGTACGGTGCCTCTTGATCACGTTTAGCAGTGTTTCCACACCTTCATCGCCAATAGGATTTTTTCCGATCTGCAAAGAAAACAAAACTGCTCATGATCTCGCGTTTAATTCTACCAACTTGACAAATCCGTTGATTAACTCCTTCAATCGCGGCGCTGTACACTTGAAGGGGCGTTACAGGGATAAATCATTTGGCAACTCAGTGAAAGCTCGCGTATAATGACTAAATTTCACGCGTTTTTTATGCTTATAGCATTTTGGAAATGGCGCGAAAACACAGGATTGAGAATTTGAGATCCACACATCGTGACATAAAATGACGAGGCAATTCTTTTTGACAGGTTGCAGACTTGCAGTTTTCTCCACTTTCTGTGCAGCAGTATCAACCTCGTTCAAGGAGGAAAGAGAGACAGTAAACAGATTTTAATTAAACCATTCTACGAGTATTCGTACCTTGAGAACCCTTAGATTCGGATGAGTGGCAATACCGAGTGCCAGCTTCTGGGTGGCGAGCAAACCAATCCGGTTATTGCTGAAATACAAATGAAAACAAAGCAAGGTTGAAGTAAGGTATAAATTCCACGTGGAATAATTGCTACTGACTGCACCTATTAGGTCTCCACGTTCTCCTCATGGGAGCCAAACCTATGACCCTCTGACTCATCAGCTCCGGCACTTTTTTCCTGAACTATTGCATAAAATGCACCTTATGCAAGAAGATATACATCGGCGAGACCGGAAGAAGATTAGGTGACCGTTTCCGCGAACATCTGCGTGACGTCGAACGAAATGACAAAGATGCATCGAAACCTGTAGCGCGACACTTAAATCTACCTAACCACTCAACTCACAACATGACGGTATGTGGCCTTTCCGTGCATCAGGGTTACACGGAAAGCCGTAAAAACCTAGAACAGAAATTTATCTTCCAACTCGGTTCTCTTAATCCCCACGGTATCAACGAACGTTTCTCATTCATTTAATCATTCATCTATTCTTCCATTCACACACTACTATGGTTCCACCAATAGCATGGCTCCAAACTTCTCTATATAAATTGAACGTAACCCACAATCCTCACATTCGCTCCGACGAAGGGCTAACGCTCGAAACGTCAGCACCTCCCTTTTACCTTACGGTGGTATAACTTACTTAATCAACTCGTTTTATTTACCCAGTTTCTATGGGGAGCAAGGCCGTTGAAATAGGTCCAGGGGAGTGCAAACTCCTTGTAATTGAGTGCAAATGAGAATGAGTTACAAAACGATGGAATAATCAGGGACCGCGGCGTAGCCAGGATTTTTCCTGAGGTACGCACAATTTTCCAAATTCCCACCCACCCCCTACCCCCAAGTCTTAAATCTTTTTCAAGGTGACTTGATGAAAGGCGAGGTTACGTTGTATGCCTAGCGTTTTTACTGTATATGAAATGACAACAAAGGCGAAAAAAGGCGACAAAACTTTTGTCGCCTTTTTCGACTCATTGACTGCAGCACCGGGACTTTTTTGGGTTCGCACGTGCGTACCGTGCATACAGCTAGCTATGCCCCTGATAATGTTAAGCCTGGCAAATACACACGTGTGGTGACAACTGTAACAAACGCTGTTTGAGCAATACTAGGTCTTAACTTAAGTCGTACAGGAAATTTGGATCACCCTCTCGAATTCTTGGGATAAATTTCCATCGATGTCCCGATTTTTTTCTGCAATTATTGCGTGTTTCCCGGAAAAATTTCCAAGTGTCCCGATTCCCGGAACAATTTTGGCTTTGTGCCGAAACGGCGTTTGTTAGAGTTGTCACCCCCCGTAAATACATAAAGGACATGGCTTTGCTCTCTCTGTAAATAAATGGAGCATGAGTCACTATTCAACAGATTTCAATGTCCCAAGTTTCTGTATTGCACATCAGTTTCGATCCAGCAATCTAGCATCTAGTTATTCATAGTTGTTTTCTCAATTCCAGGTATCCTAGTAATAGTTGATAAAGTGCATCTCTCCATTATCCGTTTGCCAATCTAACCTAATATCTAAAGATTCTAACGCTTCATTTTTCTTCAGGAATCGTCCCAGCGCTACACAGCCCAGAAGTGACAAACCATTCCATGATATGTTGAGATGGCGTAGACAGTCATTAGTCTAAAAAAGAAAGCATAAACGTGATAAATAAGTGAAAGAGGGACACGGAACTGCCTTGTTTTTCTCGCCAAAAACACGCTGCTTCATACAAGCACTCTCTTACTACTGGACAAACGCAAACATCTATTGGTACTTTGTTTTATAAAGGGATATTGATGCGGCAATGGGCTACTGCTCCACCTGAACCTCGACGATTTGTTTTTTTGCCTTCAACCTCTACAAAGCTGGGCGCCGCAATCGACAAATTCGGTAAGATTTCCGCACAGGTCCCTACTCATTATGCATTCTGTAACTATACTATTTCGTTCTTCGAACACAAGAAATATTTACACGTACATCACACCAGACACGACAGCTTCAGCATGCATAATGAAGTAGGGATCTGTGCGGAAATCATTCCACAAATTCTCTGACAATGAGTTCGAGTTTCGAAAGGTTTTGAAACTGAAATTGAAACTGAAAAAACTTGCTTTAAACACGTGACATTGATGAGCCTAAAAAAGGACTCGTTACAAAAATGCACTTGTATCTACCGTAGTATATAAATAAAGAAAATATAAAAACTAAGAATCTATTATGGAATTAATTATCCATACTATCAGTTAACATAAAATCTAATTAGAGCAGGAATTACAACGACACCCGTCCTGGCTCAACTGAAGTTTCTTTAGTTTGGCCACAAAATTCTTAACATTTGGCCTCCCTAACATATGCAAAGGTAGATTGTTCCAGAGGCGGCACGCAATACACGAAAAAGATCTGTGTTTACAACTAGTATTGGAGGCCGGCTGATCGAGTTTGCTACCATTGCCGCGAAGATTGTAAGCACAGTTTTTGATTCTAAACACATTGCTTATATAATTAGGATAATCTTTATACACAACTGTCAGAGCTTGGACCAGACGCCTATACTTAACAGAATCTAAATTATACTGCAACAAGAACTGCTCGCAACCAATAGACTTAGGTAAATTGATGAGAGTGCTAAGTACGTAATAATTGGCATTTCCTAACTTAGGCCTGGTTCACACTAGCGACATAACGACATAACGACATAAACATAAAGGACGTTATGTCGTTATGTTTGCAGTGTGAACATGCTGACATAACGACATATTATCAACATAACAGCATGAACATAACGACATAAGGAAAAAACTGATCTTTTCTTTATGTCGTTATGTCTATGTCGTTATGATGTTATGTTTCTGCTAGAACAAGTGTGAACAACATTGACATAACAACATAACAAAGAACCAATCAGAGCGTCGCAAGAATTGTAGACCCAGTCCGACACCGGCACTAATTTCAACATGGCGGCGACAACGCAACAAGAAACTCGTGTTGATGAAGAAGCACTTGCCAAAGCTGTGCGGTGCTATCCAGTGTTGTATGACAAAAGCATGAAGGAATTTAAAGACCAAAACATGAAAGAAAACGCGTGGAAGAAGGTTGCAAAAAGCGTAGCAGGAATAACATCAGGTAGGCGATCGACGAGAAGATTAATTTGACCTAATCAGCAGAAAAAGACTGATGTTTACAGTAATTCCGGTAAAGACTGGTAGAAATATCTACGGTTGAATTCTGTAATGCAATTACGTGAAGAAAAGTTTGTTGTGATTTAGTAAGAAGTGCAGGCTGATATTTTATATTGTACGGCTTTTTCAATGTAGAATTTCAGTCTTCGTTATTGGATTCTTATTCTCATTGTAGCTGATGATGCAAAAAAGCGATTTCTCAATCTAAGAGCAAGATACACGAGAGACAAACAGAAGGTAAAAAGAACAAAGAAATCAGGGGGTGGAGCAGATGAAGTGCAAGATGCCAAGAAAGAAACGTCTGAATTATACCCATACCTTGGCTGGTTAGATGTGCATGTTATCAACCGACGGAGAAGCAAAGGAAGCCTTGTTTCGGTAAGCGATTCATCTTCCCTTGCTGAAGAAAGTGATGATAGTGAGTCAGATGCAAAATCTGATGGAAGATCTAAGATAGATGGGGAGAGTGAAGCCCAAGAAATCTCTGCCTCAGAAGAGAGATATTCCAAAGCAACAGGCCATACAAAGTGGGAAAAACGTGACAGAAAGAGTACTAAGAAAGATGTTGATAGTGTTGAAGTAGAAATGTTGAAATGCATGACACAATGCCTTAAGAAACCTGTGGAACAACAAAAGGACGAGGATGAGTTATTTGGCTCATTTGTAGCCTCCCAGCTTAAAAGTATGCAGCCAGAGCAAAATGCCATGGCGAAATTTCACATAAACCAAATATGTTTCCAAATCAAGATGCCCAATATGGGAATCGGAAGCTTAGGATATTCTGGCTCTCAGAACTTTGCACCAACGCCTAGCCATTCCTTTCAGCAAGGGGATTATAATTTCATTGCATGATTGTATGTCAGGCTAGACACTCTTGAGGAATCAGCGTTTTCGTTAATATTAGTTTTCCTCTGTCAGGAGATTAAATTTAATGCGTTGAGTATGGTGAAAATGAACACTTTTATTAGATAATTTGGTAGTTGCGTTATTGGAAACGGAAGATAACACAGAACACAGAGTAAACTAAGTTGATCTCTGCTTCAGAAATTGTTATTGGTTTGGATAATACTTTCTTTGACTGAAACATTGTAAACATAAAGACAGCCTATAGTTTAGAACAGACTATTATTAATATTAAACAAAATTAGATTAATACTATTGTGAATTGTTCTCAAACAGTTATTTTTCAAACAGTTATTTGTGGCCCACAGCTCCTGACATAATCCCACTGCCATGAAACTTGCCCTTCGGATGTCAGAAAATACTGCATGAATGCCTCACGGACTGCATTGGCTTGATAGCTGTACCTCCCTCTCTGGCCTTGGAAAGATCGGAGAGCTCCTTCGTCGTTAGCAACAATTTTTCGCCAATCGCCAGCTTTGATTACTCCGATGTTGTCCTCACTGTCAATGAATCCGTTAGGTGAATAGCAAGCATTCTCAGTTAAACGCAGATAATTGTGCAAACAGACACATGCAAGCACAATTTTTTCCACTGTTGCAACATCGGTCCTGATTGGTCGGCGAAAAATGCGCCATCGAGCCGCGAGAATTCCAAAGATGTTTTCAATTATTCGCCTCGCTCGGGATAAGCGGTAATTAAAAATTGCGCGGTTTTCAGTAAGATTTTTGCCAGGATAAGGGCGCATTTGGTACGGCTTCAGTGGCAATCCCTCGTCTACTACAGTAACGTAAGGTAGTTTGTCCGCGAATCCTTCCACGTGCTCTGCTGCAGGGATGTTGAAGCTGTTGCTCTCCAAAGCTTTGCTAATGGCAGAGTTTGCAAATGCACCCGAGTCATTGCTTTTACCATACTGTCCCACGTCAACAGCTGTAAAGCAGTAATTAGCATCACCAAAGGCCAATAGAACAATGCTAAAGGTACCTTTGTAGTTGAAAAAGTTGGAGCCAGAATTCTTGGGGCAGTCAATCACCACATGTTTGCCATTACCTGCGCCTATGCAATGTGGAAAATTCCACAGAGTGGAAAATTCTTCAGAAATCCTCTTCCACTCCTGAGTGGTTTTGGGTGTTGGGAGATATGTGTGGTGTAGTTGTGTCCAGATTGCATCACAGGTCTCCCGTATAATGCCAGACACTGTCGATCTTCCAATTCGAAAGTTAAACGATTGGGATTGCTGTGAATCACCTGTTGCCAAGTAACGTAGGGTAAGCGTGAGTCTCTCAGCTGCCGAGATGGGTGATCGAAGTTTCGTTGACTTTTTAGAAATAAGCGGTGCCACAATAGACAGCAAGTGCTCAAAACGTTGAGGAGTCATTCTTAAGAACCTGTCAAAAGATATTGGAGGTTAATCATCAGAATTTGGTAAAAAATCCAAAAGGTAGGTGTTTTCACGTTACGACATCGGCCCCATGCTGGTGGAAGTAAGCAATAGATTTCACTCTCTTACTTTGTCCACCAGTATTAGTCTGTTTCACCAGTCTCTAGCGCTCCAGATTGATATGATGTTGCTAGTGTATTGTTTCGTTTAGCCACTCAGGAGCTAAAGTAAGATCAGATTAATCGCACTTACCTGAAATAATATTCTCGATCACCCAAACTGAGCTCTCTGACAAGGTTGTGGTACTGTCCGTGTGCTCTTCTAGCTTCTTGCTGAAAGACTGGACGTACCCATTCTTTTCTTCTAACATCTTTTTCCCTTTGTTGTCTTCGACGACGCCGTCGTCGAAGAAAAAGTATCAAAAGTATTCCAAACGCAACAAGTGTTTCGTACTCCATTTTTAAAGTCTTGTTTTCATTTAATCTGTCGCTCTTATGTCGGTGTTCACATTACTGACATAAGTGATTATGTCTTTATGTCATAATGTCGTTATGTCCTTATGTCGTTATGTCGCTAGTGTGAACCAGGCTTTATCAGGTAAAGCTTGATTAATTACGCGGGATGACGTACTCAGCCAGCGTATAAAATTCGGCAGCGCATTCCTTTCGTCGTCTTGGGAGTCAAAAATTGCCTTGTTTTTTTAACTTTCCCGTATCCCGAGCCCGTCCCGAAAAAATTGTGTGATTTTTATTGGCTGTAACTTCGAATCACGTACAAGTCAGGTTGGATTGCACCATGGATATCCATGATCGCACAATCAGCTAAAAAAAACATACTGCGTCAGCAATTTTAAACCAACACATCCCGCGTAAACGCCTTCAGGGGTCTTCTTGTTCCTTTTAGAAGAGAGCTACAATAATCAAAGTGAGGTAGAATGCACGCAGTGCTCGACCTTAACTTTTTAAATCGCTGGTCCTTGGACTAGTTGAACTGAAAATTTACTAGTCCTGAGTAAATCTGTGGTAGTCCTGTGGTAGTCGGAACATTGCGAGGAACGCATCGAAACAGCGTTTACAAGACGTATATTTTGTTTTCACCTTGCATTATTTTTTAAACATTACAAACTACAAAGTAGTTACTGGTCCTGTGACTAGTGGTTCTAAGTTTCTACTAGTCCAGAAGCATTTTGCACTAGTCCAGGACTAGTGGACTACCGCTAAGGTCGAGCACTGGCACGACTTAATAGTTTCAGCGCGGTGTCGCTATCAATAAAATTCCTAATTCTGCACAAGGCGGCTATCTTTGCACGAATTTTACTAAGAACCAATTTAATAGGTGAAGAATTTTAAAACATGGTATGCGTTACCTTTAAACCTTGAGCCATTCCTACAGCACCTTTGAATCTGATGCAGTTCCAGCTGAGGTCGAGATGTTTCAAGCCATAGTTCACACCCTGAAAATTATGAAATAACGAAAAAAATAAAATGAAATCATTCAAAGAACGCGTGGAATATGCTTATTTCTCTTGGAGTGTCCATCTTCCTAAAAATAAAATTCAATGGACAAAAATGGATAAACACCTCCTTTGCTTACTTATGGCGGGTTTTTTTTTCACTTTACTAATGGTTAACACTCAGAATTAACACATAAAAGACTTCCCTCGCCACGGCTTTCTGCTCCAGATAAAAGGGAGTTCTGTTCCAAGACAAGAATTAGATTTATCTGGAACGTTTTTCAGGTAATAACACCCACAATTAACACAGAAAACGTTCCTCGCGACCTGTTCTGTCTATAGAATATAGAAATCGCAATCACCAATAAGAAAGGTTCTGTTATAAAATATAGAAAAAGAAATTGGAAGGATGAACAGGTTTTAATAGCTGAGGTCCAGGTGGTGGTTGGTTCTGCGACAGAAGAAAACAGAAGCATAAACGTCGATGAAAACCAAGATTTTTGGTTTTGTGAAAATATGACATCAATAAATAATTAAAATATGACTAATATATTCTCAATTAAAAGTGAGCGTTATTTTAGAAAATGACCTCCTACATAGTAACCAAAACAGCGCCGTATTACCTCGTTATTGCTCTTTGTGTCTTTCTGTGATGTAAGGTAATTCGTTATGTTTCCATGTAACTTACCAGGCCAGCACCGAGATAGATGCCTCCCATTTCTCCAATCTCATTATGACTTAAATCCAAATGAACGAGGGTTCGGTTTTCTTTCAGAGCTTCGGCGAAAGCCTTTGCGTCTTTATCGGTCAAGTGATTTGCTGCAATAAAGATTTTAAAGAAGTCTGAACTTCACTTGACCATAATACAGTACTGTTCAGTAGCTTTCAAAAGAATATAGTCACACTGAATGGTTTCATTCACAGATGAAAAACTTAGAACCACACTAATAGTAAAACAAACAGTACCACAGTATAGTACTGTTCAGTAGCTTTCCATAGAATGATCATACTGCATGGTTTGATCCACAGATGGAAAAGCTAGAACGACACTACAGTATATTGTAAAACAAACAGTACCACAGTACAGTACTGTTCAGTAGCTTTACAATGAATGGTCACACTGAATAAACGTCTCTAGAACAGTTGTGCCGTTTATCTTGGACTGTCAATGGTGAACTTACATCTCAGTACCAGTTTCTGCAGAGACTGATTCCTCAACAGCATCTTAGCAAAGGCCACACCTCCTTCAGATCTTATGAAGTTCTCAGACAAATTCTATAGATAGAATTCATAATTATCATTCTATAAAGGCCATCTGGGCAAGGTTCTCATTATTGATTAAGCTCCAATGTGAGGACTGAAATTACTGTTTTAGCGGATGGCCGAGGAAGTGAGAGTTGAACAGAGCAAAGAAGGAGATCAAAAGTAAGAGTAGCCCCAGTTCAGTAAGTGTAGCCCCAGCAGGCGCTTAATGAGTACTCTGCTGGGCAATACAAATATTGATGTCTTATCAAGTTTACTAGCAGTTCATGCAGTAGAGATCATGTATAGACAAAGGGGGAGGGTGAGGTTCACAAAAGACAAAACAGCAGGGGGAGACAGGGGAATGACGCCTCTCTTGGCTGTTGAGATTGTCCATGCACAAGGGCTGTATGTCTTCTCATTAACAAATCCATTGTGTTAGTTACTTCATTCTTACTCGTAATTGTAGCATTTTTTTTTAAATATCAAAGTTTCTGATTGATACAATGCATTCTTTTACTTTTCAATTGCTCTGTTTTCACAGGGACCCAATGGATACCAGCCTTGCTGAAAGGACCACCCTGGTTTAAAAATTAAGTTACTTACTTACTTTCAACTTCAATTTAAGTATTAATTAAGTTTTTAGACAATCTTTAATTGTTTGACTTTTTAAAAGTACTTTGACAAAGAAAGTGATTACCATAATGTATGTTTGTTTTCAGTTAGTTTTATTTTTAACGAGGCAATTATTAAAAAGACAACTTTCACAAGGGGTTTAAAATGCAGTTTGCATTTTGAAAGTGAAAAATGCCTAGCAGTTAAAAATAAAATTAACTAATTCTTTTTTATCTGCAACAGTTCTACTGTATAGCTACAAGAAATTCAGATTAAGCAATACGTACGTTTTAAAACAAAGTGCCATTTATTCCAATTTTATACTAACCTCATGACTTTAGTACATTGTACTCTGGGAAATGAAGAGCTGTAAGTTACAGATATAAACACACATGTGATTGACTGTTTATAATACATTTAATAATTTATTTCATTTTTATTCATGATTTGAAGTATGTACATTACTTCATTGTTGTTAAGCCATTGAGCGCAAAAACCTGTATCAGATGCATTAAGAAGGAATCCATCAGGAAATTGAGTTATTTCAATTTTCCCTGGACAAAACCCTTGTGGCTGAATAATTTCAATTGCTATAGATATGATGAGTTATCTGTAATAACACCAAAGACAATTTGTCATTAGAGTCTGAGAAAATAAAAGTCAAATTTCACTAGAACTTTGAAAACACAGGTAAAATTCTGAAAATTTCATGTGGAAGATGCTATTTTGTGAAATTTGACATTTATATTCTCGGGCTCATTCCATAGTAAATTTTCTTTGGTGTTATTACAGATAACCAATTATATCTATAGCCCTTGCAAAATATAAAAAAGAATCAAGATTGTTTAAATTATTCTGGCACAAGGTTTTTGTCCACTTAAAACTTAACTTCCTGACGGCTTCCCTATTAATTTCTTTTAAACTGATTCCAGTTGTAATCAACTAACAGTTTAGTTGGACAAAGTGATGCATAAAAGAATGAATCCATGAAAGCCATTTCACTTGTTCAATGCATTAATAGTTATATAATGTAATTTGAAAAATGGAAACTACCAGTAATTTAAATGTACTTTTGAAATAAATTTTAATATAGAAGACTTTCCATAAAGTTCTCCATCATAACTGTATAATAATATTATTATGCAGTTTTATTATATAATGTTCATCAAATTTTTAATGCTGTACATGTACCAATGCAGCAGTTGGGGGAGTTAATGGTGTGATGGCTGGAAGACTTGTATGTACTCTTGACCAAAAAACAAAGTTCTTCGTAATACTGACCTCAAATGGAGATGTCTCAATTTTATCTGTGCATGCACACATCAAATATGATGGGTGAATTATTACAGACTGTGCCACTTACTATTTCTGTAATAAAGCAGTTATCCAGAAGCATTCTTGCTAATGCAATCCCACCAGGCCCTTCAATGTAATTGTCTGTCAAATCTAACTTTTCCGTAAATGTATTTTTCTAAGATTAAGAAGAAACAATGCAAAACATATTCACTATAATTACCGGTACAATCTTTAAAGTCACTGCCTAATTAAAGTGGAATGCATTGTTTTAACCAGTCTACACAGTCACCGATATACAGTTTTTAAATCAAAAGAGATTGTGTTAGATTTAATTGTCTTGCAGTTTGTTAGTTCACTTCACAACAAGGTCATGGGAATACTAATTTTTTCTTGTCTTAAGTAGTTCTTCTTTTTCCAGTAAAGTAGGGCCGACTCTCAGTGAGAATTTCAGGGCTGAAGTGATTTGAAAGATGTAACTTTACTCTGTCTCAAAAGTCAGAGTACCATAATGTTATCATACCCACCCGTTTATGGTAATAATACCAAGATAAGGGTTACTGGTATATGCATTCACAGAAGATGATAAAAATTATTGTTGGTAATACAATTGCCAACATGGTTTTTGTCACAATGTCATGTGATAGTTAACCAATCAGATACCAGTTAAACCATGTGCTCTCAGACCAGAGCTGCCCTTCCCCATTGGAGTTTTGTTTGGTCTATTGGACAGATTAAAATAATATCGTTTCGTCTGAGTTTAGTCTCCAACTGTGTGTATTCCTGGCAACGTTATACAGTAACATTATAGTTTTCAGCAAATAAGCTCTATTTAAATACACCTGAGACTAATTTTATGGCTTTAAGTCTTAAAATTAGCAGAAAAGGCAAAACTCAGATGAATTTATCAAAAATGAACAACTGCATACATAATACTTTTAGATGACAGTCTTACTTGGAAACCCCATCTTTCTTGTGGCTGGTAAAATGTCCAAATCCATAGGATTAATTCATAAATCAAGTTTTCACTTGTCTGCGGACTGCCTGCGCATGTTGTATAATTCACTAATACTTCCATATTTGTCTCACTATAATCTAGTTTGGGGGGGCACTTGTCAATTGAACCTTCAAAGATTAATTATTTTACAGAAGGCTGCACTAATAGTAATCAATAAGTCTAGGTATGATGCTTGTGCTGATGCCCTTTTCAAGAAACATAAGCTTTTGAAATGTCATGACATCCACTCATTCCAACTTGGTATATTTATGTTCTCTGAACTACCGACTAAATTTCATAACTTTCTAAGAAACAATAGATCCATGGATATAGTAATAACACCAGAAATGTTCCCTCTTTTCATTCACCTATATGTAGAACCAATATCAGGAAATTTTCTAGTTTCAATCAAGGCCCAAAGTTTTTTCACTCACTTACTCCTGAGATTGCTTGCTCTTCTTCTCTCTCATATTTTTTTAAAAAAATTAACCCATTCGCTCCTGGAACGTTTGCTGTAAAACAGCTTCTGATAGCTTCAGATAGTTTTCTACTCATCGTTTGTTCATATTAATGCTAACCTGCGATAAGGCAGTTATTTTCTTTGTTGTTCTTTTCAGCTTGATGTTAGTCTCCTTGGCAGTCGTTTTGTGGCT
The DNA here is from genome assembly GCA_949710005.1 of Ricordea florida. Taxonomy (NCBI): domain Eukaryota; kingdom Metazoa; phylum Cnidaria; class Anthozoa; order Corallimorpharia; family Ricordeidae; genus Ricordea; species Ricordea florida. The sequence goes on from OX453275.1 coordinate 1,942,305, forward strand.
CATCGCACAACACTTCCAAATTGGGGGAGACTACTTTTTGTGTTACCGCTAATATCTAAGCAAAAAGGACCAGACTAGTAACTAAGACAATCTAAGGACTGAAATTGTGTAATCTACACTGCAAGCATTATTAACAGGAGGCTTTAAGAGTCTTCAATTGTTCTGGTCCAGTCCCTTTGCTTAGAAAAAATGTTTAAGCATTGCTAAGTGTTATTTTCCAGCTTACTTTCAAGCTGAAAAAAAAACAACAAATTAACAAAAATAACTGCCTGATTGCAGGTTAGCATTAATATGAACACAGGCATAGCCTCTTCCAGTTTTCTAAAAGGTCTTAGTTTTCTGGGAGTTAGTTTTCTCGGTCTTGGTTTTCTAGGTCTTGGTTTTCTGGGTCTTGGGTCGCAGGTCTTAGTTTTCTAGGTCTTGATTTTCTACGTAGACACCCAAAGTTTGGGCACACACAGAAAGCAAAATTTCGAAGGTTGAAAAGTCTCCCTGACCCCTCGTCTTTTACTTTTCACTCCCTCTCCTTGCCGCTTCTTTTGTCTTTCTTGACTTCGCTGGGTATTTAGTAATTAGCTTCGGTTCGGTGGGAAACATTTTCACAAAAATATCTCCGAGGATCGTGAAATTATTTTAAACAAGGTCTGGGAGGGTAGTGGAGAAAAATCTTCATTGAAATTCTCAGGTCGAGGTCACATGGTTTTTTGCTTGTTTCTTTGGACTGCTTCATTTGAATCACGCTGATTTGGGTATGGTTCAAAAGATCTTTTCCAGCTGGACAAGTTACCTGTCAAACCTGTCCTTGACCGTTAAAACTGATGACATCACAAGCGGTACAAGGGTCGAGGTTTGGCACGCACAGTTATGGGTGGTTCAGGGGCGAATGGGTTAAGGAATTCTTATAAGTAAGTAGTAATTTCATTGTCGTTAATTTTATCATATTGTTACCCTTGTCCACATTGTTGTTCTGGTTTAATCTATCTTATGGTTCTTGTTTTGAGGAATCCTGATTCTGTACATTTCCGCACCATTTACTATTTTAAAATTCCTGTAATTCTTGTTTCATGGTTTACCTATGTAATTTGGCAAATAATTATAAATAAATTATTACAAATAAATACATACAATGAGAGCCTTGGCAACAGGAAATGTGCCATGAGATCCAAGACCATGATGCTTCATGATAACCTCCTTGCATTTGAACCTGTCTGACAGGAATGAAACTGGAACAAGATCTAAAAAGGAAAGTATTGAATAATTACTTATTGTACATTTTATTACACCGGGGGTAAGTATTTTTCCCAGTTGTTTTAGCATATGGTGGAGAAGTATGTGATGTGGCAACCAGGAAATAGCTGCAAATAAGGAGAGTAAATACGACCTAGTTACTAGGAAAATTCTATTCCATTCAAGCAATCCAAAATTCAATCATTTAATGACAACTACTGTAGTTTGATTGCAGTCTTGGATTTTTTTTTATTGAACACATGCAAATTACAGTGCAACCTCTATTAAGTGGCCACCCCTGGGACTTTGGAAAGTCGCCGCTTAATAGAGGTTGGCTGCTTAATAGAGGTAAAATATAAATTGGACAGAAATGGCGCTTAACGTGATTTATAGACTCTATATAGCAAAATGCTTTTTGAAAAGAGTTAAATGTGTGACGATATATTCAAATAAATCCATGAAACAAAACTTAACACAATGCCAACTGTCTGCCAAATCTATTGCAGTTCAAAGCCTTCGATTTATGATAGATTTCCACGTGTATACATTTTATGCTTTTTGACTTGTTACTATGGAGATTACATTGCTGTTCTTCTTATTGCCGTCTTCCTGTCGCTCGAAAAAATAATTTATTATAGAGGTAAAAAAGCAATAAATAATGACCAGTTGCAACAACAAAAAGATGGCCGCGGCTGCTTAATGGAGGTGGCAGTTGAACAGAGGTAACAAATATAGCATTTTAGTGACAAATAATTTGGAACTTTTGAAAGTGGCCGTTTAATGGAGGGTGGCCGCTTAATAGTTGGCTGCTTAATAGAGCACTGTATATGTTTTTCTTAATAAGTTGATATGCATACTCAAGGTATTGATGGATACAAGGATATCCACTAAGGGACTGCACAATAATTATCAGGAGGGGGGGGGAGTAAAACAAGAGGGGAAGCACATTATGTAAACTCACAGCTTTAGGGAGGTGGGGGGGAAAGTAAATTTCTAGGAAAGTGGGAGGGGGGAACTGAAAAACTGATTTGAAGATTCAAATACCAAGGATATTCACTAAAAGTTATACGTATTACTTTCCGAGGTACTCTTTGTCCCAGACACTGATGTCGAATGCATTACATTACAAAGCAAGTAAAGGATTCAGGTTTGGGAGGGGGAGTTGTCATAATTGTTGGGAGATTTGGAGGGAGGTCAGAGCCAATTTGCCTTTGTTGAGAGGAGGGGTACTGTGTAATGTTTCTCCTTGCAAGGTTCATTTTTTTACCTTCTTCTTTGCACAACCTGTGATACAAATTCTTTCCTGATGGGTCAAATTCTTTTCGCTTCACTTACAAAGAAAAGATACACACAGTCAGATTCCAATAATAACAGTACATGTTTATATGATGTCTTTGTCCAAATGTTGTAATCAGCTGTTGATACTCAGTGATTGCAACAATAACAACAACAACTTTGTCTTAAAATACAGAAGTTGGAGAAGTTTGCCCTGCAAATAGCTGTAAAGCTAGTTGTGGCGGTCAAGACAAATACATGAGGAAGTACTCAAATAAGTACCAAAAACAAACAAAAACCTTAAATTAAAACAAGTCGTGCAGATTGCAAAATTAAATAAATCGAAGATCTTGTTAACACAGTGCTTACTGACGTATGATGCATTAAAATAGAGAGTCATAGACTCTTTAAGGATGATGGTAGACATTAGTTAAAGAAATTAATAAGTGTATCTATGTACCTACTTCTTTGATAATCATGGGGATTTGAATATAGTAATCCTCCTTTTCTAAAATATCAAATAGCAATTTGCGAAGAACTTGCTTCAAAGTTTTTTTTAGGAAGATCCGTTATATAATGTGGTATCTTATTCCACAGTTTTACTCTACATGTAGGTCGAGAGAAGGAATTGTTTTGTATTTCTGGTCTACAACTTTTAACAACGAGCTTTCCAGATGTAGACGATCGTGTAATTGTATGAATATTAGACATTTTCTGAAATAAATTTAATATGTTTGATGAGGCTTTATCATTATTGATATTGTACATTAAAGTTGTTACTGATTCATAATAAAGAAAAGTTATCGGTAGCACGTTTGCTTAGAGAAATAATGGGATTGCATGGTCACGAAGTACAATAAGCAAAGAGCTCTTATCTGAAGAACTAAAAAAACGCCTAGATATTTCATATAAACTTTAGACTCGAGACGAACATATTTATTCTTTTCATTATCAAAAAAGAAAAGTTTTGGTTGGTAAACAAGTTGCTTTTGGCATAGATGACATATTACAAAGTTGGATATTTTTTATATTAAGAGTTAGTCTATTGGCTGTTAGCCACTGATTACACTCTTAATTTCTTATTTAATTACCTGGGAACTCCTCCTCAAGATCTGTATCAAATTCAGAACTTGCATCCGAGTCCAAAACATGCTGAAAAGTAGGAGCTACATCGGTTGCTGATTTGTGGTCCTCATCTGACTCCAAAACGGTCACCATTGTTGACACAGAGCCAGGTATGAGGGCACCAGATTCAAAACCCGTGCGTCTGCGTGGAAGTGTTCGCATGCTTCTCTCTTTGGTCCTTTTCACCCATGTGTCGGCTTTCATATCTGTTTATAATTAACAATTTGATTAATTGCTCTCGATTTCTATGAGGTGATAGCTGATAAGGCCGAAGGCCAAATCAATTATCATCTCATAGAAATCAAGAGTGAACAATCCAATTGTTTTAGTAAAAAAAGAAAATAGACGAATCATGAGTCGGTGAAAAAATATAAAAATACTAAATCTTCCTGTGAAACTTCGCCAAAGCGCAAAGCTGTCACCATTTTGAAAAGGATCTCCAACTATTAAAGTGCTGCAGTCTAATGGCTGATAGTCAGCTGCAGTAGCTCAACCAATCAGATTGTGGCATTTGCATTAGTATACTAGTAGATTTTTATTAATAGCAATGTTACCAATTACCAGTACTTTGGATTTTGATTTGCCGTTCACTAAATGTGCAAAGTTGAAGAGCAAATTAACAGCTCACTGTACTGATAGCATACCTGATGAACTTGATATCTCTGAAACTAGTTTTGATGAAATGATATTAGCATTGTTATCTAACTGTTTCCTCTGATTGCTATCCTCCCACACAACACGAGCCTTGCTTGCCACTTTCTTTGGTCTCTGTCCGCTATTCTGAATGTTGCCGCTACCTTTGCTCTTGGATGGGCTTTTTGACCTGGTCATGAAATTCAAAGTTATTTCACATGCGTAACAATCTTCTTTTCTTAGGTACATTTTTATTGTTCAAGCATTCAGACCATGCTTGGGTTGTTGCTGCCTTTATCCACATCTATTGAACTGTTAGTATATTTAAAAACAGTATTAAACCAAGAGTTTAGCATCATACACTAGTTTCACCATTCTTCCAACATTTGGCAAGCCTGTAGAGTAACTGTACAATGGTGACATTCGCTTGAACACCATTAAACAATGCAAAAGATAATGTGAGATAAAAATGGTATCGTAACATATATGTATGTTACAGGTTAAAATTGATTTCAGGTTAAATTTGATTTAACCTAGGTTGGTTTGTAATTTCTTAGTCTACATTAATTTTATGATAATGATTACCAGACACAAAAAAAATTCCAAATCGATTCTTGGTTAAATCACTTTGACCAAGTATACAAATATATTACTTTGACTGATAAAAAGGAAAATTCTTCACGTTATCCTTAGACAAACCAAGGCTGAAGGTGATTCACAACTGAAGGCACTCTGCAGGCTTATCAAAGACTTCCTTTTAAGCCAAAGGGCATTTTAAGTTTTCCCGAATCATATGACATGATCATTCTGACTACCAATTTGTATTCCAAGAAAACAAACTGTTGTTTGGTTGAAATTATTTTGAAGTCCAAAGCACCTGCCATAAACTGGCATTTATAAATACACGTAGGTACCCACCTATGGTATCATAGGGAAATACACCAGCCTCACAGAGAGTTTCAGATTGCATATATTACCTGATAGTCTTTAACTTGCTGGTTGTTTTGTCACCTTTATTTCCAAAGGCTGATTTGGGCCTGGTGATAAACTCTGGACTTGCCAGTCCTGTATCAAAGGATGGGTCTTCATCGCGATGTAGTCCAAGTGATGTTTGGGGTCTTGCACCTAGATTTCCATGGCTAGTGCTTGACTTAGGAGGTAAGGGTGTTAGCGATCGGTGATGAACTCTGTTTGCTACTTGTTTCTGTGGTGAAGTAGCAAGCTTTTTTGTCTGCAAAGAAGTCAGTGAAAAATCTTTTAGGTCCTGAGCTAAGGTGAAACCTAATCAGTAAATCATATTGACTATTTTGCTCCCTGCAAGTATTTTAAGCACACTCGCACAATGTCCTAATGTCCTTAGGAAAAATGTTGCCAGAGACGTCATTTTACAGTCCCAGTAGCACTGCAATATTTAGAAGCCTTCTCCAAAAGGTGGAAACATGGTAGTATAGAGGTTACCATGTCAGACCTCTGAGGTTCAAGCCCTGGTGATGGCACTGTGTTGTTTCTTAGACAAGGAACTTAGCTACATACTGTCTCTCACTGCCAAGGTGTATACATGGGTAGCTGCAATATAATACTGGGGGTAACCCTGCATTGGATTATTATCCCATCCAGGAGGGAGTAACGATACTCCCAAGTGCTTCAAGGTACTGAAACCAGGATTTAAACCTTAAGACTGGCGTGCACCTTTACATTTCTTTTATCCTCTCTAAAGGAGATCTTACTCTGATCCCAATGAATATTCAAGTATACAATTGACCCTGGATGTAAAAATGATGTTACACATACATCTGTAACTATCTCAGGCTTGACTCCAGGAGTGAAATGGTTAAAATAAGTAAAAAAAAGGTTAATGTGAATGAAAAGTGGTTACTTAATTACCTCAAGGGCTTATTAATTGACGTAGTTATAAATAAATACAATTCCCTGGGACGTGAATCTAACTAAAAGTTACCCAATTAAAACGGAATCACTAGAAATATAATTTAGTTGGTTAGGTGTGAAAACATCTGCTATTTCTAATAAATACTCTCAGAGAGAAAAATACCGGTATTAACTAACTAACTAACTAACCAATATTGTGCCAAGTAGCAATTATTCACGCACACATATACAGTAGTTCCATACTTCAACTTACGAAGGTAATGCTGTAAGTTCTTGAGCCAAAATAACTTTCAAGGAAATCACTTCACAAAGTGCTAGTCCAAGTATGAACGATCTTTTTCATAAGTTTTTAATGATTTTTGTAAGTGGAAAAGAAAGCCGAGAGAGCTACCGTCCAAGCAAGGATTAGTAGTGCATTCCTTTAATGCTTCAGTTAATTCCTTTGTAGATTTCGAGAGTGGAAAAGTGAATTGAATAGCCACACAAATTACTACAATTACTTCAAGATAGAACTTTATTAAAAACAAAAGAGTTCTTAGGCTTGACTCCATGAAAGCTGCATGCATAGATACGAAAAAGAAGCACTGGGTTGATACGCTTGTTTCATCCTCAAGATTAATAAAATATGCATGCGTAAACAAACAAAGATTTCGCCATAAAATCTTGCTTCACGTCCGTTTCAGGACAATTAATGAATGCTTTTGGATACTTTTACAGTGTATTCTTTGTGAAGTTCAGTACTGAGTTTTAATTTTCTATGGGTGTTCTTTTAAATGAACTCTATATTTGTGAATTACCTGAGTATGTGAAGAAATGGGTGACTTGTTTCCATGGCCATGTTCAGCTCCATGTGATTTCGAAGATTTCATGTTAGGGGAAAATGGGCACCATTTTTCCAGCCGTGCTCTTTAGTACGGCTTACAGGTATTGCCTTGTCTCGCAAAGACTACACAATTATGGTAATCACAGTAAAACAGCATCGCGCCAAAAAAACTTCATCGCCTAAAGTTCTCTACAAAAAGAATGGGACACTGAACGCTCGACTGGATTTGAGCAATAGTGACTAAGTAGGGGTAAGATAGCTCAGGTTAACCAGTAACCATAATGTTTAAGTTTCCAGTTAATCTCAGAACTGAAGTATAATAAAAATTTTTTAAGTATACTTGGATTTTTGTGATATGATTCGCGCTTTTACTGTGTCAGATTCTAGAATCGCGCCGAGTATGGCTTGTGTTTTGGGGTTTTGAAAGGCTCTCTATCCCTCCCCCCCTTAAGAACTGTATTCAGCATCCATGGCGGCTACTCCTTTGGTCACACTGCTTGATAGCGAGAAGGGAAAACTTCTCCTTCAGGAAAGCCGGTTTACCAGCCTTCTTCCATATTTCTGCAAGCAAGTTAATCGTAAATACTGCGGCCCTTGCAGTGCAGCGATTTGCCTTAATGAAATGCTTGATTCCTTGTCTTTGCGCGATTCAGCTGACTTCGTACCCCAGGGAATGTCCAAACTTCTGCATTCAAAGGAAAGGACAGGAACGCTACGAGAGGACGATATTCTATCATTAGGCGAAGAAAACGGCGTATTTTTTAAAGAGGATGTCGATTTGAAGGGAATGACGCTAGAAAAATACGGTGAACTGGTTGATTCTCTCGGATTTCAGTCCAAAGTCTTTTATGCCGTTCCTCGAGGATCCGACATAAAGTGCCGGGCAAGCGTTAGTTCTCCGAATGAATTCCGAACTGTTGTTTTGGAACATCTAAATACACTCGGTTACCACGTGGTATTGAATTTTAACTTGTCGGTGTTCTCTGAAGACTTACCTCCAAATCTCGGTCATTTTTCTCCTTTGGGTGGCTACCATGCGGGCGAAGACAGGTTCCTTCTATTGGATGTGTGGCCCTCTAACAAAGTTTGCTGGGTTACAACCCAAGATCTTTTCAATGTCATGACATTTGAGGATGGCTGTTCGTGTCTTCCCAGAGGATTTTGTGCCATTGATTCAACAGATTTTCTTAGAACAGTCTTGGCAGTTGATAATTTGCCCTAACTTTAAGATAAAAATTCTCTTTAGGAGTCTGATATGCTTCATACAGTACCACAGTTAGGAGAAATTATGTACTATTATATCGTCGGAGGTAATCACTGAATATGTATTCTAATTCTCATTGCTCAAGAAACGCTAGATAGCAAACAACACAAACCGTTAACATTGTTCGAAGGCTGATTAGCGCTAACCCAGCGTTAACATTTAACATGAGTTTCTTTTCCTCTTGTTAAAAAGCATTTTCTCCTCTAACTTTCTCTATTTTATTCAGAGCATACAATCATCAAATTGTATTCAAAACAGAATTATACTGAATGTGCTTTTTAAGTTCTCATATCGGCATTTAAATAATTCGCATTAACCCTGGGTTACCTTAAACTTGCTTCGAACAACCTGGCCCAGGGTGATATATTTCAGAATCATGAAGCGTGGGTGATGTAAAAGATGTTTTTGGCTAAGAAAATTAATTTTAAACATTGTTAGTTAAAGTGGAGTTTGATTTTTCTATCCAGAGGGGTTTTGTCAAGTATTCAAATAAAATGGATTTAGCTCTGGAATGATATACTTCCTGCCTCTTCAGGCTGGTTTCCACTCCTGACGGAGTCGGAGTCGTAAGAGCGTCTCCGACAATCTAGTTTTCACTAGATCGTAAGCGACGGAGTCGTAAGCAGCATCAATACTTTTTTTTACCACAACTGCTACTAATCTCGGAATCTGATTGGCTAATTTGCCGTGGTCGATGAGAGTCAATGTGTCACGCAATGCAATAGCTATATCAGAAATGGTAATTTTTGGAAATGGACCAATCGTATTGCGAGAAAGTTATAGACGCGCCTGCTATTTCTTTGTGTCACGACCTTGGTCACGCTCTCCAAAAAACATTTCCTTTAGTAGTATAATTGGGATTAATCAAATACCACTTGAGCTAGAAGCTGTTTTTTTAGAAATGAAGCGTTCTTTTTCTATTTTCCGATTAAAGCGTTGTTTTGGCTTGTTTTGACTTTGTTTCCCACTTCCGAAGATTTCCGAAGATGACGCGAAGATGATCCGAAGATTTTCCGAGCGTTTTCCGAAAATTAATGAGCAATTTCAATTTAGACAAATATGCATACTATAAATCTTCGGAAAAAACGTTGGCGTTCCAAAGGTATTTCCATTAGAGAGTGGCTACACAAAAATTATTTCCATTTAGAGAGTGGTGCATAAAGGTATCTTCAAAATATGCCCACCGTCAAAGAGTTACGCTCTTTAGCAAGAAGTTATGGATTATCTGTAGGTTCTAAGATGCTAAAAGCTGACCTCCTACGAGCGATCGGGGAGGCTCGCGCCGCGGAGTGGAGGAAACGACTCCGGCGAGCGTTACAGACGGGGAGATACCCTGCTATAACCAGAGGGGATATAGAGAACCCCCACAAGAAGTGGCAGCGGGCTCGTGAACTCCGTCAACTTGCGAGAGAGGTCGACACCGCTCTTCTCGCGGAAGGTGTCCGAAAGAGGACTACCCCAACGATGAGGACAGAAGCTCGTAGAAAAATTGAAAACCGGCGAGCCCCCTTAGCGCGATCTCTGGTGCGAGAAGGTGCGCGTATACTCGAAGAGTTGGATGGAGAGAGAGAGGGAGAGGAAGCTGGTCGCCGCTTCTGGAAGTGGTCTTTCTTCCGAGGCGTGGCCGGGTCTCTGGTGGATCGGATTATGGATAAGCTCCACGAGAGGGTCACCACCAGCTTCTATCTCCGATACAGTTATACCTATCGACTCCGGAACCTCGAAACGGGAGAAATTATCTTGTTTCACAAAACAGTACAAGGCAGTCCTTGGATTCAACGCCTAGAACCACAAGCTAGAGACTGGGTGCAGGCGGAAGACGAGAAGCGCTTGATTGGTGACCAAATCGAGCGCCCTAACACCAAGTGGGTCTTCATCCGGTTTATCTCTGTGACGGTAAAAGTTGTAGTAGATAGGCAGGCGCCTTTGTTGGGGACAGGACCACTCCCAGATTGGTTGAGGAGAAAGCCTGGGATGTATTCCTTGGATACATATGAAGATAACCTCTGCCTCTTTCGGTGTATAGCGGTCCACCGTGGCGCGCGCGTGGATCGTTGTACCAGCCAAGCTCGAGCTCTTGTGAGAGAGATGTACCACTCGCCCGAGGCTTGCCCAGGGATTGGGCCCCCGAAGGGCTTTTCTCAGGACGAGCTGCGGAAAGTAGAGCAGCACTTCCGGCTCGGGATCCGGGTATACGAACCACAAGAGTCTGGAGATTGGTTGCATCGGAGGCACCCGGCGCACTATGAAAAAGTAGGCACTCCACCAATGACGATCGGCGTCTACGAGGGGCACGCGTTTCTCATTCGCGACATCCAGAAACTCGCGAAAAAGTTCGTGTGCGGAGAGTGCAATGCAAGGTTCACACAGTCCTGCCATCTCCATCGCCACGCCGAGCGTTGCACCCAAGGTGAGACAAAAGTTGTCTGCAAAGGAGAGAAAGTGGAAGCTCCGCCGTCTGCCTTTGAGAAGGCCTTCTACCCACAAAAACGGGATAGCGTCCAAGCCGTCCAATGGCTCGAGTATGAAGCCCGCACCAGAGGGATCCATATCCATCACCAGCTATGTGGGCATGGAGGCGAACGAGTTATAGAAGGTTTCGCCGTAGACGGTTATGATCCCATTTCAAAGACCGTCTTCCAATTCAACGGGTGCCTATGGCATGGGTGCAAACGCTGTTTCCCATCGCCGAAGCAACGCCAGGAGCAACTTCGGAATCTTTCCAAGAAAAAGGGCAGCCCTGTTACACGCGAGATAGCATACCAACAGACGCTCGAGCGAGAAGCCAAAATCCGAGCTGCTGGCTATCGCCTTGTGGTTCGGTGGCAGCACGAGGAGCCAAAACCTTGGAGAAAAGATCGCATCCCCGACCCAAAGACGATAACTTACCCTCACGCGATCGTGTTCGACTTTGAGAGTTACCTCGACAAGACCAGCACTTGTCGTCCTACAGAAGACCTGTCCTTAGAGGGAACACATATTCCTATCTCGGTTTCGATCAGCGACACTTTGGATCCGACTCCCGAACACCTATGCGTACGAGATCCGAAGTTGTTGATCGAGGAGTTCATTCGAACGCTAGAACGTCGAGCTGCTAGGATACGAGAAGACGTTCGCGCGAGGTTCCTGCCCGACACCCTCGAGCTCTTGCCCAAAAAGTATCGGCTAGCGATTGAAGAGTGGTGCGACCAAGTCCCCGTGCTCGGGTTTAATTCGGGTAAGTACGATTTGAATTTGATCCGGAACTACTTCGTCGAAGAGCTTTGTAAGACGACCGACCAGTCAATCAAAGTGGGCTGCAAAGCGAACCAGATTATGTTCATTACGACTCCAGGGTTGAAATTCCTGGATGTTGTGAACTATATAGGGCCTGGGAAAACCTACGACGCCTGGGTCAAAGCCTATGGGTGTACCCTCGCGAAGTCGTGGTTCCCGTATGACTGGTTTGATAGTCCTGACAAGCTCGACTTCCCTGGCCTACCGGACTACCCACAGTGGTTTTCGAAACTGAAAGGCAAATATCTTCTTTCCCTTTCGGAATATCGAGACTGCAAGCGGGTCTTCCGGGAGAAGGGGATGCAGACCTTCGCGGACTGGCTCCGCTACTACAACAATCTCGACGTGGGCCCCTTCGTCGAAGCACTGGCCAAAATGCGCGACTTCTACACCGCGTATGGAATCGACATCTTCAAAGATGCGGTTAGTCTCCCTGGGGTGTCGATGAGGTTCGTCTTGCGAGGCACACTTCGCAGCCCCAACCCGCCCGAGCTGTATGCCCCCAACAAAGAAGCGTACGACATGCTCAAAGCGGCGGTTGTCGGAGGGCCTTCGATTGTATTTACCCGCTACCACGAGGTGGGGGTTTCGCGGATCCGGTCGCACCAATACGAGCCTACGGCCCAGGCCCACCAATGTCAACGCATCCTCGGCTACGACGCGAACGCGCTCTACCTCTCTACCATGGCAGCCCCTATGCCCTGTGGGGAGGGAACGGTGATCCACTACCGTAGTCCGGACGAGCCAACCAGGGCTGTCGATGGGTTTGTGGAGGCTCTACGAGAAGGAAGGTGGTTCGGGTTCGCCGAGGTTGACATCGAGGTCCCCGAACACCTCTGGCCAAAGTTCGAAGAAATGCCCCCGCTCTTCTACAACAAGGAGATCCCCATCGAAGCGGTTCCCCAAGAGATGCTGGACTATCTGGAGCGAATGGGACGAACCCGATCAACAGATCCGAAGCTTGTAGGAGCGCTTTCCGCGAAGACGATTCTGTTGTACGCCCCTCTGCTCCGCTGGTACCTCGCCCACGGTTTAGTTGTCACCGCGGTGTACCGGACGATCAACTACAAACCGCAAAAGATCTTCGGCTGGTTCGTCGACCAGGTTACAGAAGCTCGACGAGAAGGGGATACCAACAACGACAAAGCACTATTCGCCGATCTCTTCAAACTACTAGGGAATAGCTGCTACGGTAAATTCATCGAGGCGCTGGAGCGGCAGACATTGGTCTCCTACACAGATGACGAAGCGGTTGTCGATCGTGCTCTCCGCTCCTCCTGGTTCGAGGACCTCGACGAAATAGGTTCCGCCTACGAGATCCACAGGAGGAAGCAGAAGATCGAGATTACCCGCCCGTTCCAAATCGGAATCACAGTCTATCAGCTAGCCAAACTACGGATGCTCGAATTCTACTACGACTTCCTGGACCATTTCGTTGAGCGAAGATCCTTCGAGCTCCTACAAATGGATACCGATAGCCTGTACATGGGAATCGCCGGGAAAAACCTGGACGACGTCGTCCGCCCCGAGCTCCGCGAAGAGTTCGAGGGCTGCAAAAAGAAATGGCTCGCGTGGGACAAGTGGAGCGGCCGGACGCCGGGCCTTTTCAAACTCGAGTTCGAGGGAACCCGGGCTATCGCTCTATGCAGCAAGGCGTACTACGTCGACGATGGGACAGGAAAAAGTAAAACCTCGGCGAAGGGGATGTCGAAAAAAGACAACGACTTGACTTGGGGCCGATACAAAGCAGCCCTGTATGGAGCACTCGACCGGGCAGAAAACCGGGGATTCCGAATGGACCACGGAAAGATGACAACTTACCACCAGGAGAAACTCGGGCTTTCCGCCTACTACGACAAGAGACGAGTTCTACCCGACGGGATTCACACCGAACCCCTTGAGTACACCTTCAGGGGGTAATTCAGTATTCCAAGGCACTATCTGCAGCTCCTCGCGGACAAAGCCTCGTTTGGGCCCGTCTCTGAGATAGTAGACCACAGGCTCGCCAGGCCGAACAATCGCGCGTTCTTGCTCGAGAACCTCGAGACTCCAAATTGGGTCCGTTGCGCGTCTTCGCCCGCCCTCCTGTTCACCAGGCTGGTATAAATATCGTACGCTGGCGTCAGACGAAAGTCTCTCCTCCTCCAAACCAACCGCCCTCCCCGGTACAACGGCGGAAGGTTTTTGTACCACCGATTTGGATTCGATGGCATCCTGCGGTTTTTTTCCGATCAACCGCGTCGGTTCGTTGTTCAAAGCCGCGACAACCGCAGGCAACCGAACCACCCACTGTACCGATCTTTCTCCTTCGGGAAGAAGCATCTCCTGAGCGTACTGGTAACCGAACAACCGCTCGGCTAGAGTCCGGTTGAACCTCTCAACGATCGATTGGTCTCGGTGGATATCCACGCGGCCACGCCGGACTTCGGTATTGTGGCGAGCTAGTAGCGGCAAGACAGCTCCCATGAACTCTTTTCCTGGATCGACCTGAAGTAGCTTGGGCCACTCGAGAGGGCTTCGCTTGTAGATTCGCTCCAACGCTCCTGCAACTTCTCTCGCTTCCTTGGAAGCCAAAGGTTCAGCCTCCTTGTAGCGCGAGGCAACATCGACCACGGTGAGAGCATACTTGTAAAGCTTCCGTCCACGTCCCGGGCGGTCGTGGGGAAGAAATAGAAGATCGGCCTGATGAACCTCGTTTGGTGTTGAGACATTGAACCTCGGCCTTGGTATGCGCTGTGGAGGCGGGAGGTAGATATGCCAAATTGCCTGTTTTTCTAGCCAAGCCAGGGCTGTATCTTCAGAGACGCCAGCCGCGTCCGCCAACTTCTTCGACGCGGCGTGCCCCTTCCAATAGCCCTGAGGGCTGTAGTAGATTCCAGACAGCTTGCTCCGGAGGAGCGCCGAGCCTCCGGCGTCGTAGACAGGCTTCTCTTCCATTGGTCTATAGCTCCATCGCGAAAAAAGCTATTGTGGTCTCACAACCATCGGCTAGCAGCATACCCAATGGCGAGCATCCCACCCCCTACATAGGCCAATTCACCTGTTCGTTGGGAACTCGAAGGACGGTAATAATCGCTCCATTGCGGGGCGTCAACCGCTGTGGGACGAGGATGGGTTTTAGCGTACATGTCGAGAGCGCGGTTCGTTGCGGCTGTGTCTTGGTCAGCGCGATTTCGCAGGCGTTCCTGCTCTGCTTCCCAATCAGCCAGCTTCTCGCGGCGTTTTTGAAAGGCAGCCCAGTCAGCCTGGTACTTCTCCAAGGCTTTGTCGTGACGCTTCCGCTCAGCCGCCATTGCATCGGGACCTTTACCAGAAATCGACCGAGCGAGATACGACCCACCTACAAAGGCCGTAGCGTTTAAGATAGCCCCACCCACCATAACTGCTATGCTTACCATCTCTACTCAGTTGGGATTATCTTTTTATCAAATTATTTTTTTATATTTTATATATTTTATCAAGTATTGCTTAGCTGCGACCGCTCCTGAGAGAACTGCAACCCACTTCGCGTAGTTTTCAATCGACGAGGAAGGGTCCGAAATCATAGGCGTTTTGAGAACCTTTTTCCCCACCCAACCGATACCTGCAGCAATGCCTGTCAGAGTTGCCGCTTCGACAACAGTGGAGACGACTTTGTTGTCCATCGAGACTATACAATACAAAAATCTATTCCATAATTTCGCGAGGCCGCGCAGGCTCGGGTGGCGGGTGAGTAAGCTTTGGCTGCTGCTGCGATTCCATAATTTCGCGAGGCCGCGCAGGCTCGGGTGGCGGGTGAGTAAGCTTTGGCTGCTGCTGAGGTTGCTTGAGATGCGCTAGATACAGACTATACAGACTGGCGAAGAGGCTCCCTGCGGCAATCAGTAGCCCCCAATTGACAGAGCTCCAGCTTGCTCCGGAGGAGCGCCGAGCCTCCGGCGTCGTAGCTCGGTGTGGTTCGTCGTCGTGGCTCTCGCGAGCCCGCTCTCGAGCCAGAGCTTGTCGAGCTTCTTTGTTCCTAGCCGCGAGGGCTCGGCCAGCCGCGACCTTCTTAGGATCCTTCTGCTTATTCGGAGCTACGGGAGCGGTCGGCGCTGTAATACGATCTTCTTCTTCCATCACTTTCAGACAGGGCTCGTATACTATACAAACACCAAAAAATTGCCAGCGGGACCCTAGCGATCCGTCGAGCTTCCAGCGTGGGACAGTCTATCGACGCAAAGCGCAGACTCTGCAAGAGGAACCACAGGTTCTCTAACAGTTCTTCGAGTCTACGACGCACTTCGTGCCCGCTCCTACGGAGTCATCTGGACCTGCGGCCGTCGAGCTTCCAGCGTGGGACAGTCTATCGACGCAAAGCGCAGACTCTGTGTGGCAACCTACATGAGCCAGTGCAGCCACTAGCGCCACCAATCGACCTCCGTTGACAGCGATCCAGCCAGCTCCGTAGCTCAACTCACGTCGGATCAGAGCATCCTGCTGGAGGTCTGTTAACAGTGCCTGCTCGGAATCCAGTTTTTTCCCTACTGCTCCCAACAAATGACCAACCGCCTTGCACGCGACCTTCAAAACCCCGCTAGAGAGACTGTGCTCGACCTGTTTTCCGAGGGTCACCTGGTAACGAAGATGGAGCGAAGCAACCTCCTTCCTCGAGAGCTTGTGGACGTCGCCCAGCGACAGCTCCTTCCCCAAGTACTCCTTGGTATTGCCCGAGGCCGCGAGAATAGCCAGCGCCTCCCGTTCGTCCCTAGCATCGTCTACGGGAGGCTCGCTGGGACATATCCCTTCCTCGCGGAGAATTTCATCCAGCACGTTTCCTTCGACGTCCTCCATGGCTATATATCTCCCGAAACAATTTTGCTGGGAGCTGGGATTTCCAACACGATATCAAATGGATGACGGAGACGGAAGCAAAGTCTGGCGTACGGATGCTCCTTGAGCGCGGATAGCATTTGGTGGCGCTCCTCCTTGGGATGTCCTACCCCGTAGTTTTCCCAAAGTATTTTCCCATCGAGCTCGCTCGGACTGTAAAAAGTCAGCGTCGCGGCTACATTCTCCCGGAAGGCTTTTGCCACGCTCGTGTACTGTTGGGTCAGGAGCCAAACTGAAAAATTCTTGTGCCTGCCAGAGAAAGCCAGCTCTACGAGAGCGCTGCGTTGTTTTTTGACGTCTTCGCTGGCGGCGCAGTCGTCCAGAATAAGCAACACCTGGCCACGCCCTTCGAAGACCTCGGTGCAAAGTCGAAGACACTTTTCAATCTCACCACCCGAGTTCCCTGGTGCCAGGGCTACGAAGCCGGGGTCTTTGTGGGCAAATCCCCGATATGTTTTGTTGTGGACGTACGTCGGGCAAATCAAGCACACGACGTGAAACTTCCCTCGAAAAGGTCCGCGGAGAGCTTCGACAACCAGTCTCGACTTCCCGGAAGCTGTTGGACCGACTATAAGCAGGTGGCCGGGTATCAAGTCGGTGAGAAAATCCATCTAGGCTATATAAGGAGGTGATTAATAGTAGACGACTTGGCTATTGGGGTCGAATGCTGCGTCACCTAGGAGGAAGACGTGGCAGTTGACATTACCACTGCCGCCGGTCTTTCGATAGATCCGGAACTGAAGATTTTTTCCGGGACCGAGGGCTGATTGTCCGTCGCCGTGCACAAGGTGGTCGCGTGCCATGCGGAGATCGATGAAGATCCCGTATTTGTCATG
Source organism: Ricordea florida (assembly GCA_949710005.1). NCBI lineage: Eukaryota > Metazoa > Cnidaria > Anthozoa > Corallimorpharia > Ricordeidae > Ricordea > Ricordea florida. The sequence continues at coordinate 1,959,502 of OX453275.1, forward strand.
GAAGAACCCCGTAGGTCTGACCACCGAGAGTGGAGCTGGGGGGTGCACCAACCATTCTGCGCCGGCTCGCGCCGTCTCCCAAATATCTGCGGGTAGCATACCTCTGGGGTAAAGTTTGTCGGGGACGCCATTTAAGTCGAACTCAACCCTTGTCACGCCTGGGTTCAGGAAGACTTCGCTTTCTCGAGCTCCCGAGGTGTGCGGGTTGACGAACAGGAACAGGACACCCACAAAGCTTTTGAGTTGCGCGGGGATGTTGTCCGTGAGAATTCCCGTGGTGGCCTTCGAGAAGGATAGCACTTTGTAGTGCGAGATGCGCTTGTAGAGAACCACGCTAGGGATGTACTGCGCCACAATGAGCGACTGGATGACTTGGTACACCAATTCGATGTTTTTGAGCTCGTAGGTGCCAACCTTGGTCGGATCCGAGCTTTTGATGACATCTTCGGGGGCGGCGAGTGTGAGCTCCAACCGAATCGGTGGAAGACTTGCCGTATGGAGAGCGCCGTGGGTTCGCAGGAGCTCGAGATCGAGTGGTAGCCGATACTTGGGGAAGGCCACGGAAATTGACACGTCCCCCGCCACATCGCCTTTGTCGCCGGCCTCTGAGCGGATTTTGTTGACCGCGGTTGTCTGGATCCCTTGTTCGACGCGATTGGCACGCTCTTCGGTGGGAAGCCACAGGTCGGAGAACACTCCAACAAGGTCGGCTCGATCCAGGTCCTCTAGGGTTTTATCACCCATCTTGACTTCCCTTCTCCGAATCAAGCAGCGCCCCAGGTTATCGACTACGCGGTTGTTGGCGTGCTTCGACGCTCCGCCTAGCTCCACCTGGGCCAAAAGGGCTAGGGTGTCTGGGACTAGGACGGTGTCGGCGGGAAGTCTGGGGATGTCAACGTACAAGATCTCTTTGGGTTTCGCCGAGCTCGGGTGGAAGGTCAGGCGGTGGGTGACGCGATTTCCTTTTGCAGCCATCAAATTGCGCGGCTCCTCCCTTGGGTCAAGCTTCTTGGAGATGTACGCCATTTTTACTTTTCTTGTATGTATAGGCAGAAACAAAAATGGATATCAACCCTGATGAAATGACCCCTTTGATGTCCCCCGACGATACCGAGCCCGCCGGCGCTGAAGGTGGGAGGGTTAACCCCAGCTTCGACCCCGCCGATCTGCCGGAGGGTGGAGAACAATTCGGGATGTATGACTTAAGATCGCGAGGTCGTCCCCGTGAGCCTGCCACAGCAGAAACGTCGTTTTCGACCGTCCCTGTTACTGGGGAGGAGAGGGTGACCAACCCTGTTGTTACTGGGAGGTTATTCACTAAAAGCTTAATGGATATTGCTAAGGCAGAGGTACAAAAAGAGTACCCCCGATATGGCGGGGTCGAAATCGGACAAGGGTAAGATGGACGTACTATGGTTCGTCTGTGGGGCAGAGAAGACCAAACGTGGCGCCCACTGAAAAACAAGGATGGCACTACTTTAACTAAGAACTTGCCAAAAGAATTGAAAGAAGCCCTAGGACCAACCGCGGCACAGATTTTGGAAGAAAATAACGCCAGAACTCAGGAACTCGAGCAGCAAAACCGACAGGACGAGGAGATAAGAGACGCCACCGATACTTCACCGGAAGATAGGCGTGCGGTGGAGGCCCGGATTGCAGCGCGCGCAGAAGAGATTCAAGAACTCGAGCTGGAAAGTGAAGCTGTTGAGGAGCGAATGTCTCTGCGGGACCGCGTTCGGGCTATTTTCAAGAAGTACGGAGTAGGGGTCCTGGGGGTTCTCGTAGCGGCTGGGACGGTCATTGGGATTATCTTGGGGGCTTTACAGCGGGGGCTCGCCGGCGTAGCGCAGGGGGTAGGGCGGGGGTTGAAGACCATCGGAAAAAAGATCGGGGAGCTACTACCTGGGGCCATAGGCGCCATTGTCTCGTTCCTCTTCCGCACGGCCGGAGAAGCTGTAGGTTTCTTAGCGAAAAACGCCTGGCTCTTGATCGTAGCCGTGGTCGTGTTTCTCATCGAGCGCTACAAGAAGAAGTCTACCTAAACAACCACCAAGTCGCACCTGCGGCCACAACAGTGACTACAGCTAGATTTCGCTCGTGCGCCGTTGGGGCTGGTTCTTTTCTTTTTCACGGTACAAGGGGGTCTGGGCTTTTGTTTTCGACCGCAGGGGGGTTGGGGCTTTTGTTTTCGGTGCAACGGGCGTGCGGCGTTGTGTCCGCTCGTTCACACGCGGATTGACCCCGAAGGTCATATCACTGGTCGCTTTCTGGAGCTCGTTGTTGTACCCGAGAACGCTGTTTGAATTAATAACAAGACGGCTGGGGAGCAACCAGAGCCCTGGGGCGACAGCCAGATTCAACTGCGCTCGAGCGTCGGACAAAGCCCTTTGATAGTTCTGGATGCCGGTGGAGATATCGTTTACTACGATTGTCTCCTCTAGAAGTTGACGGAACATTTGACGAGTCTCAACAGCACTACCGCTCGCCCCTACGATAGTAGATCGGGTTTTGACTTGCGAGCCAAGAACACAATAAACTAAAGCCTCGATACTACGATTTAGACGCCCCATGCCAGCCTCCGTCAGACCTTCACCCTTTTTCGGTGAAAACCAGCTGTATTGCGCTCCGTCGTGGGCATCGTTTCGGATAAATGCCAACAGATTACCTTTATTCTTTTTCCCACCCTCATCTGAGAAGAGGTTCAAGCTATCTGGCCATGTGTTGGACTCGGTGTCGTAGCGGCGGATGACGTACTCGTTCTTTGGACCTTCGACTGGATAATCCACGAACACGTCTCCAAGCCCGTGGTTACGACCGCCCTTCCAGCGAAAGTCCGGGGCTCTAGGCAGACCGAATTCGATGCAGAGACTTTCAAAGGCGGACTTGCGAAGTGGGTTGTTTGTTTTTTGGAACGCCTTGTCTCCGGGGAGGGGTCAGCCGAGCTCGAATAGGATACGGCGGACGGTGAAGTATACGTGGAAGCTAAGTAGCCCCTGAACTATGGGCGGGAAGGTTTTATTGACCGAATCGGTAATAGTTACCCCACACCCCGCAGTTGCGCACCATGTGGTGAAGTTCAGCTGTTGAGGCCAATATTCATACGTCGGAGAAGAGAGCCATTGGTGCGCCTCCTTTGCCGAGCGATGTGTAATGGTCATTTCTTTCCATATGTCTCGGACTCCTGCTTTGAAAGAAATTTTTGGGTCAACAAAGATCTCGAGCTCTCTAAGCAGCGGTGTGATTTCAGAGCCTGTTTCAGCGAACGGAACGGCAGGCACGGGGTATTTGTCCGGGCTGCGGAGAAGGAGGGCATCGGGGAAATTGCTCTGTTTCGGAAATTTAATTTTTTCTAAGGTTTTACCGAAATGTTCTACGGTCTTTTTTGGAAACGCTGTTTTTATAACAGACCAAAGATCTATTTCGTGGTATTGATCCATGATGTATATATACGCGTTAAATAAAATGTCCCTCAGCATAGCGGCAAGCGAGGGTGTAAACGAACTTCACCCTCCGGTCGTTGGTGAGCTCTCGAGTGTCGCAGCTCGAACCGTAAAGATCCCTGAAATAACGCTCACAGTACTTAAAACGATGGATATATATTTCTTCGCTCTCAACTCATGGGACAAATTGAACCTCATTTGCGAAGGAAACGCCGATTTTGCCACGATCAGGAAAGCGAAAGGGAACATTCTGGTCTCAATTCCGAAGGGGGAGTACAACCTCCACTGTCTACAACAGGCAATTGTCTATGGGCATGGAAAGGATGTCGCCGCGGGCACTTGTGAACTTCGGATAACCGCTACTGGAGTGTATTTCTTCTCGAAAGTACAGGTGATCCTAGACAGCAAGCTAGCCGACTTGTTGGGGATATCCGAAGTCCCGCGCGTTCTGATTCATGTTCCTGTACAATGGGGTCCGCCCTCTGTTTCAATTTACTGCGATTTGGTGGACCCAAACAAGTCGTATGAAAGGGGCAAACCCTCCTATCTACTGGCGAAGGTCGAGCCTTTGAAACTTCAAGGACCTTCGGTGTGGCATTTGCGACCGTTTTATCTCCCCGTCGACCCCACAAAAAGAAATCTCTTTCGAGTTTGGACGGTACCGACGACCGGGGCAGAAGTTTTGTTGGAGCTCTGTATATAGGACATGGAATCTGATTGTTTGTACCCAAAGGTTCCCACCGCCCCCAACGATGAGGGGCATTCGTTTCGGCTTCAAAAGATTTGTGACATTCAGACCGCCCTAAAAAACAGTATCGCCCATTACGAGGGGGTTCGGAAAAAAATATACCCGCTCTCGGACAATTCTAAACGGGGTAGCTTTGACGACTGGAAGTCTGAGCGTTATACTTTCGGCTTCGGGCCTAGCCGCCTCTTTGACCGGCCTTGGGATTGTCGTTGGGGTTCCACTGGGTGCTATTGGTGGCATCTTTGGAATCGTGTCAGCCACAATGGTCCGGGTCAGTAAACGTATCGCCGTAAAGATCTCCAAGCATGAGCGAACCGTCACGATTGGTGAGACGAAGTTGAGTACCATCAACGACCTGGTCTCGAAAGCCTTACAGGATAACCAAATCAGCGCTACGGAATTTCAACTCATTCTCTCCGAGGTTGAAAAATATGAAACACTCAAGCGCGAGATTAAACAAAAAGCTGTGACAAAAAACGAAAACCTCGATCTGACAAAGCTGCGGACCGAGATTCGCAGCGAACTGGTCGCAGAGATGCGCGAAAAACTCGCTTGAATCTAGGCTTTTATTTCCATGTTGAGCGATGACTTCAGCTTGATCCATAAAGCATCGTATTTTCGAAGCGTCGTCGGTCGAATGTGTGAAATGTCGCACCTGGCGGCTCTTTCGTGGTCCTCTCGGAGTTCGAAGATCCCTTTCAACATCCATATCAGCTTTGGAAGCCGGCGGTAGTCTGAGACAAAACTCAAGTTGTCCTCAATACGATTCACGAGGTTTACTATCGATTTTCTTTCGAGTAAATCAAGTCCGAACTCTTTCATCAACAATTTTTGCAACGAGGTCCTTTTACTTTTTGATATTGGTCTTGGTCTATACCCCTCTTTTCGCCTCTCAATTGGAGGTCCCCATGTAAGATGATCAAACTCACCCGAAACCACACGCTGGCAAAGTCGAGGGCTGGCTGAAAGATACCCCTCGATGCTTTCTGGGTTGGGATGGGGAGAAAATGGAGGGTCTTCTAAGAAAGAGGTTGCTAAGAGTTTTAACTGCGAGAGGTAAGTAGAGGAATAGTTTTCTTTTTTCAAGCTGTCAGCGACCGTTTCATCCATTTTTTGTGGTCTATTGGTTGCTACTCTCTAATTGGTTGCCCACATCGAAACGGAAAAAAATTAGGCGCGTGGCTTAATAACACCACTTTTGCTTCACCTCAAGCCCGCCCGAACTATCAACCTCGAGAACGTCGGCTATTATAACATAACGAAAAAATTTGCCAACTCCTATAACGAAAGCTGCGTATATACGTAAATCTAAATCCGGATCGTTAAGCACCTCTCGCGCGGTTCAGATCGCGACGAGGCGGTACGCCTAATAATAATTCCAGGGCCTCCACCAAGAAGGGTGGAAGCTCAAACTCCTGGTCTTCTTCTTCTTCCGGCTCCGGCTCCTCCTCTCTAGGGGGCGGCTCAACATAATCGTCGAGGTCAGAATCGTAATCCGGCAACACATAAGGAGGGTCGGAGTCGTCCCACTCATCGTCGCTTGCCTCGGCTACAATCAAATCTTCTAAGAGTTGCTGATCCTCAGCGTTCATTTTTCTTTTCTCGAACTCACCACTCTCTAAATGTGTTACGCCAACGTTTTTTCCGAAGATTTATAGTATGCATATTTGTCTAAATTGAAATTGCTCATTAATTTTCGGAAAACGCTCGGAAAATCTTCGGGGTATCTTCGGAAATCTTCGGGTCATCTTCGGAGCATCTTCGGAAGTCGTAAACAAGCCAAAACAACGCTTTAATCGGAAAATAGAAAAAGAACGCTTCATTTCTAAAAAAACAGCTTCTAGCTCAAGTGGTATTTGATTAATCCCAATTATACTACTCCTTTCACATTGATATTGTGGTACAAACACTAGATCGTATCGCTCTACGCTTCTGACTACGACTCCGACTCCGGCACTAGTGAAAACCAGCCTTAAGTACCACTTTTAACACTAGAAAAGGCTTGAAAACTTTCAGAAACTGAAACTTTGCATGCTGCTGTATAATGCGTATAACTTGAGTACTTTTTGAATAGAACTAAAGAAGCGAGTTTCCTTTAAATCTTTGACATAAAATCCCAATTGAGCGGTTAAGACAAGACTCACGTGCTTTGCTTTTTGTCTCTAAAACTGAATTATTTATCACTGCTGAGTGGACTTTACCCGATAATAGTTTCCTTTGTTTCGGAACTTAACACTGCCTAAACAAATTCTTCTTTATGGACCTCTCTGATTGGCTATATTAATTTGATTCAACCCTCGTTAATGGTGCAATGATTTATTACACGTCATCTGATTGGTTGCTGAAGATCAGGCCACCGACACAACATGACTTGACTTTTCTACCCTCGGTCATTCCTCTCGAATATCTGACCGGTATTGCACAGGAATTGTCCTTTGCTCGTTAGTCAGGGACACGAGAACACGGGAGTTTGTGCGGTTTGTTCTGGTTCGAAAAAGTCCACTTTAAACAATAGTGAGCGGGTTAACCGTGCGAAACTTTTGTAGTGCCCGAGTTCCCCAATTCCTATTACGTAAATCGCTTTCAACGTGATCACTTTAAGATATATGTTTTGATCTCTGTAAAGTGTACATGGCAGAACTGCGAAGAAGAAAAGGAAAAATGAGCGAGATAAACGTCAGTGACGAGGAAACTAGCGAAAATGGTCCAATACTCCGCAGTGATCCTGAAGATGACAACGAAGGCATGGGAGAAAAGGAGCTTGAAAGCGACCCTATGTTGGAGCCCACTACAAACCTTGAAGACGATAGTAGCAATACCGACGATAGTAGCAATACCAACGATAAGCCAACCGATAGCAACGAAACTGATTGTCACAGTCATACTGAAAATGAAACTGAGGTTAGCAGCGATGCAACAAGCGACGTGGAAGATGATACGAGCACTGTAACTTGTACTCTTTTAGGTTTAGAACAGGCCAAGGTAAGCTAAGGCTTTTGTCAATCGTATAACTCAAGCTTATTAAATCTTGGATTTCTTAGCATCCTCGTTTAGTTTCTTTTTGGAGGTCTGCCATGTCTTTTAAATTTGGCGAAAAGCGACTGATCTCGTCATTACGTGTGGCTGGGAATTGTAAGCTTACTGTAATAAATGGTACGTGTGAATAGCAACGAGTTGATAAAGCTACATTGGGATACAGGAAACAAATATGAAAGTTATTATTCTCCAGTTTATTATCTGTTTTGTCTTATCTTTTTGCCTATTTTGTCGCCATGAAATTTATTCGTAAAAACCCTCTCCTTATAGAGAATTTCGATGGAAACTACACCTGTACAGTGTTATTCGCAAGAGATGCTTGACAACACGAGGATTATCAGTTATTAATCTAATACAACTACCTGCAGATAATATTCTTAATTGGACTGTTGCTAACATACGGAAGTGGCTCATAAAAATGTATATTTCTTCTTAGGGTTCTGCTTATTCGAAGAACTATTATTTTTAGGTCAAATAATGAACACCAAGAGCAGTCCTTTTTGACAAACAGAAATACATCTTGTTCAGTCCTTGTTTTAATAAAAAGAAAACAAACAAGCATATATATTGCTCTAGGTAGAGAGTTCCTCTGAACTACCATTGTTAATTTCTTAGACTTAATTAGACACGATATGTTTTTTTTTATTTCAACCAGTAGTTGGATACCTCTCACACAATGATAGTCGTAACACTGTTAGGAAGATTGCACCACTTCAAGTAATAGTTCTCAAGTATTAGGAGTTCAGAATTTATTTTGGGGCCATAAATCTGCTTTCCATTTTTGGAGCTTCAGTTAAGGGGAAATTCCACAATATATTGGCATAGTACATAGAATATTAATAATCCTCTGTAAATGAATAAACCTTTTATTTCGGAAAGTTATTTTGTTTTGCTACATACCTGTGATTATGCAAACAGCTTCTTGATGCAAATTAATTGCAATTAATGAATTATAAAAGGGTGAATGTAAACATGATGCTTTAAAGCTTTTGGGAATACTAAGTTATTAACAAATGCGTGGTAACTGTTTTGCAGATATTATACAGTACTGTATCTTTCTTTTTTTGCTTTTTAAAACCACTACATGTCAATTCTTTTTGTGATGGCAAATAGATTGCAGTCATGCACGATGTTAAATGCCTTCAATGCTGGTTTGTGTATAGAATAACTCTATTTTAATCCATTCAAAAAGTGGCAGGGCTTGGTTTCAGTAAAGTTACATTTTTGACAATCCATCTTGACAAAATGTCAGTAATATTCTTATTATAATGATAGCTAGAAAAGTGATGATTTAACAACACAACTTTTGTTAGGGTAACTGATTCAGGGGCACTTTTGAGCATAGGCTATGGTAAATTTTTTTGCCATAAATCATGCTGATATTTAATGGAAACAACAAATAGGTGGAAATTTATAGGTCTTCTTTATTAATTCATTTTGACAATTTAAAAGTTATTTAATTTTGTGTGCTTGTTGTTCATAGGTGTTCATTGTGAGAGGAGAGGAAAACCTTCATGTTATGTTCCAAGCTGTTAAAGGTAATGTTCAAGACACAGCAGTCAAAATTAAAGGAAACATGCATGACGCAGCAGAGAAAATGCAAGATAATATGCATGAGGCTGCAGAACGCATGCAGGAGATGCTAAGATCAACCAAGGACAATGTGTCTGATGCTGCAGAAAAAGTGCATGTAATGCTTAAAACAGCAAAAGACAATGTGCAAGAAAGTATGCATGATGCTGCTGACAAAGCTGAGAGAATTTCAAAGAGAGCAATTGAGCTAGCACGGTCTGGTTGGTATCTGCTTTCTCATTTGGAGCTCCCTGAGTGGCTGCGAGACAATGACTTTCTGTCAGACCACCACCGACCTCCCATGCCATCTTTCCGATCTTGTTTCAAGAGTATATTTAAGATTCATACAGAGACTGGAAATATCTGGACTCATTTGATTGGTTTTATTGCTTTTATTTGTGTAATGATTTACATGTTTTTGCGACCCATCACCACTACCAATCCGTTCCCTAAAGACTGGCAGGAGAAGCTAGTGTTTGGAGCTTTCTTTGCTGGTGCCATTTTATGTCTTGGTTTTTCATGGATTTTCCACACAGTGTACTGTCATTCTGCACTAGTATCCAAAGTTTTTAGCAGGTAAGTTAATTTTTCAGATCTAGATGTTTCTTAGTTTATCCCTCCTGTTTACAGTCAACTTTTGACTTCCATGATTTAACTGAATGGACCATGCACAACTGAAATTGCTTTGCACTTGTGCTTGAATGGTCAGAAACATGTTGTACACCATGGAAGTCCATTACTCAATGTGAACAGCTGGACTGACATGATATGTCTAGAACTATAACAAGCATTTTCTCAGACCTTGTTAGTCTTAAAAAGGATCAATTAGCTTGCCTTAGTCTGAATGAAATGAAACTTGTTGCCATAGCTTTACTAATAGCATAGCTTTAAAATTCTTTATATGAATTATTGCCATAAAGCCATAATTCTCTCCATTTCTCTAAGGAAGGCCCAACCATGAAGCATCAACACTGTTACCATCTTATAATGAGATACACATAACTTACGTTATCAACTTTTTCTGTACTTTTAGTTCTTTGTCCTTCAATTACCCACTGATGCAGCATCAGTATCTTAAGGTATTAACCCTTTCACTCCCAAGAGTGACTTTATAGATTTTACTCTGTCTAACGCCAGACGATTTTACTCGTCAGATGGAGACCCCTTGGGAGTGAAAGGGTTAAAAACTATCTCCCTTAACCCTTTCACTCCCAAGAGTGACTTTATAGATTTTACTCTGTCTAACGCCAGACGATTTTACTCGTCAGATGGAGACCCCTTGGGAGTGAAAGGGTTAAAAACTATCTCCCTTAACCCTTTCACTCCCAAGAGTGACTTTATAGATTTTACTCTGTCTAACGCCAGACGATTTTACTCGTCAGATGGAGACCCCTTGGGAGTGAAAGGGTTAAAAACTATCTCCCTTAACCCTTTCACTCCCAAGAGTGACTTTATAGATTTTACTCTGTCTAACGCCAGACGATTTTACTCGTCAGATGGAGACCCCTTGGGAGTGAAAGGGTTAATGGCACTGTTTTAGTGAAAAGGTTTGACATGGTTCTGAGCTTTGTTTTTATCCTCTGATAGACTGGATTATTCAGGAATTGCCTTGTTGATCATGGGTTCTTTCATTCCTCCCCTGTATTATGGATTTTACTGCTCACGGATTCTACAGATTGTTTACATGTCAATTATTTGTTCGCTTGGTATCTTGTGTATCGTTGTCTCACTTTGGAGCAAGTTCAACACACCAAAGTACAGAGTCCTTCGAGCAGGTAAGTAATAAGAGGTAGCTGCATGGGATATTCATGAGCTCTTATTCAGCATATTTTTGTTTCAAAATACATGTACAGCTTGTTATCTCTATCCCCAAGGATTTGTCCAGATGATTGCAAGTTTTGAGCGTTATTTTTCCACACAGCCCTAATGTTAAAATACCAATATCATTCTATTTTATGGTTGTCCACTAGGTTCACACATTAACAGTAAAGAGAATGTTATGATATCAACACAGTTCATCATTGGAGCTTGTTACCTGTAGTCATTACTAAGTAGTGACCTCAAAGAGGAATTTGATCCTGAAATAAAACATTATATATTCATTGCTTTGAGAATGCTGTTCATTGGTTTATTTTATTTGGCTATCCTTGCATTTCAGGTCTATTTTTGACGTTTGGATGTTCTGGTGTTGTTCCTGCCATTCACTTTATGGTGGCTTATGGTGTGGCCCATGCTCATCGCCAGGCAGCTGTAGGCTGGATGGCACTGATGGGACTGCTGTACATTGCTGGTGCTATAATGTATGCTACCAGAGTTCCTGAAAGGTTCTTTCCTGCCAAGTGCAATCTCTGGGTAAGCTACTAGTACTATTAACTGTAGCTCTTCATCACTAAAGTTTATCTGATCTTGTTATTGCCATGTGGTTTCATGCAGCTTGTGTCAAGTTATGTTGTGCTGTAAGCCATGTTGTTGTGTTGTTTGGCTTTTTCACTCCCAAGACTGGTTTTTTCATCACATGAAATAGTAGACACATTTGTGACATTAAACTTGCTGTGTTACCACATTCAGATCTAGCTGTTAAACCTCTTAGTCAGACCTTGAGTTGTACAGAGTGTGACTACTGTTCTTTAACCTGCTTTTTTTTTCATAAACTTGACCTTAACCTGCTTTTATTTGTCAGCTACCCTAATCAAACTCCTTTAAGTTTTTTTTTAAAGTTTTATTGTTATGTGTGTTTTATGTTAACCTTATGTTCTTTTTTCAGTTTCAGAGCCATCAGATCTTCCATGTTCTTGTTGTTGCAGCAGCATTTGTTCATCTTTATGGCATCTGTCAGATGGCGTACTACAGGTTCAACCAAGGAGCTGCCTGCCACTAGTGGTTAATTTATGTTTTCATAGGCAGATGCACAGGCAGCAGACTATCAGATAATACAGAAACACATACATTGGCAAGCATTACCTGAAATACCACCTGCAGGATGCTAAGGAACCTCCCTATACGTCAAATAACCTTTGCATTGCTAGCAGGAAGGCATTAATCTTGGTGAATTGAAACTTTCATAAACAAGGCTAGCAAGTATTGCTGAAGAGGTTTGAGTCGGACTACTTAATAGCTCCCTTTTGTTTAAATAGCAGGCTTCATATTTATTTGTTTCTTTAGTTGCAGTCTTGTAACATATCGGTTTGGTGGTTGACATGTGTATTTTTTTGTGATTATTATTGCTAAAGTATTATATGTAGGGACATTTGTTGACACAACAAAGAGTGAATTACAAAAAAGGACTGATACAGCAGCGTTGTCTTTAAAACCATTGAAAGCTGACCGTGAAAGTCTTCGGGGAAAAAGGCTTTAATTAAACATTCGGAGTATATATATCAATGTATAGAATTGTAGATAAAACTCATGAAAACACATTCACACATTTAACAGCAGTTTGTCTTCCAATACAGTAATTAACATTTAAATCCCAGCACTTGAACTTTATAGAATACACTGTGCAAGCAAAACAGAGCCAAATCTGAGGGAGTTTTTGGTCTTGTCAGTATTAGCATGTTAATATCCTTTTTTTTTTTTTGCTTTCACTCTTAAAATCTGAGTAGTAATTCTCCCTAATGAGTCCAGGTAATTGAGCGTTAGATTTGGTCAATACAACCATTTTGAAAATCTTGTCAGTTCTCTTTTGTTTCCATGACGATACATTCATACTCTGGAGAATTTACTCATTGATCACTTCTGCTTGATGTGAAAGGATTCAATGTATAATGTATGAATTCCTAGATTTGTTTGTACTTATTTTGACAGATATTTGCTTTATTCAGCTGAAGATATTCAGTTACTTATGAGTCTAATATTATTCTTTAATTTCTATTTTTTTTTTCTATATAATGACATGGTAATGAAAAATTTGTTCAAGATCATTATTTAACAGACTGAAACCACTTATAATTTTTATGCATATATCTTTTCTAGACGAGGGAATTTCTAACTTTTGTCTTGGATAAATAACCCTTAAAGTTATATTTAAAGATGTTTATGAATAAGTTTTAAATGCAAAATGATGAGACCTTTTTGCATCATTTTAGTAGGGTGGCTCTCAACTCACTGTTGTTACACAAAAGCAATAGCATAAAAATTGCACAGTTTCATGAACCATCAAAAATGCAAAGTGAAATATTTGGACAGCAACAGATGTTGTAAATTCACACATGCTGGTTATCAAAGATTTTTCATCCAAACATCTATATTTCTGTGGCCATGTGAAGCCTGACCAATAATTGGCCAATTTATTGCAAAATTACTTTCAACAGTGAACTGACAACTGCTCTACCATTATTTTACAATATTGGTTGCGGAAAATTCAAAATTTGTTTGTGCTTGGGAGCACATTGACTCTATTGTTGTGGGATGTTTTAAAATATTTATTCCAGGAAAATATCCTGAATAGTAAAGTTTTGAAAGTAAATTTTTGGTTTTGTATATGGCTTTTTGGACTCACAGTAAACAGTAACAGAGAACCTTTCAGCAATACGTTTGCTGTACAAAGTACATGTACCAGCTAAAGATTTAATTGCAAGAATTCTACTGTAAATATAAGTGAAAACTATACATCCATTTGTCTCCTACCAAAAAAAAATATGAAAACTGGAACACAAAACTGAGTAAAGTGAGAAAGGAAAAAAAACTTTATTTCTTGCCAGACAAGTGCATTTTTAAGTACATTTAAATGTTTCAAGTAAATAACTCCTCAAATTAACAAAAAAACATTAACCCCCATTTCTAGTTATTACTGTTCATTATTCAGATATTTTATATCCTCGTCGTTTGCTTAGTTTAAAATTGTCAGTGTTTGATTATTTGGTCAGTACGTTGTTGGGATGTTAATAAGTCTGTATATTTTGTGTTACCTATGTAGTTTTTAGGGCCCAATGCAAGTTTTCTTTACTACTTAATTGTGTTCAGAGGGAAACGAATTATTCAACTTCTTATATTTATGATAGTTCAGTGTAAAACTGAAATGATTATTCAAAATTCAGTCAAGATTTTTATCCAATATCCCACCCCAAAACACAAAATCTAGCGACTTATACTAACAAACATTTCATATAGATGCACTTGCCAAATAATGTATGGCAAAATATTTTTGAATAGTCAAAAGTTCAATATTTGTAATACGCATTCGAAAGAAAATAAAAGACATCTGGAACTAATATCAGAATTTGAGAAAAAGCAGCCCAAGGGGAAAATTTTCTGATTTTAAGGTAGAATTTGAAAAACAACATTAATTAAATGGTCGGTTGAAGTAAAAGCGAATGAATCGACCTCCTTGACAAGTAATGGACGCCGATTAATAATTAGTTGATGTGCTGAAATATATTACTGTAAATAGAGGTGAAGTAGATCACTACGAGTAGTGAAAGCCTTACAGACTCCATTAACCCATTTTCGTCTTCTCACTTCTGCGGGCGAAAAGACTTTTCATTTTTGCGCGATACGACTCGAGTTCGGGCGAACTGGTTAATACGGGCGAACTGACCGTAGGGCGGTAAGACCTATTACCAAACCATCTGGTCAGGGCCTTTATGCCACCCATTAATAACTGCAATGCTAACTGGTAAATTATGGTTGAGTTCTCTAGAACTTACTAAAAATATTCTTAAAATACGGATTACTGCGAGACTGTATCTCTACAAATCTATAAGAACGGTTTACGATCGTTTCGTTCCAAGCCGACATTTCGTTCAAAGTCAAAGTTGCTTTGTTCCAAAAAAAGGCGGTTCGTTCCATACGAAAGATTTTTCTTTCCACAACAGAAATAGATTTAAAAAGATCAATAGAGCTTACCTCACGCAAGAACAGCGCCAGCAGATCTCTCTCCCCAAAAAGTTTATTAGATACGGAGACAATATGTCACCAATATCTATGTTATTTTAACATGTTGATTTACATTATTCGAGGCTTCACTAAAATCCACGCACGTGAGAAGTTACGTTAAAGGTCACGCGCGCGCAATTTATCGTATGAATAAAAATTTTAAATCAAAATTGTTGGTGTATTTGTGGAACGAATAATTTTTAGATCAGATGATAACGAAAACCTGTTAGTATTTTTGTGGAACGAATCGCCTTCTTTTTGGGACGACGCGACTTTGTCTTGGAATCAAATGGTTTTGAACAAAACGACCGGCTTTTAACCTCGGTCACAGTCAGTGGCATAAGAGGTTACACTGCTGTTAAAATCAGGGGCACCCAACGACCAAATTTTTCCAAATACCTCAGAAGTGCCTTAAATGGAATTTTCTATGCTTTAGAAGCCCGTTTCATTAATTTGGAGCTGCCCTAAAAACTATCTATCTGTTCGGATTTCTTAGGGGAACTGTGTTCGTCTCGAAAATCCTAGGCGGCCTTTTTGGCTCATCCGAAAGTTTTAGCTACCTTTATAGGTCTGTTCGAAAAATGAAGAACTCGTGCTAGTATTGCTGTCGTTAGAAATTTTTAGGAGACCTTTTTGTAAAAGCTTGCGTCTATGAAGAGATTCCGAAAATTTTAGGCAAACCGTAACGCGCATCCGAAGATTGCAGGGGAGTAACTTTTTTATTCGAAAGTATTAGGGGAAGAAATCACACGCTACTGAACAGAGACAAAGAAGCCGACATTACCGTCGACCATATCTTCCATAACTTAGAAAAATAAAGCATTCAGATCACTTAGATCAGTTAGATGTAAGGTGAATGTTTATTATTATTACCTATACATGTTTGAAACCGATAAAATTTCCAGTTTTTAATTTGATCGCGGAAAAGCGTTTTAAACAAGGAGAAAACAAATCTAGTATAAACATATCCAGCTTATCCATAAGCGTTAAGGCCATCCTATTTTTTTTCTCCGTTTAGCGTCGTCCGACCGACCTAAATTTTTGGCATTTAAAAAAAGTAACTCAGTACGTAGTTGGACCATTTTTCACTTGAAATAATTCTTATGACTTTTTTTTTTAACTTTCTTTTTTTTCAATCCGACCGACCGACCCAATATCAGAAAACGCATTCGACGCTAAACGAAAAACAAAAAATATGAGGATGACCTAAGTTTTATCGCGTCGGAATGGTCGGTCAACAGCATAAAGACTGTGAGAATTAAGCTTACCAGGTCGTTCAAGTCAGTACGAGAGTACAACGTTAAACAAAGACGTTCTGATTTGGTGAATTTGGACTGCCTTCTCAGATAAATCTTGCTTCGATTTTCTGCACCCATGCGTTATACATCCCTAACTTGCGGACGACGTCCAAAAATTGCGAGTTGTAACTCGAACGAAAATTCTAGGGTAACTTTCTGTTGACTAACTATTTACGAAAAGTCTTGGACAACTTTTTCTCGACCACCTAAATTACGCAAATTCTAGGGCAATTTTTTTTCCGAAAATCAAGACAACGTGTTCTTTCCCTTGAGGAGAAATTTTCCGAAAAATTTAGGCGACCTTACATTCGAACAGATATTTTACCGAAATCATTCGTTGGGTGCCCCTGTTAAAATCCCCGCGATCTGAGTATATTTTGTTTATTTTAGTAGTTCGGGAACAACATTCTTCATGATCTTTGTTTTTTGGGTTAATAACAAGAGCCAGGAGCCCTCAAGAGCTTGAAGAGTAGCGCTTGGGAAGTAGACTCGGTGAAGGTGGTGTTCGCACTCCAGTCACTCCGCAGGTTATCTGCGCCAGTTTAAACATCTGTACTCGCATCTTCAGCGTCCTATCTTCCTCTTTCTTCGACGTTCTACACAGGAGATTCTTAAAGCCGTACCTGTACTGTCTGGAATGAAAAGCGAAGATAAACGGGTTCAAACACGAGTTAATTAACGCGATGACGATGGTAGCGTAGTGCGGGGGCGTGCTGACTGGTACCAAGTCAAACTCGTGACACGTGTAGTACACTTGGTTTGGGAACCAACACAGTGCCAGTACTAGAGTCGACACAGCTGACATGCGCGAGATGGAGTGACGTGTGTCAACGCCTCGCCTATGTTTGACTAAGTGTGACTTGCCAGTCTCTCGTAAAACGTGATAGTACAGTTTGCATGTTATTAGGAAGGGAGCAAGAAACTTTAAAAGCAATTGAGCAATTGCTAAGAGTCTGCGCGACAGTGGATCCGCCAATGACTTCGTCGTTTTGCAGCGTTCGTGAACGTTTCTATCCAAGTCGTAGTTTACTTTGAATAGCAACGGCGCATTGACGCCTAGCGATAGAACCCAGATGATGAAAACCTCACCAATTAGTCGCTTGGTGTGGAATTTTACCCGATACTGCAAAGGTCTCGCTACGGCGTACCACCGTTCAGTCGCCAGCGCCACAGTGATGTATATAGAGGTAGTCGCCGTACTGAAGACCAAGAAATGAGATGAAATGACGCGGCAAAATAGCTCACCAGCAAGCCTGCCATCTGGAGGTACCAGTATCTCAGGGCAGATAAATCCCGGTGTCAGCGCGATCACAAGGGCTACAAACAGGTCCGATATGGCGAGATGAAAAATGTTCACATTGTAAGGACTTCGGAGCATGTCTTTGTTCTTAATATTGACCGCACAAACCAAAAGACTTTCTACAATTGTGCATAAAACTACAACAGAAAAAGATACCTGAATAAAAGACACTCCCGCTGTTTGATTATATGTAAAATCAATATCGCCTTTTCCTCTAGTGGTAGGAAATTCAGGTTCTGCATAAGTTACCTTGCCTGTAAAAAGAGTCGGCTCCTCAAAAATACGCGATAAGTTGGCAGTTCGAGTAGTCGACATTGTCATTGTGCCCTAGTTCATATAAGACTGTGCGGGTTTCGAGCACATTCGACTGTGGAAATGAAATCCTTTACCTTACGCACAAAATATTGACATGATGAAACCCAGTATACGTCATATTTTTTTGAAAGACCGTTTAGAATCATATCGCTATCTTATTGGTTGATCTTGAACTACTAAGCGCACAATGGCTTATCACATTGGTACTAATGCAACCAATCAGACAGAGAAATCATAAATAGTGTACCGTTGTTATTGTTTCAGAGCGTTTTACGACTTACAGACTGAGGAAAATTAAGGAAGTTGGTTCGACTTATGTAATAGCGGCCTTGTGCCATTTAGAGTTCCTGAGTAAAAACGCGAAACCATGAATTTTTTTTGACACTCTAACAAAAGTCACGTTTAGATAAGCAATCCCAGAACAAATGATCAATCAATCAATCAGTGATTCCACATGTCAGAGTGTTCCTCTCAAGTTCACGAACATTCTTGGCAGCTGTTCATAATGAACTACACTCATTCAGTTCGTGTAAGATACATGTGCATGAGCTATACAGCCGCAGGTAAAAAATCATCTTACTCTACTAAAAGGATTTCTATCTGGTGCCTTTAAACAAGTAAATACAACGTACCCTTTTCCTCTACAAATTTCCAAATCCAAGATTCGAACTCTAAGATTCTGTGTGGCTCTAGCTTTCAAGTGTTTCCCTCGTAGATTGAAATCACGAAAGGCGTCAGTGTAAAGTGGTTTACTGGGGTGTGGCTAAAAACACACAGTTTGGCCAATAAATTGAAACTAAAAACCAAAGCGTTGCGCCTTCTGAAGGTAGTGTTGAAATACAGGAGTGACTGAGCGATGGGCCAAAGCAAGCAGATAAAGTTTATGCTGTTCAGGGAACGCTCGAGTTAGGTGCGCTAAAATGCGCAGCGAATCACCTGATATGCTTTCCACTGAAAAAGAAGCCAAAAAAAATAAAATAAAAAACTTAGCCATTGGAAACCGTCAACACCAGATAAGCTGTACTGTTCAAGCTGACAGTGTCCAACTGCAAATTCTTCAGGTAATCAAAATAATAACGAAAATACAGAAGAATTTGACTCGCAACGACAGGAATAGCAAGTTTCATGCATGGATGATTTCGCGCTGAAATATTTTACTTGAACGCGTGGTTTGGTGTTAGCCAATCACCTCCATTGACCTAAAAGCGCAGCTAAAATTGTTTCGTCCACTATCGCAAGTCACACGAGCCAGACAAATTATTTTTCTTAATCACAAATGGCAACACGCCGGGCTGTCTATTCAACTGACAGGAAGGAGAATAAAGAGTCAAATCTGAATATGAGTAATAATTCTATTTTCTCTCATGTTCACGTGTTGAAACTGAAAATGCCTCAAGGGTTTACTGTTCGCTCAGCCTTCTTTTCGCATTTGATTTGATTCAGTATTGAGGAGCTCAATTCCTTTCCTTAAAAGAAAAAAATCCGGTAAAATAAACTCAACTTTGGGAGCATGCATTTGTGTTGGCAAAAGAAACTTGTCCTTTTCCGAATGTTGTGATCGAGAGGCGCCCTCAGATTCAAACTGTAAGCGTCTGCCGGTTAATTTCAAGTTTCCCGGTAGCTTAAAAAAAAAAAACAGCTGGCTATTTTTATCTTCCGGTAAGTATCGTAACACCTTCTAAGATGAAACTGAGTTTTAATTACTCCACCGAAGAAGGAAGAAATAAGCGATGCAATGCATTTATCAGCTGACGGCAACATTCTATTCCGCCAAAAATCGCGAATCGAGTAGATTAAACTTTATAACTCGAATGGAATTAGTTTACGTTTTAGCGGCTTAAATCACAGTCGCGTTTTTTAGGAAAATTCAGGCGTTGAAAATATAAAGCTTAGAAAACAGTTTGATGAATATCAGGTGATCTTCTTTTCACAATAAGGTGATAGAAGATGTGGAAATTTCTATGTGTCATCTTAAAGCATCACGTTTTTCATTGAATGGCGAATTGATCAAGCGCTTGGCTCTCTAATTGATTGCCCTCTTTAACCAGAAAAGGAGCCCAATTCTAAGACTTCAGTTTTCTTATTTAAAAAAAAATTACTTTGTTATTGAGCGTGTAAGATGGGCGTAATGCTTGTTTTAATTAACGTGGTACATCTCACTCGTGAACACAGTAGAAAAACACTATCAATGAAAATATTCCGTTTAAATGTTTGTAGATTTTTGCGCATTCTTCAAATCATTGGTTCAGAGAATTGTCACGCTGTACGTGATCCACAGACAAAGAAAATGTCAAAACTAACAGTAGTATCACAGGAGTATACCTTTTTCTTAAATGATAAAAATCTCTACAGCTGTTGAGTATATTTCTAGGAAATGATCACATTGTCTGGTTTGATCCACAGATGAAAAAGTTGGAACCACACTGTGTAGTAAAACAAACAGTGCCACAGTACAGTACTGTTCTGTAGCTTTACATAGAATGGTCACACTGCATGATTTGATGTACAGCCATGAAAAAGACAGAACCAAACTGTATGGTAAAACAAATAGTACCAAAGTACAGTACTGGTCATTGCTGGTCATACTTCATAGTTTATCCTGAACCACACTGTGAAGTAACTACTTCACTGCTATACACTAGATTTTTTTTAATTCTTATCCAATGACTGACTTCTTTGGACCAAACAGATCACTTCCTTACAGTTGAAATATCACCACACTGCGCACTACGTAAAAACGTTCAAAGTTTTATTTGAATCCTTACTACTATTCAATAAATTCAAGGTACTGACAGTACGAACGTCCGCTACAACTCGTGTTATTTCAATTTATTATGGAGCGCTGATAACTGCACGTGTTCAGTTCCCGGCCATGTTAGCGGAACACGTGTCGTGTATTTTCCTATTGCTCAATTATGATCTCTCCCTTGTTACTTCGTTTGTTTATTTTGCAGCTAATTTCCCTTGCAATAAACCGGATAGCAAATCTATCCGTGCAAACAAATTGAGTACGCGCTTCATTTTTTCCATAATTATCAAATAAAAGTGTGATGTTTTGGAAGCCGCGAAATAACAACTGGGCACTTCGACAAAGCACTTAACAACTACTTTGCATGCAATTCACGCCACCAGAGTTTTTAACTACCTGACATGTAAAATTTATTGCTGAATTTAACTAAAAATGTCCATAAAGATTCGCGAAGGTTCTCACGGTTTTCAATGTTATGTCATAGATTTCCAATTATACCCGCAAAATCATGAAAAACAATAGTCCCGAGAAAATCTAGCCGTGGATATGTAAATATTAAGCAAGGATTTCACTTACGCCGTATGAAGTTTGTTTCAAAGTCACGTTTTAGACCAAGCAAGGTACATTAATTTTAGCAGGTATACAGTAGTTAATAGGAACGCAAAGAAATTGATGAAACGGGCTCGTACGTTTTCTAGTACGCATTTTTAATCAACATGTTCACAAATGTTGTACAGGTCACGAAATGGCTACACCTTCAGGGACAACGTCAATGGAAGATGGATCAGGCAGTGTAAAGAGTCTTACGGCGCGCATAAAGAAATAAAAGTAATACAGACGTCTCAAATCTCATGAAACATAAAGCCATACGCATGTAGGGACCACACTGAAGTAGATACACGTTGAGTAAGATTCTCCTCGATAAAAACGCAACCGTACAGAAAGATGGAAGTTGAAAAGAAGCACAACTCAAGAGTAAAATAGAAATAATAATTAAGAAAAGGTTGTAAAGTCGATACTTAACAACATATTTTTGCAAAGTACTAACATAGAAAAAATGTGTTCAGAAATGACATTCTCGGCCAATAAAAATACTGAAGATGCAGGAACAGTAAGAAACTCGTTCGCTATTTTATTATTAAAACAGAAGCAAATTGCATATTCTATATTTGTTATAAATGACTTTAATTTTAAGTTATGTTTGAATTGGCTTTAGATGTACGTACATTTTCAAGTTAAAATCATTATACATATTTCATTTAGTAAATTCTGATTCCAAAACTGAAGCATTTGCGCTATTTTGTCATTCTCACAGCCTTAACCAGAGTTAAAAGTCGCAAGGACATTGTTTCACTATATGAATACAACAGCTCTTCGTTAAAATTTAGACTAAAGGGGTAAGTTCCTTCTACTAGCAGGGTACTAGGAGTCCATAACTAGAAGTCGTGATGCACAGTAAAAAACAGCTCAGCATTACAGGGCACCATCGATTTTCAAAACTGTGCAGCAAGAATTCGCGAGAAACTTCAGAGTGGCTTCTGATTCCGTGCCTGACACTGTAATCTCGAGGAAAAAGTATTTTTCCTGAAGTCGCCGATGGCGCTGTCGTCCTAAGGCCGATGGTAATTGGCTATTATTTGGCGGAACCCGAAATCGCGGTCTCTGGGCGGCACCTATATTCCAAATGTGGATAATACCGCGAACTGACTAGTCTCCTTCGCAGCCGTTGTCTGCCTCGTAACGCAAAGCTCGCTCCCCACACTAACGAACTCTAAGGGAAGAAGCGCTGCGTGACAAGCCAGCACTAACGAATTCTGAGGGAAGAAACGTTGCCTGACAAGTCAGAAAACGGCTGTTACAAAGTGAGGGTCCAAGGTCGAACTGAGAGAGATTGAGACTTCTAGTTGAAGACTTCTGATTGAAAAAAAAAGGCAAAGTAGAGGCTTAAAAGTATAAAGAACAAAGCAGAACTTGAATTATTCCCTTGAACGTCAACTTCATTTCATTGATTAGTTGGCCGTGGTTGGAAAGTAGCCTTTTCTATATTATTGCTTCCAACGACAGAAATTGTAAAAATGAAACGTGAAAAATACTCATTAGGCCTAACACTCACAACTTCTTGCTGAAGATATCGTTGGATTTGAGCGTAGAACCAAATTAAGGAAATGCTTATTTATATTTCACTTATATTATCTAAAATTAATTGGGGCAAAGCAAAAAGCTTCGCTTGCTACAGAGGGATTTCACTCCTTTGGCATTCATATTAATTTATAGTCCGGATTGTTTGGCAACTTGGAGAATCCCTATTGGGTCATATTCTTGCTGGAAGATAACCGTAATATATCACTATTGACCGGTTATTACGAACATCTACAGCTTGCTGTATTTGTTTCTCCGGTCAGAAGATTAGTCTCTCGTTGTCTTTTTCCAATTTTACATCACGTTGTGGTATTGCACATAGTTAAAACAAAAGATAACCCTTCCCCATCCCCTTCAGGGTTGAAGGTCAGTTAACACACTCATGGTTCCTCCAAGAAAGACCAGAAGTACTCGGCGTTGTTTTCGGCAAAATATTCCCTGGCAGCAGTTAGCGGTCGAAACGTGTCGATCCACATCAAATGACCACGGCGTGTGACAAATGAATATGTTCATGTTGCCTATTCCCTTTTAGTTGCTAATGACGATCTTCCATTTCGGCTATAAACGCAAGCGGCAGGCAATGTCTCTCTATCCGGCCTACCTGCGTATTTCAAAATGATCTTTGCAACTCCTGACCATTTAACAAGGCTGTTACATGGGTAAATTTGGAAGAGATATAACTTCAAATTCGTCTTCGTCCTGAAAGTAACGAGGAAGTTTGTTTAATTGCGCAGTCCATACAAAAACTGATTACTTTTTTGGTCAGAAGAAGGGCAGCCACAAAACTACACGCCTACGAAAAAGCAGCTAGAGACATTCAACTAACGAGGTTAAGTTTTAAGCAAAATGCTTTGAGTATTGCCATGATTATTTTGGTCGGAAAAATTATAACAAAGTGATGCCTTATTTTTTTCAGGATATCCTTAATCTCAAGGCTACCAAACATTCTAAATATAAACTTCTGGAAAGTTTAAAAAAGCGAACATTACGGCACGAATAGGCACAATTGTCACAAAACAAGCTTATCATATTTATAGTTCGTACCATACCTCTTCATCGACCTGTTTCATCTTGTTCTGCTGAAAGCAATGCTCACAAACTCTCTCAGGATTCATGTAACCAAACTGAGGCAAACGAATTCTCTGCTTCGAGCAATCACCACAGAATATTTGACCGCAGGCTCTGCAATCGAGAAAAACCAAAAGATGATGTAACACTACACTTAACTACGATATGATAGACAGTGTTTTTTAACCATCTGATTTTCTCTGATCACAAATAAATTTTAACACAACACCGTTTAATTAAACAAACACGGCCACTGTACAGCACTGTACTGACGGTACTTTCAAACAATGGTAACACTGCATGGTTTGATCCACAGATGAAAAAGTTAGAACCATACTTTACAGTAAAACAAACAGTACCACAGTACAGTATTGTTCAGTAGCCTTACAAAGAATGGTCACACTGCATGGTTTGATCCACAGATGAAAAAGTAAGAACCACACTGTATTGTAAAACAAACAGTGCCACAGTACAGTACTGTTCAGTAGCTTTTCAAAGAATAGTCACACTGCATGGTTTGATCCACAGATGAAAAAGTAAGAACCACACTGTATAGTAAAACAAACAGTACCACAGTACAGTACTGTCCAGAAGCCTCTTTCCAAAGAATAGTCACACTGCACAGTTTGACACAAAGAGGAAAACGTTAGGACCACACTGTACAGTAAAACAAAAAATAGTAACTTTCTAACAGTAAATGACAAGTAAGTAAACGGGTGAAGTGAAGAGAACCTTACCTGCAGTGATGCTGTACAGCGGTAGGCAATTGGAGTAAAGGAGACATGAAAAGAAATGGACAGGTACGTAAGTCTGCCGATACACTCACTATAGGCTTAACAGACAGCTACACCAACAAACTATCTACACTTACATACATGGAAATTATGGTACTCACTGTGATGAACTTGTACGCAAATCTACGTAGACGAAGCGTCAAAGAAGCTGGTTCAGATGCAAGGGATCAAGGGAGTTGATAGATGCTGGTTGTACCACAGAACAATAAAAGGAAAGTTGACTTTTCAAGCGTCCGTCAGAGCGTTTGCATTACCTTTTGTTTGAATCAGATCTTGTTTATTCATGCTTGTTATTTAACTCCCGATAATTTAGTAAGAGTGCTAACCCTGCGCCAGCGAAACAGAAAAAAGACAAACCTAACTGACGAGAGACTAAACAAACATAACAGTGGAATCCCGCTATAACGAAGTGCCACAGCACCGAAGAAATTGTTCGTTATGGCGGGGTGTTCGTTATAGGGAAGACCCCGTTATAACGAATTATCTGGTTAACAGCAAAAATATTCGTTATAGTGTGGTAAGTTAATTAATAACAATTATCAAATATTCAATACTGTAAAAATACTGTTAACTGTAAGTATACACGTATTTGTCTAAACAGAAATAAAGCAAGCTGTGATTTCTGCTCAAATCTGTCGTCTTTACTGACTGCAGCGAGTGACCGGATAAAATATTCGTTATAATGTGCGTTGGGACCGTCGAAATCTGATCGTTATAGCGGGGATTTCGTTATAGCGAGGTACGTTTCCACATATTTTATTGTAATTCTGCCGGGCTTTCAGATCTTGTTCGTTATAACGGTGTCTTCGTAATAGTGGGGTTAGTTAGAGCAGGTTCGTTATAGCAGGGTTCATAGCGGGGTTCGTTATAGCGGGGTTCGTTACAGCGTCGTTCGTTAGAGCAGGGTCCGTTATAGCAGGGTCCGCTATAGCAGGGTTCGTTTGAGCAGGGTTCGTTAGAGCAGGGTTCGTTAGAGCAGGGTTCGTTAGAGCAGGTTCGTTGTAGCGGGGTTCGTTATAGCAGGGTTCGTTGTAGCGTGGTTCGTTAGAGCAGGTTCGTTTTAGCAGGGTTCATAGCGGGGTTCGTTATAGCGGGGTTCGTTATAGCGTCGTTCGTTATAGCAGGGTTCGTTAGAGCAGGGTTCGTTAGAGCAGGGTTCGTAAGAGCAGGGTTCGTTATAGCGGGGTTCGTTATAGTGGGGTTCGTTATAGCAAGGTTCGTTATAGCAAGGTTCGTTATACCAGGGTTCGTTATAGCTGGGTTCCCCTTTACCTTTCGTCTAAACTGTGTAAATCTCTGTTTACAGTCGGCACATTCTCGAGCTCTGTCGTCCGGCACCCAAATCACTGAATCCAGGAGCTTCATGACAATGGGCTACAACATAAGATACCACAGAATTCAGTTAAAGGCAAAACAAATTGAAGCAAAGCTAATTTTGCTTTTGACTGACCATGACGAGGATAAAAAAAAATTGAAAAAGCGGTGCCTTAGGCCTTTTTAAGCAGCTCACTGACTTGCGTAGAACACATTAGAAATATAAAAGTCCACCTGATATGTTTTGCATACGGTGTTCCGAGTTCTAGAAAAGATGACAAAGATGTATACACAAAAAATGTATTTACCAAACGAATTGATAAACATACGTTGTACCACAGTAAGATGAGCAGGCAGCTGAAGTTTCGAGCGTTAGTTAGCCCTTAGTCACGTGTCGCTCTTACGAAGGCCGGGATAACGCTTGAAACGCCAAGCAGTTTTACAATTCCTTGAAAAAAAGTTCTAAAACACAAGTGACACATGCGATGTCTTATTACGTACCTCAGTTTCGCCGTCATCGTCTTGAATAGAAGGATCTTGTGTTGACCACGCTGTTTCATCGTACCTCAAAAAGTAGTCTACCCATAGCTGAAGTCTTCTAGGATTCGCCACTGGAAATAACGTCTGAATCAAAGAAGAAGAATTCTATAAAGACAGTGACTAGCGTGGTTCAGCAATGCGTATTAGAGGTTAAGAATCTCTACCGCTTGTTTGAGTGACACGACACCCACTCTGTGGTACTTAACGCAACGTCAATTTGTTGTTTTAAATGTCTTGAATCCGTTTTTCTCAAAAAGTCAATGATCTGCTTTCGAGGATAAACCCCTGCATTGTCAATTAAAGCGGTACAACGCGCTCGCTGTGGTACTTATGGCAACTTCTTTTCTTTTTTCTGACGAAAACGGAATGTCGAAGTAAGTTGTCCGCTTTAGAGGTTAAAGCCCTACATCGCCAGTTGAACCGATACAACCCTCACTCTGTTTTACTTCAATTTGTTTATCTTAATTCAGCGGAATGCCTACCATTTCGCACCTGTTCTCAGTGCTTTCGCATTTTTAAATGTTCAATATGGAATAAGTTGTTTGTAGGTTAACGGAAAGTGTTTTACCCCCGTTTTTTTCAGTTAACCGCTGTTTTATATCGAGGGCGTTTTAGTGAAAATAAATTGATTTGCTCTTTCACCATGCTAAGTGACGAACCTAGCCTGACTGTTCCACCACGAGAAGAAGTAGCTCTGAGAAACACTTTTCCCTATTAATTAAACCGCAAATGTCTTGAACATCCTCCGGTGTAACCCAGAAGGGTTTTACTATGCTACACTGGTACGCTCGGGATATAACTCGAGAAATCCTGACCAACTGCACCTTACCTCAGAATACGGTTTATAAGTTGAATTCCGGAAGTTGTCCTCAACTGCCTGCAAGTGCGCCCACAGTGACACGGTGACAGTATTAACAGACAGCTGCTTTTTCTCTTTCATGTTATTACAAAGGAAATTTCCAAACCTAAAAAAATGTCAACTATATCTCAATATGAGAACAAGCGACAGATCAATCACGTAAAATAAACAAAAGCACAGCACCTCCAACAAAAAACCTCATGAAATTGTGCACACGAGCTCACCACTGAGAATTGACGTGCTCTGCTATCCTGACTAAATACGCTGGAGTGAACTCAAAGGAACTGGGAAACTGCTGTACAATCTGCAAACACCAGAAACATGAATCAGCGCATCCACGCAGGCGCTATTCCACTACTTTACGAGCACTTGCTCTGTAACCACAATAATGTGGTCTCCAAATATCAGTAAGATGCGACCCGTTTCATTTGAAAGAATTTTGCGAAAAATGTTGTAGCGGCGAACACAAGTATTCAAATTGTTTTTAAAAAAATGTGTGTAAGAATAATAATGTGTAATAATAATAATAATGTGTAATAATAATAATGTGTAATAATAATAATAATGTGTAATAAGGTGTGACAAACTGGACACTCATTAGAAGTCTGTACGGTTCTCTCGTACTGGCAAAATGAAGACTTAGCGTTTCGTGGTAGCTGCATTCGTGCTGGAATCAATATTTAGAATGTGTCGACGCAAGTTAACTTACCTGCCAAACACAGTCCACAAACTGTAAGAACACAGGAGAACGCTGACTAGGACAGGATGGGTGACCGAGCCTGTCACGAAACCGGTGACCAAACGATACCCACTCTTTTTCTATAAGAACCTGCAAACGAAAATACAGTATGAACGTCATTCTTAAGAAAGCTACTCAACAGTACTCTATTGTGCTTCTGCTTGTACTGTGCTAAAGCGTGGTTCTAACGTTTTCATCAGTGGATGGAGCCATGCAGTGCGGCCATTCTTTGTTAAGTTACACTGTACTTTGGTACTGCTTGTTTTACTCTACAGTGTGGTCCTAAAGTTTTCATCTGTGGATCAAACCATGCAGTATGACCATTCTTTGGAAAGCTACTGAACAGTACTGTACTGTGGTTCTAACTCACTTGAAACCCCGTGATTGTTCTATAAAATGGGTCCAATAAAAGTTGAGCTAATGATGTCAGCTGTGACGTGCGGTCCCATCCGTCGCTGCAGTGCACTAGGGCAGCGGCACCTTTTTCAACAAACCGCGCGATGGTTACAGCACCCTAGGAGCGAAATGCAACATTTTTGTTAAAAAATGAACAGTTTGGAGCAACGCTACTTTAGAGTTAACATCTACGCCACTCTTACGTAGGAAGGACCACAGCATCAATGTTGCGCCATCGTCCATCCCTACTAAGTAATTTATGTCGTGCCACCCTCCCCTCCCAAAGAAAGCCAGTTTGTACCTTCAAGATGGCGGTGATGTATGTAAGCCACTGGGTAGATTCAAGGTGAGAAAACCATTTCTTCTGAGCGGACGACTCACACACGCCTTGCAGTCTGTATAAACTGTCACGAACGGCGTGAATATTAGGAATGTCTAGAAACAGAAGCTGGCAGCCCTGATAACGATTCACTGTGTCTTCTGTCCCCTTACCCTGCAACAAAAAATAGCCATGTAATACATTCTTTAAACGTCGAGTCAGTCTTACGATGTGATTCTAATTTACAAAAACCTTTAGTTTCTAGAGTAAAAACATGAGTCATACAAAGTGGCTCTCATTCACAAACCTTTCGTTTCCATAGCCAAAACTTGGATCATACGATTTGGTTCTAATTTATAATCCTTTCGCTCCCAGGTTCAAACCTTGAGTCATATACAAAATGGCTCTAATTCCCACCTTCAGCATGTTTCCTCCAGCTGCAAACATCGACCTGGCATCGAAAATCACCAGTTTTTCCGTGAACCTGTTACATTTTCTGGCGGTGCTGATGACGTACTCGTCTTCGACGGAATTCTAGAAGCGAATTCAACAAAGAACACGAGAGCGTGTGGTAATGAACAGTACTCGCAAAACGCATAAGGCCTCACTTGCCACTGATGACAATGTAATGGGTGGAATCAGTGAGGAACAAAAATACAGTTTTTGGAAGATTCTGGAACAAATACAGTGAGTATAGATTTACTTCAAGCCAGAAAATCCCATTGTAAGAATACTCTTTTCA
Organism: Ricordea florida; assembly: GCA_949710005.1. NCBI lineage: Eukaryota > Metazoa > Cnidaria > Anthozoa > Corallimorpharia > Ricordeidae > Ricordea > Ricordea florida. The sequence continues at coordinate 1,988,744 of OX453275.1, forward strand.
CCTCGGATTATTAGAAAGCGAGGCATCCGCGCGGAGGATCAGAGGCAAAAAGTAAGGCTGCTCGCCCTCTAAGAAAAGTAACAAGCGTACAATTTCTTTCCACAAGTAAGTAATGTATCGCAAAATGAAACGAGTTGGTACAGCAAAACAAAAAGGCGCACACGAGCCGAAGGCCCACACGGCCGGAGCTTATCCCGGATTCAATAGTATGAAGCACCTGGGAGTATTATTACTCCGCGCTGGATAGGATGCTAGTCCATCGCAGGGTCACCCCCAGCACTATATCGCTGGTACCCATTTATACACCTGGGTGGAGAGAGACAGAGTGGAGTAAAGTTTGTTGTCTAAGGAAACAACACAATGCCAGCACCAGGGCTCGAACTCCAAACCTTCTGCTCGGAAGTCCGACACGCTAACCACTACACTACTGTGCCTCCTGTGAGTACAGCAAACGAGTAAAAAAGGAACGAGTGAATGAAAGTCGCACACGAAAAGTACCAGAAGAAAGAAAAGACGAAGTACAAGGGACACAGAGAGGCAAGAAAAGAGGAAGTAAAAGGGACACAGAGAGGCAAGAAAAAAGGAAGTAAAAGGGACACAGAGAGGCAAGAAAAGACGAAGTAAAAGGGACACAGAGAGGCAAGAAAAGAGAAAGTAAAAGGGACACAGAGAGGCAAGAAAAGAGGAAGTAAAAGGGACACAGAGAGGCAAGAAAAGACGAAGTAAAAGGGACACAGAGAGGCAAGAAAAGAGAAAGTAAAAGGGACACAGAGAGGCAAGAAAAGACGAAGTAAAAGGGACACAGAGAGGCAAGAAAAGAGAAAGTAAAAGGGACACAGAGAGGCAAGAAAAGAGGAAGTAAAAGGGACACAGAGAGGCAAGAAAAGACGAAGTAAAAGGGACACAGAGAGGCAAGAAAAGACGAAGTAAAAGGGACACAGAGAGGCAAGAAAAAAGGAAGTAAAAGGGACACAGAGAGGCAAGAAAAGACGAAGTAAAAGGGACACAGAGAGGCAAGAAAAGACGAAGTAAAAGGGACACAGAGAGGCAAGAAAAGAGGAAGTAAAAGGGACACAGAGAGGGAAGAAAAGACGAAGTAAAAGGGACACAGAGAGGCAAGAAAAGACGAAGTAAAAGGGACACAGAGAGGCAAGAAAAGACGAAGTAAAAGGGACACAGAGAGGCAAGAAAAGAGGAAGTAAAAGGGACACAGAGAGGCAAGAAAAGAGGAAGTAAAAGGGACACAGAGAGGCAAGAAAAGACGACGTAAAAGGGACACAGAGAGGCAAGAAAAGACGAAGTAAAAGGGACACAGAGGCAAGAAAAAAGGAAGTAAAAGGGACACAGAGAGGCAAGAAAAGAGGAAGTAAAAGGGACACAGAGAGGCAAGAAAAGAGGAAGTAAAAGGGACACAGAGAGGCAAGAAAAGACGACGTAAAAGGGACACAGAGAGGCAAGAAAAGACGAAGTAAAAGGGACACAGAGAGGCAAGAAAAGACGAAGTAAAAGGGACACAGAGAGGCAAGAAAAGAGGAAGTAAAAGGGACACAGAGAGGCAAGAAAAGAGGAAGTAAAAGGGACACAGAGAGGCAAGAAAAGACGACGTAAAAGGGACACAGAGAGGCAAGAAAAGAGGAAGTAAAAGGGACACAGAGAGGCAAGAAAAAAGGAAGTAAAAGGGACACAGAGAGGCAAGAAAAGAGGAAGTAAAAGGGACACAGAGAGGCAAGAAAAAAGGAAGTAAAAGGGACACAGAGAGGCAAGAAAAGACGAAGTAAAAGGGACACAGAGAGGCAAGAAAAGACGAAGTAAAAGGGACACAGAGAGGCAAGAAAAGACGAAGTAAAAGGACACAGAGAGGCAAGAAAAGAGAAAGTAAAAGGGACAAGGAGAGGCAAGAAAAGACGAAGTAAAAGGGACACAGAGAGGCAAGAAAAGACGAAGTAAAAGGGACACAAAGAGGCAAGAAAAGACGAAGTAAAAGGGACACAGAGAGGCAAGAAAAGACGAAGTAAAAGGGACACAGAGAGGGAAGAAAAGAGGAAGTAAAAGGGACACAGAGAGGCAAGAAAAGACGAAGTAAAAGGGACACAGAGAGGCAAGAAAAGAGGAAGTAAAAGGGACACAGAGAGGCAAGAAAAGACGAAGTAAAAGGGACACAGAGAGGCAAGAAAAGACGAAGTAAAAGGGACACAGAGAGGCAAGAAAAGACGAAGTAAAAGGGACACAGAGAGGCAAGAAAAGACGAAGTAAAAGGGACACAGAGAGGCAAGAAAAGACGAAGTAAAAGGACACAGAGAGGCAAGAAAAGAGGAAGTAAAAGGGACACAGAGAGGGAAGAAAAGAGGAAGTAAAAGGGACACAGAGAGGCAAGAAAAGACGAAGTAAAAGGGACACAGAGAGGCAAGAAAAGAGGAAGTAAAAGGACACAGAGAGGCAAGAAAAGAGGAAGTAAAAGGACACAGAGAGGCAAGAAAAGACGAAGTAAAAGGGACACAGAGAGGCAAGAAAAGAGGAAGTAAAAGGGACACAGAGAGGGAAGAAAAGAGGAAGTAAAAGGGACACAGAGAGGCAAGAAAAGAGGAAGTAAAAGGGACACAGAGAGGCAAGAAAAGACGACGTAAAAGGGACACAGAGAGGAGGCAAGAAAAGACAACTCTTTACAAACAGAGGTCCATTGGGCGCACAGCGAAAATTAACGCTAACAGAATCGCGTCTGCAAATCCCAAGTAATTGACGGCCTAAATTACACACCAAAATATTTACAGTGCCTATATCGTCTTCCGTGTTTTTGTGGCTCTGGTATGTACATTAAGAGAAGATAGCTGTTCAAAAAAGTTGTTTTATTTTTTTAATTCCACCGTGATTTTGCCCTGAAATCGTCGTTCAAAGTTCCAGCTTGAGCCACACCCATAAAACTTGACCGAGCTAGTACTAGTAGGGGCATGGGTCTATTCCTGACGTCACAAACTGCTTTGCATGCATGTTAATAGGTATGCAAATCACTTAATGTTCATACAAGAATCACAAAAACACAGAAGACGATATGGGCACTTAAACAGTATGGCCACAACATGATTATTACCTTAAAAGCTGGGCCGGTCTTCGGTTGCGCACAACGCATAATAAAGTTTCCCTTTTTGACATTGTACCAGCAAAGAACGGGAAGGCGACCCTGCAGGAAAGACAAAAATGTCCACATGTTTTGACTAGGAAATTGCAGTGGAAAATAGGTGTTCAACTTGAACACATCGGGGACCGTTCATTTTTTACGAGGGAGGGGGCGAGGCTGGTTTGATATGGGAATTACGAATTAAAAATTGCATGACCCCCGTGGAAGCAGTAATGAGTAAAAATGTAAAAGAAAATAATAAGTAAATAAAATAACCCTCTCCTAAGATTTTATCTTTTTTAATATTAAAACACTATGACGACCCCCCCCCCTTAAAAAGCCGTTTCTTTTCGCATGGCACCCCCCTCCAAATACCACCAGCCCCCTTTCCTCGTAAAAAAATGAACGGTCCTTCATATCTAACTTCACTGACATATCCACCGAGATCAGAACACATGAATAATTAGCCCACCGAAAATTGAATGATGACATCAAACCGTTCAGACATCTATCGTAAACCTTTCATAAATAGCCTCATCTTTTGTATAGGAAATTGAGGAAATTAAAAAGTCTCTCCTACCACACCCTCCCAAAGAAAAACGCTAATCTGCCAACCAAGAACTCTCGTTAAAAAAATCGCCGACATCCAAAACAGACAAATTTATCTCCAAAATAGATCACTAACCTTGCTTCTAAAAGCAGCGCACTCTCTCAAAGTGGAATCCTGTTAAAATGAAATATGAGATAGATATGCTAAATACAGGACCTCCTGGCATTCAAGTGTACAAATGGCGCAAATACTTCAAGCATGTGCGACTAATTCACTCGTAGACTAAGAATAAAATTCAGTTGAACTATTTTATGGAAAGCAACTGAACAGTACTGTACTGTGGTATTGTTTGTTTTACTTTCCAGTGTGGTTCTTACTTTTTCATCTGTGGATCAAACCATGCAGTGTGACCATTCTTTGTAAAGCTACTGAACAGCACTGTACTGTGGTACTGTTTGTTTTACTACACAGTATGGTTCTAACTTTTTCATCTGTGGATCAAACCATGCAGTTTGACCATCCTTTGTAAAGCTACTGAACAGAACTGTACTGTGGTGCAGAGCTTAATACGTATGCAGTTATAAGTCAACGTACCTGTATTTCCGCAGGAACATAAAACAAAGCAGGATAAGAGCCACAGAGTCGAAATTCTTGATTTATCACACTAACTCGCCACTTCTCAGAAACCTGTAAATGTGATTGACAAGGGAAAGCTACACTGGACATCGGTTTCTTAGCCGCCATTCAGCAAGGGAGTAAACAAAGATTTACTTACTTGCTGTCTTGAAAACTCCTCGTGAAAATCGTACACACTCCAGCCGCTAAGTTCGGTCTCGTGAGGCAGTGATCTGAAAATAACATAGTTATCATGTACAAATCAAGGATTATTACCATATGAGCGGCATGGCCCCACGCACGCTTCTATTAAACACATTACCCCAAAAATCCCCGTATGAGGGCCGTACGCCATGGCGCGAACAGAGCCGTAAAAAGCTTAACGATCCTGCAGTTTGGGCACGCGAAATGCAGGCCCTGCAAAATGGGAACATCTGAAGGAAAGCGGAGGTCACATGATAAAATACTTATTGACTGCGTTAGGTCGGGCCTGTTGGAGAAATATCTGGCCCAAGGGCTCGACGTACCGAGCACAGCCACTAGAAAATTCATATTGCCAACACTACTGAAGCACTGAAGGAAGTTCGCTCTGTCGATAGTCGTCAAAAATAATTTAGATACAGGAAATTTAGATTCAGAAAAAAACTGTTAATTTAAATCAAAATTAAAAGTTTATTCACAGTGTAGTTCACTTACTTAACAAAATGCGACGAGGGCGGATTGTCCACAGCGTTTAAAGCCAAAAACTCCAACCTCTGTTGAAACACGCTGATGTAGAAATTGAGAAAACTGCAAGAGAGAGAATTTGAGAATTTCAAAGCTAACGGAAGTTCAATCTGCATGCGAGGGCTCAGTTGAGTGTTTCAATCACCTCAAGCCACAGAGAACGTCATTTTAAATTTCCTTATAAGAATCAAGGGTAGAAGATGTTTTGCCGTCGTAGGGGTGTTTCCATAGCCTGAACAATGTTTATATTCCAACACTGATTGTGCCACACGCCGTGTATTCCTTGAGATTTTAATAATACTTCTTTTCCCAAACATCCCAACAAAAATCACGGACAAACCATTACAGGAAACTGTTCCGTGTGTATTTCTGTATAATTTGAAAACCGCAAACATCGTTTTTCCACACAGACTTCTTACAAAGATTTTTCACCCGCTGCCCCGATACAGTGTTAGCCACGGCAGAAACTGTGCAATACGTTTGACGTGTGTTTGACTTATGGTGATGAACATTGTTCAGGGAGTGAGGAGGGGACATTTAGAGATACTGATACCTAAAAGGAAATCTCGAAACCTGTCCCGTATGTTTTATCCAATTACTGCAGTTTAGTCCTGGATCGTACCTTGCTGCAGGGGGTAAGTCGTTTTTTATTTTGTCACTCGCCCCAGTCACCGGCATTCCAGTTCCAAGCGCTGCTGACAGCATTCCTGGACCCAACACTCCTGCCGAACCTTGAGGAACCAATAGCGGGCCGTCAGAGCCATGGGAACTAACCCCTGCAACACTACTACTGCTACTGCTGCGAGACAGGATCTGAAAACTACTGCAACTACTGGGGCGAGCTAGGTCATCTGAGGACTCGTTGGGTTGCACGGATTCTGTTGGCTGTGTCTGACTTAGAGGCTGCTGTTTTCCTGGAATAAAATAACCCTTGTTAAATTTTAATCAGGAGGTTAACAATTCTTCTGGCGAGTTCATCTTTTTAATGACTCGACTTCCTTGGAATCCAGAGGTTTTTCAACTTTGGTGCCCATGCAGGGAAAGCAAAATGAGTTTTACGCAAGATCGAAATTCTTCGATGAAAAGGAGCAGGGAAATAGCATAATCGCAGTAATTCACACTACTCTACAATCTGCTATGAAGGTGTCACAAGCCTGAGAAACAAACATTTACGACCACGCAAGCATATCGCACGCTAACACCAACCATCTACTGTGGGCTCGCATTCGGCAGCAGAGGAAATTGACTGAACGCTGCTCTGTTTCTGATAGTCTTGGTTACTCGGCTGTATAGACGCTAGTAAAGAGTCTGGGGTGGACTGCATGCTACCAGCATCAAGAGGAACATAGAAGTTGTGCACTGACTGCTGCTTGTTCATGAAGATCAGATGAACGATGCGGAAATCCCAGCAGCGTATTGTCAAAGTCTTGACGTCAGAAAAACCAGCATTACCACTTACTGTTCTGGAGACAACCTGTAAAAAGTAATATCATGGAGTTTGAACATTCTTTGAAAAGTTACTGAACAGTACTGTAATATGGTACTGTTTGTTTTACAGTGTGGTTCTAACTTTTTTATCTGTGGATCAAACCATGTGGTGTGACCATTCTTTGGAAAGCTACTGAACAGTACTGTACTGTGACACTGTTTGTTTTACTATGCAGTGTGGTTCTATCTTTTTCATCTATGGATCAAACCATGCAGTGTGACCATTCTTTGGAAAGCTACTGAACAGTACCGTACTGTGGTACTGTTTGTTTTACCATACAGTATGGTTTTATCTTTTTCATACGTGGATCAAACCATGCAGTGTAGCAATTCTTTGGAAATTTCGCGAGCAGTACAGAACTGTGGTAAAGTGTTTTTTGAGAGTTAACAAACTTTTTCATCCTCTCCTCTGTCCACCGACTGGATGTTATTGAGTGCCACTGCCAAGGACATATCCTGTAAAAAAAGGTAAAACACTTTTCAGTTTTAAGCACTTTACTGAGATTTACGGCAACAAGTCATAATTAACCACTTACATAGGTATATCCTGCTGCAGTGAGTCCAGAAAGGTGACATAACACAACAAGCCTGGAGAACAGAGCAAATAAACAATCAACAATTTTAGAGTTACCTAGGTGAGAATCGAATGCACGAATTTCGGGACACACCCACCACCGCATCCAAGGAACCGATGAATCCTTGTCCAGAGTGGATTCATCGGTTCCTTGGATGCGCCCTGATCCGTGTGATCTCAGATCACAAATCCAGATCCGAAACATGCCAAGGAACGCACCCTGAGAGTACAGACCCTGGTACAGACCGAAGATAACTTGAAAGATAAATTTGCATCGGTATCGCAAGGTCATGGGTTCGAATCCCAATCAAGTTTGAATTTTTTCATGTCTTATCTTGGCAACTGATTATGTTGCTTACATGACTGAGTATCCTTTATTTATTTAATATCTTTCTACCGCAGTGCACATTTATGAAATTTTCATATATTTACATTCATAAATTGGATATGTTCTACCTTATTGTTATTTATTTTCGCGGGAACTTAATTTCGCGAAAATGGAACGGTCATATTTCGCGATTTGTTACAAAAAGCATCATAAAGGAACTAAATTTCGTGAATATTGTTTAAATACTGATATGTATTGACAAAAGGGTTTTAAGTCTCCTAATTGGAAGGTGTGATTTCATTTTCCATAGCGATAGTTTCTTTGCAACAAAGTACAGCTATGAAAGACAATTACATGAAACTGTCGAATTGCGCTTGCAGCTGAAAGACAATGTCAATTTGTTCAAATTTATTTCAAAAAAAATTATATAGTACGGGCCGCTTGTTCGAAGGCCGATTAGCGCTAACCCAGGGTTAAATTTTAACATGGGTTTCTTTTCCTCTTGGTAAAGAGCGTTTTCTCCAATAACTTTCTTTATTTTATTCAGAACATACAATCATCAAATTGTATACAAAAATAATTATAATGAATGAGCTTTTTAAGCTCTCATATCTGTATTAAAATTTCGCACTAACCCTGGGTTACCTTAACCCTGCTTCGAACAACCCGGCCCAGGGTACTAAATTTCGCATGATTAATTTTCGCGTCAACTTTTTTTTCACAGGAATTTAAATTTGCGATTTTTTGGAAATCACGAAAGTCCCGCGAATATGAGTAACAAGAAAGTACTTTAACTGTTTTAACACACATAAGTAGTGAAACTTAACATATATTACCTAAAGTTCGTGAGATACATTCTCCCGATTCCTCTGTGTTTACTTACTTCCACCACAACATCATCAATTACCATCTCTACTCTTTCTGCCTCGCCTGAAGAGAACAGATAAAGTGGTCAAGGCGAAGAAAAATGAACTGGTGAGCGTTTCTAGAAAAAATCAAAACTTTTAGGTCCCGTATATTTTAAGTATAAAGTAATCCTCGTTCAAGCCTGTTCTTTTTCAAACACACGTCCTAAAGAAAAGAACGTCTTGCCCTCAGTTGGCGAAGTTTAAAGGTTATGACCAGAAATGTCGTCACTCTTTAACTAAAGTGTGAATTATTTCCCACTTTAAAAGTTTCGGACCTTCCAAGGAACACGCCCGGTAACCAAGCCAGGGATGACTATAATAATATGATGATAATAATAATGATAATAATAAATAATAATAATAATAATAATGATGATGATGATGATGATGATGATGATGATGATGATGATGATAATAATAATAATAAGTTTATTCTCTAATATTGTAGCAGAAACTAAATTACAAAAGAGGTCAGACTTAGCGACAGTACAAAACAAGAAGCAAAAACAGGTGTTACGTGTATTTAAATGTGACGAAGTTGTATGTGCGGTGAAGCCTATTTTGTATTTACTAGTTGGTTCCTGAGAGTGCGCAGGTCTTTTCAGAACAACTATCTCCACGCGAATGATAGACCTTCAGAAACAACTAATGAGAATCCTGGGTTCATGAATTTTGCACCTAACTTCAACATGTCGCTTATTGAACGCAACCGCTTACCAAACTTTTATTTGTGTTGAACAAGCTGCAGGGACAGTTTAAGGTACACTATAAGTGCGACTTTTAGCAGCCAAAACTCAAGCGTGATCATGATGTCTCACGCTAGCAAGATAGCGCACTTAACACATCGATCTCACGCATCGACCCACAAATCCATTGCCGAGGACGTTCGGAAATTGTCAGGAAATTGTCGGAGATCTTCTGAAGTCGTTGGGACGTTTACGCAAATCCCAGTCAGGACAAGACTAAAATCTCACACATTTGACTGAGAAAAAGTTGTCAAGTATAGAAACGTAAGAACAGAACCAGATTCTCAGTATGTCTAACCTGGTATATCAATGATTGACAGGTTTCTCCGTATGTCTAACCTGGTATATCAATGATTGACTGGTTTCTAAGTATGTCTAACCTGGTAGATCAATGATTGAATTCCCGAAGGCCACAGCTGTCTCAAATCCAGGCTTCCTCTTACATAACAAATGTAGTTCATAGTCAACACACCATCTGGGCACAGGCTGTAGATAGAATTAGTTGACCAAGAATAAGAAACTTGTATACGAAATACTTTGTTTGAACTTCAGTTGAGTTCCCCAGGAGATTTTTTTTGAAGGTTTCTGAATCAGTTAGTCATTCTTCAACTTTCGAAAATTATCAAATCGAGAAACCTAATTGCAAGGGACCCTACTACATACCTTACAGCAAACCTTTGAAGGGGCTAAAGAGGTATTTGCATCAATGGAATCCTAAAACCAACCATACAGTTTTGTTACAGGATACTTTTTTTTCAAATACCAATAAATGGATAATTACTATTCACTTTGCAATCTGTAATTAAGCTTTGTAGCTTGACAGGTACCGGTACCAATATATGGATCCAGGGTGCTTCTCAAGTTTTGTTACAGCAAAAAGTCTTCTTTTTAAACATTGCAAACTTGTATGAAAGATATTTCGATCATTCTTTTGGTAAAAATGATCAAAATGTTAGGGATGGCAAGAAAGAAAGGGAAAAGTTAGTCAAAACTAATACCATGCCCTGAGGTAAGAATAAACCAAATACCTGAGATCCTTTCAATGTCATTTCCAAGTAAATTTCTCCAATAACGTTGCTCTTAGCTGAGATTCTACCAAGAGGGAACCAACCCTGGGTCTTTTCTTCTGACAGTGATGAGATTGGTATAACCAGCCGACCCATAAAGTCGTCGGGATTCAGTGTGTCATAGTCCCAAACATCAATCTGCAAGTAATGTTGCAAGCAGCAGTGGGTGGCAATCTCAGCTATAAGAGAAAATAAGAGATTAGCTTCAATTCAAAGAGTCCCCTAATAATATCATTTGCTGACAGAATTATCATGTGATCATCATAATTGCTGAGCGGCAATTTTGAACTATGTAATGTTCTTGGATACCCTAAAACTACTTTCAATTGGTCTCACACGAAATATAATGTATGTGTAGCAGTTATGGCCACCTAGTAGATTTACTAGTACTGTAAATGGTTTGAATCAAGGGGCCTCAGTATTTGTTTGTTGAGTTCACTTGTCCAGGCCTTGGTGATTATAGGTAAGAACTGTTGTTGATGATGTTGAATGACGTTTTGACAATCTGAGCAGGAGTCATAATCAGAATCGTGTGATTTACTTGTCTTCAGATGGTGATAGTTACAGTGTGTGTCCATGTTCAACATTCTGTTCAACAACAGTTCTTTTTACAACTACCTGCACCCATATGATCGAACTCCACAACTTGATTTCATAATAGTTGCAAGAATCAACCTCTGCTAAGATACTGTGACTACAAATGGTCATAGTTTTACCCTTTCAAAAATTTAACTTCTCTTGGTAATACTGGTATATTATATCTTAACCCTTTAAGTCCCAGTAGTGACCAGCATCCAATTTCTCATTACAATATTTACTGTTCATCAACCATTCAGGTTATAAGAATAACAAAAATAATCACCAAGAAACAGTTGTATTGATATTTAAACAAACTCTCTTCACTAGTACAATAAAAAAATTATGAGAACAGTTAGGAGAAAACGAATATTGATATTGAAGCTTAAAGGGTTAAACAGACAGGTGAGAAGATGACAGAGGGTCTGAATTGATCTAACATCAAATTCTCCCAACCAAGATATAAGAAAGGGTATGAGGCTCTTTAATGAGAATTAATCCTTAGATCTTGGAAGAGGCAGGGGTGACTTTTTTCAGTGGCATTGTTGAGCCTCGATCTTCAGTCACTTTGCAGTCATATGATATTATCTGGTCCACAAAATCCAGAAGAAAATACAAGAAACAAATACCTGGTTCATTTTGCATCAGCTGTGGTACACCTGTTATTTCAAACTGTAATGTCTCATGCCACACAGGACAGACAGTGCTATAACGTACTGATGTTCGCTGTTCCTGGCCATTGATGGTAACAATACAGTATGGGTCTGATTTACCAGATGGATCCATCACAGGCAAATTTCTTCCTTCAGAAACTGCAAACAAGCATTCTTGTTAACTGACTAATAATGTCAAGTGGCCATAATCTAAAGCGGAATAATCTAGATAACTAGCAGATGTGGCTGAATGTGCTTATTATAAATAACTGATAAATTTTGAGTATGATAAATTTGACCAGAAGCACTATCAACAAAGCATTTTAAAATGTTTGGAAAATACAACAAAACTTTTTTATGGAAAGTACTGGTACTTACTGTAAAAATACAGTGGCTGAAGCTAAAGCTAGCAGCAAATTTTCTGCTTAGTTCTCAAATTTTGGTTTGTGCACATGCCTTGACAGTCATGCAGTCTTCCAATTAATAAAGGATGACTTAAGTACCTTAGTCACACATCCCATGTTTGCAAGATTCAAATAAGAACAGTATGGATAAAAAAAACATGTACAACATAAGATAGTTTCTTTTTTGTGGTAAAAAACTGACAATAATGACCCATAATTCCACCATTTTACTCCGGAGTCCAAGACTGCATACTTTGTTCAGAGTAACACACTAGACCAGGTTCTTCTATGACCTGTTAATAAATTCTTTTTCATGTTCTATTCAACTGGAATGCAAACACTACAAGCTTCCATTTCTCAGCTAGCCTCTTTTTACAGTAACTCTGAATTGGTCTTGTTAATGTTACAGGTTAAATCTGATTTCAGGTTAAAATGATTTTTTTTGTCTATATTTATGATAATGAATACCAGACACAAAAATACTACAAACTAACCTAGGTTAAATCATTTTCACCTGAAATCAAATTTAACCTGAAACACTAACACATGAGTATATGAATGGCCAAATAAAATGGAGTTTAAATTTGCATTCATTTCTGCATGCATATCCCTCTCCCCATTGCTGCATGCTTTGTTATTTCCAATATAATGATAAACTTAATAGGCAAGAAAAAATGTGCAAGGGTGGGAATTTTCAGACTGTCATATTTTGAAGGAACGATTTTAAGGCGGTTTGAAAACTTAGAAAAATACAAGGATTTGTATGAAAATCATTGAGGCGTGACTGGATGGCAAAGCCTCCTTTTCCCATACAAATCTCTATAAATTCATTAAACTGTAACAACATCAGTTTAAATGGTACCCGAATGAAAATCGGCATGGTTGCATATTTTAAGCTCCTCGTTTTATTTCTGTAAAAATAATTTCATAAAACCAGCAGAATCATCATGTTTATGAAAAAAGGCCACGTGATGAATTGTTGCAAAATGTCCAATGACTCTTGCAAAGGACTTTTAAAGCATTGATGACTGAATTTTAGCTATGTAAAATATATTTTACCTTTTTCATTATAATACCTGTCGCATTACATTCCAATTTTTTTTTTGTTTGATATATGGTTACTAGAACAATAGTTATTGTAATACGGAAGTACAATTTATGCAGAATTAAGCTGATGCCTGTTCAACGCAACTGAATCAACTTAATTCGAATTCTTCTACCCCATCATAAGCAGTACACTGTTCATTTTAGTGTAGAAGTATTTAAGTAAATCGAAGGTTCACTATTTATACGTTAAGGTGTAGGAGACATCAGAAAGTTAGAAAAAAGAGAACGCTGTAAGAGTATCATATTTCTACTAACCTTATCATTACCATTAATGACGTCGCTAATATAAGCAATGTACTCTATTTCAACAAGGCAACGTAGAATTCCAATATTCAGGGCTATCACAGGCTTTTCTAACGTAACTGTGGCGTTTATGGCACTCTTAAATGTTATTCAAAAATTCAAAAGCTTTTGTGAATAACAGCAGAGAAGCAACCAGACAATAACCTTTGCCACACGTAAACAACAATTCAGGATGCCTAAATAAGACCCAGCCTTCTTCTATTCGTGAATTATTATTGTGTAAGCCACCCTGCCTGGATGTCGTGAACATACATATTCGCTCAACTAAAGATACAATTCCTTTGACACTTCAATAATTTGGCATTACGAAAATAACAATGTCTTACTGGTTACTGTAAGCGTCGCAGCAGCGATTCCCTTTTTCTTCTGTTCATCAAACAGACCGGAAAGAAACCGTAGTTGACCCTGCGGGAGAACTCCATCACCGCTCTCGCTGCTACCACCGCTCGGAGTGTTAACAGGAATATAAAACATCCCTTTGTATCTTACAGGAACTTCAAGGCATTAAGTCGTTGAGAAAGAGGTGTTTTCTCTCTCAATTTGGGCCATTTTTTACAGGATTTTTCAAAAGGCAAAACGCAAGTTTTTGTTTTCGTTTTGTGACCCACACGTCACGCATCCCGTCATCCGTGACATCAACTTCCATATTTGGAGGATGGTGAAATTTCAACTTTAGTTCGAGACCACTAATGCTTCTTGTACCACAACATGGCGGACGCGCTGCGCGCAAACACGAGCCCTCCTTTGTATTTCTCTTTAGAGAACGTTTATCAAGGATCTGATGAGAAACAAAGAACTAGGTACGTAATATTATAAGCTAATTCTCTACTAGCATTCTAGAAACAACAACAAAAACCGGCCCTTGTTGCAATGTCGTAAAAATGAAATGCCTCGACTAGCTATTGCTAATTGCGAGCATTGCAGATTGAAAATGTATCACATAATGAAATTCTACAATAAACAATAACCATAAACAATAAACAATAACAATTGACTTCCGTCTATTGGGTGCATACGTGAGCGCGTGGCAACTTTGGTCGTAAATTTTAGATTCCCTAAGAGTCTTTATACTATGTTAACTTGATTGAAGATCATGGAGTTCTCTAGTGTGCAATATTGGCAGTCGTTTGATTTCAGATTTTATTAGTTATTTTCGTTGGCATCATATCGTCCTGAGTTTGGACCTTGGGCGTGTCAATCACACACTCACGCCAGCTGTATTTCCTTTTTCAGTTACAGAGAAAACCAAATATCTGTTTTTATTATATCTCTCAGTTAGTAAGCGCGCTGTGATTGGTCAATTTAGCGGGCCGTACTTCACTGTACGGCCCGCTTAAGTTTGTTTTGGTCGCCAAAAGGACTCCAGAGATATAATAAATATCTTATTAACCTCGCTTTCTCGGTCCGTACTGTAAAATACGGACCGAGTTTTTTCCCGTCGATTTATGGCCTTGGGCCATAAATCGACGGGAAAAAACGAGGATCCGTATTTTACAGTACGGACCTCGAACTCGATTAATAAGAGGTATTTATTTTTTTCTGAAGCATCTCAGCGGGCCGGAATCCCAAATCCTCGAATCTGATTGGCTAATCGCGCGCTCGTAACCGCTCCAGCTTTTTACGATACGGACCACGGTCCGGATTTTTATCCACACTATTCGCGGCAAATTGAAAAAAAGCTAACAAACAGAAAAAATAAATAAGTTATTTACCGTTCTAGGTCGGTCCGTATGGGAAAAAACTGTGCCCTTGGTCTTGCGTACACCCCTCTGAGAGAGTATATCCCCCCCAGTCCGAGCACAAAATCCGCATACACAAAATCCGCAAATCCGCAAGCATAAAATCCACATGCACAAATCCGCAAGCACAAATCCCAAAACACAAATTTTCATTTAAGATTTATCAGAGATTTTTATCAAAGATTTTATCAAGCATAATCAAAAAATAAAATTGATTTTTTAAAAACTATTTAAAGGTAAAATGTAGAGTAACAAATATGGAGCATTTACAAAGACTGAGAGTTAAACCAGAATTGCATAACTTTGCTAGACGTTATGGTGTTAAAGGATATTCTAGAATGCGAAAAGCTCAAATTATTAGAGAGTTGGTTAATATTCCAGAATTTATGGAAGAGTTGTATAATATTATTGATGATGATGATGATGAAACAAAAAATAATAAGTATAAGTGTATTCATGGGAAAAAAAAATGGTTTTGTAAAGAGTGCGAAGGGTCTCAAATATGCAAACACAACAAAAATAAGTCATATTGTAAAGAGTGTGAAGGATCTCAAATATGTATTCATGGAAGAATAAGGGCTTACTGTAAAGAGTGTGGGGGATCACAAATATGTATTCACGGAAGAATAAAGTCTTATTGTAAAAAAGGGTGTGGAGGATCACAAATATGTATTCATAAACGTATGAGGTATATATGTAAAGACTGTAAAGGTAAAGGAATATGTATTCATGGAAAACAAAGAAGTTTTTGTAAGGATTGTGTAGGATCTCAAATATGTGAACATAAAAAACAGAAGACGCATTGTAAAGAATGTCGTATAACACAAGATACACAACAAAAACATTAAGTTATATAACGCAAGTCAGTGTTACATAACAAAAAAAATTTGCATTGACGTAATCACATTCCTGAGCGACGTTAGAAACCAGCCTTTAAAAAGTAAACATAAAATCTACTTTCAAACTTCAAATCCACTTTTCAACTTTCTTGTTGCTATGTCGTAAAAGTATGCAATCTATTGTTCTACACGTGAACACTAATTTACAAACAATCATAATCACGTGAAAAACTCATGAACTACCGAAATAGATACCACGCTAATCCGCCAGAGACAACTATAAATGCTAATATATTCTTTTCATGCTGTGTTGAGTCAATATTATTTTCGTGTTTCCATGAGTATGTTTGCGTTGTGTCTGTTTTCATTGAGGGTTTTGGTTTAGTTTCAGATATATGCGGTAACTTTACCTTTGAAGATCCCATATTATGACTTATTCCAACCTGTTTTGCTTCAGTGTTTAGGGAATTATTCACTCCAAAATTCATATCATTGCTCGCTTTCATAAGTTTGTTATTAAAACCAGTCACGCTTTCAGTGTTGATTATCATATTACTTGGCATTAACCATACACCAGGAGCAATAGCTAAATCAAGCCGTAATTTCGCTTCCTGTACAGCTAATTGATATCTTTGGATAGAACTAGAAATGTCATTCTCGATCACACTACTTTCAAATAAAGCCAAGAATTCTTGTTGAGTCTCTATCGCTCCACCACCATTACCATAAATCGAGTTTCTAGTGTTAACTTGCGCTCCCAATATACAGTAAACAAAAGCTTCAGCAGATCGATTCAACCTACCAAGACCAGCTTTGGTGAGTCCATGACCACTTGTTGGGATAAACCAAGCATATTTGAAATCAGCAAAGTCATCATTACGGATAAATGAGATGAGATTACCCTTTTCTTTCTTACCACCTTCATCAGCAAATTTACCGCCTTCACCAGGCCACTGATCTGCTTCATCATCATAATTCCTTACAATATGTACATTTTGATTTCCCCCACCTTTTCCATTATATCCAGAACCATAATCAAGGAATATATCACCTAAACCTCCATTTCTTCCACCTTTCCATCTAAAATCAGAATTATTACTAACCCCAAATTCAGCACACAATCGTTGATATGCAACTTTACTATAAGGATTATTATTTATCACAAAAGGTTGCTCATCAGGTAAAGGTATATTCAATTCATACAGTATTCGTCTTATTGTAAAGTAAACATGAAACTTGATAAAGCTACTCACTACTTTAGGATAATTTAAACTCTCAAAAGGACTTATTCCACATCCAGATGTCGCGCACCATACTGCAAAGTTAAGTTGTTGAGGCCAATAATTCATATCGGGAGCGTTCAACCATTTTCTACTCTGTTTACCAAATTTGAAAGTCACAACTTGGGATGTAAATATGTTTCTCATCTTTGCTGTGAATTTCTTCGTATTTGACACGTATATATCCAGTGAGGTCAGCATTTTCGTGATATCGCTTGTAAAGTCATCAAAATCAATAGCAGGTATTGGATAAGATTGATTAGTCATATTTAAACTCTTTGGGAATGAACTCAATTCATCATCATCCAATCCTAAATCTTTCCATAAAAGTCTTTTCATACGAGGTGACAGGTCATCAGTCCAAGTCTTTCCAGTAGGATCATCATAAGACATTATTGTTGTTCCACCAACTTTCCATTTAATATAACCTCCATATTGATCAGTCACAAATATAAATTGGTCACGGTCAGCCTTTGGATACCTATTTCTGAAATCATTGAGTAACATTTTATTCTTTATGTTTAGAATAAGATGCATATGTTTTTAAATCAACACCGTTCTTTTCTAATATTAACCTCAAATGACATTTTTAATGTGTGGGAACGGTTAGCTCCTTTAATATGTCTGCACGAACCTCTCTCCTTATCTGTAACATATTTAAGTTTTTTTCAGTATCTCTCCTAAATTTTTGACGGATTTCTAGTTTTAGTTTTTCAAACTTTTCTAACTCTGCTAAAATTATGGAAAATTCTTGTTCAGAGATGACGTTATCTTTCAGTGCTTTTGAAACCAAGTCGTTAATGGTGTTTACTTTTGCTTTTGCTAGAGAAACAGTCTGTTCATGTTTACTAACTTTATATATGTGAAAGTCTTTTAGAAGCTGCACCGAATCCAACCGATATTCCCCCACAAATACCACCGACAACTCCTAATGGGATACCAACAACAGCACCAAAACCAGTAAGAGAGGTTCCAAGTCCACTTGCAGATAGGATAACTGAAAAAACCCCACAACCAACACTGATTTTAGTAAATATTCCTCTTGCTCTATTGTATTTTTTCCTAACATCCTCATAATGTTTAATTTCCTTCTCAAGATTTTGTAGTACTTCACATGACTTTTGTAGTCTGAAATTAAGTGGGTCCCCATTCATGGGAACTTGTGGATAAATTCTATTGTACTCATCCATTTTTTACTACTCAACATGAAATCTTTAAATGAATTCGGAAAGGTCCGTTATTTAATTTAGCCTTTTTTCCAAATTCATCTAAAATTAACAAAGTAAAGTAGTTGACCGGATTTTTGGTTTGTGGAACTCTTAAACAAGGATACTTTTGAGATGGTATAACAGCTAGTAGTTGAGAGGGTTTAAGCTCTTCAGTTTCAGCGCTAGGGATACAACAATTTGAATATGAAGACTTTGACTCAATAAGATCACACATTAAGTAACAAGGATTTTTATTCGTCGCTGGATTAATGTGACTATCAAGCATTTGTATCTTTTTTACATTGGATAATGGTGGATCCAGATAAATTCTTGTTTCAGGAGTTAGCATATTTATAGATAGAAACGTTGTATCATTCATTATTTTTTTACTTATCGTCTCTTCTTTTTAAACTGTTCCACAAAATATAGAACCACAGCCACTATCAATAGCCAAGCGTTCTTACCTAAAAATCCAATAACCTCACCCGCTGTTTTGCACAGAAAGCTTACGATAGCGCCAACCATTCCAGGTAATATTTCACCGAGTTTCTTTCCAATCGTTTTCAAGCCATTACCAACACCTTTACCCAATTTGGTTAGACCTTTAGAAAGATTAGAAACAATCACACCAATGACTAAACCTACAGCACTAATAACTGCAAATACTGTAAAACCATACTTTTTGAATATGAACTTAATACGATCACGTAATGACATTCCTTCCTGTATTCTATCTCTCTCATGCTCCAGGTTGGACATCTCATTTCTCTCTTCAGGAATTTCTCTACCTAGATTTTCAAGTTCGATATTTTCTTCTATGCTCCTATCGGTTTTGTTTTTTAGGAATTTTTCCCTCTCAATATCTTTGTTTAGTGATTCATCTATCTTAGCTATTTTATCATCATATACTGTAATCTTCTCTTCTGCTGATTGACCGAGAGCCTTTAATATTGTTTTGGGTAATTTTTTGTTCACATCACCATACGCATCGAATAATTTATGCCATACATGTTCTTTTGTTTTTACGCCTGGGATTTTACTAACGATTTTGTCAGGGATTTTAACTTCGATTCTACTAAATTCATCATATCTGAAAAGAAACCTAGGTTTAGCATCTGGGAATTTTTTAAAAATCTCACTCCAAACTTCATCTTTTTCTATATCTTTACTAGATAATTTAGTATACCCTGATTTAGGTCTAGCACCCTCCTTCTCATAAACCCTTCCACCAAATGAGGATTCTGCATAACCAGAGTTAGTTTGTCGAGTGGTGGATGTGGAAGGCATTGATATCGATTCATTATCATCATCATCACCCAGATCAGGAGGATCAAATTTTGGTAATAGTGGATCTTCTTCTGCCATGATTTTTTACCAATTAGTAAGAAATCTTTAAACTGGTCACACAATTTTCTAAAAGAATTTACTAACCATATAACCCAATGCCAACATACCGCCACCCACATATACCATCTCACCCATCTTTTGATTGTCACTGGGTCTATAATAATCAGAGAATTTTGGTTCATGTGTTTGACTATACAATTTCAAAGCTTCATCTGTATTAGAAATATTTTTTGAAGCCTGGTATTTAGCATCCTTCTGTTCAGAGTACCAATCAATTAGATTCTGTCTTTTTTCCTGATATGTAGCATAATCTTTTTGATATTTTTCTATTGCCTTATCGTGTCGTATTCGTTCCGCATCTGTTTTATCACCTGAGAGATATTTTGCAAGATATGACCCACCAACGAAAGTAGTAGCATTCAATATAGCTCCACCTACCATCATTGCTATTGTTGCCATTTGTTAGTCAATATGTAAAATCTTTAAGTTGGCAAAATCTTTTGATCCTCTAAATATGTTTTTAGATACATACTACCCGACAATACAGCTACCCATTTAGCATAGTTTGTAATACTTGAGGAGGGATCGTTCATAAATGATTCTTTCAGAGCCTTTTTAGCTACATATCCAACTCCAGCAGCTAATCCGATAATGACAGCTGAATCAGTAACAGTTTTCACAAGTTTGTTTTCATTTGACATAATTTTTTACTAATCAGTAAGAAATCTTTAAACTACTTTCCCTTATAACATTCCCATTTTTGGAATCTGTGTAGGTGGTGGTTGTGGTACAGGAATCTTTTTAGGTTGTGACATTTGTGAAACATTAGTTGGAACTTGTGATAAATCAGGTATTCTGTTTTTATAATATCTCATAAACATATCAAATGCTGTAAACCCAATTCCTACAATGGATAAAACAGTAGTAAAAGATAGCTCTGGAATCCATGCTTTTGTATTTTTATTTTCCTTTTCTTCTTCTTCATTTTTAGTTTCCTCCTCTTGTTTCATTTCTTCTTCACGTTTCATTTCCCTAGCTAACGCTTCTTTTGCTTTTTTATTATATTCCGCTAATTTCTTACCAGCAGCGACTTTTTTAGGATCTTTCTCTTTCTTTTTAGGAACATTATCTTTTAGCGGATCCTTTGTAATTTGTTCAACAACTTCTTCGGACATGATTTTTTTTACATATCATTAAGAAATCTTTAAATCATATCATGCTTAGTAGACAGTATCATATCCGATAGAAGCCTGCTCAGTTTTGTTGGAATCCCCTGTATTAGTACTTGAAACTTCTTGTATTTTGTTGATTTTAATGTGTTTAACAACCTGGAATAGTCCGCTGGCAAGTGCTACCAATCTTCCACCTTTCAATGCTAAGAGACCTACAAAGTTTGTCAGTTCACGATTAACCAACTCATCATTCTTCAAATCTTTACAAAGAGCTTCTATATCATCCACAGGAACCATGTAAGAAATGACTTGAGAAACTAATTGAAGAGATGAATCTACTAATCCACCACTAATTTTCTTACCTAATACTGTCTGATATCGATTATAATATTTTTCAATGTCTTTTTCTGTGAGTTTCTTTATATCACCTAGACTCATATCAACACCTAAATATTCCTTTGTGGTTCCAAGAGATGCAAGAATAGCCAGTGATTCTTGTTTTATTTCAATATCATTATATTTTACCACATCTTTTACCTCAGTCTTTTCTTCTTCAATATAATCTTCAACGCTTGTCATCTTTTGTTTTGTCATGTTTTGTTTTATACATGGATTATTTTTAAATCACTTCGGGAATCTCCAAATAACATTGAAATGGATAACGTAAACATAAACAGAGTCTAGAATATTTTTCAGTTTTCAGGAGTTGTACAAACTTTTTACGAGCTCCATCTTCCAAATCACCCCCATAATCTTTGAAAAGCATCTTCATACCTTTCTGTGATGGATTATGGAATGTAACAACACAAGCTACATTTTCACGGAATGGTTTTGCTATGGATGTTAATTGCTGAGTGAGAACCCAAACTGATAATCCATGATGTCTTCCAGAGAATGCTAGATCTATAAACTTGTTCGATCGTTTCTTCAGATCATTCGAAACAGCACAATCGTCTAAAATTATTAGTGTATTTGTTCCAGAGAATAAAGTTTGACAATCAGTTAACAATTCATTAATCTCATCAATGTTACTAGCATCAGGTGATAATACTAAGAAACGTTTATCTTTATTACAAAATTTATGATAGGTTTTATTTTTAGAAAAAGTCGGACATATTAGAACAATGTATTCAAAAACTTTTCGGAATGGTCCTCGGAGTTGATCCGTGAGGTACTTTGTCTTTCCACAATTTGTTGGACTGGTTATAATACAATGAAAAGGAACTTTATCTCGTAATTCTTCCATAATTTTTGTATTATAACATCAGGTTTTAAGTTAAATTTCATGTAAACTAGTACTTTATCGAATGTAAGTTTGAATTCATAATCTCCATCATCGCATCAGCTACAACAAACATATAACAGGTTATAGTACCAGATCCACTTTGTTTTCTTTTAATTTCTATTTTTACACCATCTTGCGCATTATTTAAGGCCAGACCCCCTCCATGAATACCATTATCAGGGTGAGTTCTCATATCAATCCACAGAGCAAACTTATCAGCATAAAAATCCTTTTCCTTTACACCCTCTCTTCCGAAACGTTTCTTTACCGACTCCCAGAGGTCTGATGGTATCATTCCCTTAGAGTATAAACGATTTGGTACACCATCAATATCTATATTGATCGAGGTGATATTTGGATTGAAAAAAAACTCAGAGTTACGTGCTCCTGCAGCGCCAGCTATTGTAAACAAACATAATATCCCCGTCATTGATCTTCTAGGTAGATTAATATGCTGATTTATAACACTATCACCCCCCAAGGATATGGTAAAAGTTTTGTGTAGAGTGACATTTTCATAAAAGAATCCTTTACCAACCTGATAAGCTGCCTGAGCCTCACGAGCTAAGTATTCGCTTGAAATACAAGAATATTCCAACTCAAGGTTTTTGATTGAATATGTCGGAGTCTTAGTCGTGTCAGAATAAATAACAATATCATTAACTGGAGCCAGTGTAATCTCAAAGATTAGTTGATGATCTAACCCCTTTGGATAGAAAACTCCGTGATCGTTTAGAATAGGATGGTTTAGTGGAATATGATACTTGGTGTTATGTACTGATGCAAGAGCCACTTCCTTAACATCTTGGGTTTTCTTATCACCTGCATTTGTCCTGAGCTTCCTCATGTTTTCAGAAGAAATACCTTGTTTTAATCTATCCTCACGATCTTCATCTGGTAAAAATAAATCATGATAGGTTTGAAATAGATCGTATCTTTGAGTATCCTGTAATGTTTCACCACCAAAAAGAACCCTAAGTCTAGATACAAGATTACTACCTACATTATTCACGAGTGTGTTATTAGCATGCCCATCAACATCCAAATCGAATGTTAGAGATAAACTTCCGGGTACAATCACTAAATTATCAGAAAGTTTTGGAATATTTATATATAGTGTTTCTCCAGGATTAGCGGAGGATGGATTGAGAGTAATTCGATTCAGTGTTGATTCTGCTTTCAAACCAAATGGCTCTCGTGGAATTCTGTTTGGATTAATTTTTTCAGACGTCATATTGATTTATAAGATACTTGGATTAATCTTTAAATGAGTTACTTATCGAAAATATATTATTCAACTTATGGTTATTGGAAAGGATATTCTGCAATTCCTAAATTAGCTGAAAAAGCAAAAGTAAGTGAAGATGTGGCTAAACAATGGCTTGAGAAACAGGTAATATGGCAAATCTATCTACCAGCTCCAAAATATATACCTAGACCGCACTGGACTGTAGATAAACCTAATATGATTCACCAAGCAGATTTATTATTTTTACCACATGATAGAGTTGGAAGAAAAACATATCGATATGCATTGGTTGTGATTGATGTAGCCTCGAGATACAAAGATGCAGAACCATTAACCACAAAAGAAACTCATGAGATTTCAAAAGCTTTTACAAAAATATATTCCAGAAAGTTAAAATATCCTAAAACATTAATGGTTGATCCTGGAAGAGAATTTATGGGTGATGTTACAAAACTTATGAATATACATAATGTAAACATCCAGAGAAGTGAAGCTGGAAACCATAGAGCTCAAGCATTTGTTGAAAGGGCAAATGGAACATTAAGTGAACGATTATTTAGTCATCAATATGCACAAGAAATGATTAGTGATGATCGATCTAGAGTATGGGTGAAACGATTACCAGATATTTTGAAAACTTTGAATAATACGCCAACGAGAATAACTGGTAAAGAACCTGATGAAGCTATAAAACTGAAAGAGGTTGATATTGAACCAAAAAAGTATAAGCGAGTTGTTGGATATGATGAGGTTAGGCTTCCACCTGGTGTTAATGTTAGATACTTACTCTTTCCCGGCTAACTTGAGGGTGGTGAACGAAGAAGAGCTACTGATCCTATATGGAGTATTCAGATTTATTATCTTTCTAGGAGTGTGTTTTCATCTAATCAACCAGTTTTGTATTATTTATTAGATGGGCCAAGACGTGGTTTTGTAAGGGAAGAACTTCAGATTGTACCTTATGATACTGAGTTGCCACCCAATTCTGTTTTGAAACGATAATGTCCGTAGGGAAGAGTATGTATTCCATCTTCACAAATTATTCTCTTATCATCATCAGCAGATAGTGCAACTTTATTAACAGTTTCAGTATAAACCTCATGCAAGTGACTTCTTATCACATTCATCGATCTCATCTGTGGTACTTTACTGAATAGACATTCCTTGTAATCATCATGACTTATTTCCTTTTCTACGACTGATTTCTTTACCCCTTTATCCTTTTTTATTTCTTCACCATCATCCATCAATATAGAGTATTGCTTAGACCCTAAACCTACAAATTCTTTTATCTGCTTACCGCCAGCTTCATCTTTGAACTTACCTATTAATTTTTTGTTTACACCAGTCTCAATACCAGATGGATGAACTTTAGGGTAATTACTAGTATCAAACATTTCTCTCACATCTGGACTGATATCCTTATAGAAATCTTCTGTTTTTATCACAAATGTAAGACTATCTGTATCTGTAAACAACAATTCAGCTTTTTCTCCATATTTTTGTTTGATATAATTATAATGAAAATCATACATTACTTTTTTACTTAGATCTAAAATACACATTCCTAAGTAAACGGGTTTAATGAAATCTATCCTTTTTTTTCTTCATATGGATGGCAACAAGATTTTCAGAAAAAATAGTACGATGCTTATAGTTAGGTTGTGATATTAATTTTTTAGCATCTATTTCATTAATAACCAAATGTATATCTACCCTTTTTCTAATATTTTCCATGGTTTTACCAAAGACGGAGTTATTCATTAACTTGAAGAAATCTTTTTCAAAATCATTATTTGCTTTTGATCTTAAGTTGGTATTTAAATCAGTGTATGGTTTTAGCCAAGCTGACTCTTCAAATTTAATACCTCTATGAATCTTTGTTACTTGTAATCCTAGACTTTCATAAAGTTTTAGGGTTTCGTGGTGAACTACATACTTTTCCTTATTGTTTAGGTTTGGGATCAATTTCGTAACCTTGTTGTTTAGGTTTGGAATTAATTTCTTCAACTTATCAACCTCAGTTCTCTCTGGAGCTAGAGGATAGTCGCTATGTAAATCATGAAGGTGGTGGGGATATTCTAAATCAACCTCTAGTATGCAGGGGATATTTTTCCAGTTTTTAATATCTTTATCTTTCATCCATTTAAAACCGTGAGTAGGTAGTGGTTCGCTCATTCCCTCGCCATATAAGTTATTTCTATCAAGATCAATGATATACGCTGTGGGTAGGTTTGGATCATATTCATTCATGTATGGGTTGTTAGCTTTAGCATATCTTTTAGATATCTGAGATACGCCTCCTCTAATACCTTTCTCAACCATAAGTAGCATGTCGATTTCTTTTAACAACTCCAAATTCGCTTTCGTTAACTTTAACATAGCATCCCAAGATAGTCCAGGTGCTGTATAATAGTAAGCGGGGTCCAATCCATAGTTTTTAATACAAACATCTCTAAAGTTCTCGAATACATCAGCTAATAGTAACACATCTGACATGAGATATAAATCATGATACTCCCTCATTGTTTTCATATTGAAGGTTTCCCACACCTTTTTAGCATGTTGGTAATTATCTTCTGTTATTTCTTCATCATTAAGCATAGAGTAAAATGCATCCTTTGGTGGAAGTTGAGTTTCATTAAGTTTATCAAAGCTATCGAACCAATCATATGGGAAAACACCCTTTCTTAACATCATATTAGTATTATCTCCAAAATACCTTTTAGTTTCAGTTAGGTTCTTATCCGTTGGAGAAATACACTTACTTTTAGCTAATACACAATTCTTACATTGTTCGCATCTACCAATACCTTTATACTGAATGATCCTTTTATCTTTTATATATCTCTTTATACAATCCAATGGCTTACACGCATCACACTTTCCACATTTAGTAAGATTATCAACTAATTTATCAAGACTGGTTGGCATAAATTTAAATGAATCTATGAATCTAATATCTCGTTTCGTTTCAACCAACTTTTCCTTATCAACCCACTTTTTCTCTTCTTCATTCCACTTTTTCACAACAACCCACCTTTTTTTCTCTTCATCCCACTTTTTCTCCTTATTTTTAAACTTGTCAACTACAATATTTTTGTAAAAGAAATATACTTTTCCTCATTATTAGGAATACATTTTATTTTACCTTTTGATGTACTAAGATTCTTGATAAATAGATGAGAATCATATCCAGATAGATTGTGAATGGTGACTGGAAAAAAATCTGGAATCTGATATTTTAAATTGCAATCATTATGAGCTGCCCCTCTATATTTTCCTGTTAGGTGACAGTGATCTATTACCTTATCTTCTCCCAATTCACCATCACATATGTGACAATAGGTAGCATTTTCATAATCTTTTTTATCCATTTCCGACATCTTATTCTTATCATAGAAATAGAATTTTCTGTTTCTTGGTTTTATTATTTCATTATAAATTTTTCTAATATCTTCCTCCAAATAATCTACAAATATCTGTGCTACATCTTCATCTGGAGATTTTGCGGTGTATCGTTTAATTTTTTTGAAATCGGGTGGTAATATGCTATCATCAAAGCACTTGATATAATAACAGAATCCAGATGGTTTATGCAGTTGATATTTATTAGTAAAGCTTTTACTTTCATCTGGAGAACATGTATGTATTTTCAATGTAGAACACTCAAAGTCTGCATGTATAATAAAGGGTACTCGCATTTTATTATTGAAATTATTAAAACAAATATACATAGGACTTTCATCTTTACATTTTGGCATAACAATCTTAACTTCTTCGTTATTATGACAATATTCTATATGTTCTTTATACGAATCTTCTGAATAAAATGAGCATTGACAATTATCACAATAGAAACGCGCATGACCATCTTTGTTATAATTTTTATTATTTATCCTCGATATGTTCTTAATCCAACAGTAGTGACTTGTCTCACCATTTGTTATCAAGAGTAGTCTTATCTTTTCAACCCCTAACTTTTTACTTCGTCTAATTATATATAGCTTATTTTTTTTATCATAACCAAAGACATTAATTCCATAATTGTTCTGACTTTCAAACTTATTAATCTGTTTTAGTGAAACTGGGAACTCTATCCCTTTCCAGTTAAACTTCTCAGAGTTTTCTCTCATTTGTTCATTTAGTCTTTGCGGGTTTTTCTCAATTGGATATACGGCTGAGGTTACCGCCCACTTGAAACATTCATGATCATTCTCATTCTTTACGTTTATAATTCCCTGCTTGTTTGCTAATTTTTTTGGTAGTGGAATATATGAAGATCCAGAAAGAGGATTATAGGGGTCGATGTGTATATCAAAGTAATCTACATAGTTGAATTTCAATTTATAACTATTATCCAAAAATTGTTCAAACTCTTTTAGTATGTGATTTATCATATTATCAAATAAGTTAGATAAATCATCTGATTCAGTAATTGTTTCTGTAGGTGAGTGAAAGAATTTTTGAGTTTCTTCAACAATACGGTTCATAAGTAGAGACTTTTTCATTAACTTACATGTTAATATAAATTTCACCTTGATTGGTTTCTTTTTCTGATTAATAATAAGATCTATAACTTTCGGTTTTATTTTATTAATGAACGTTTTGGGATCATATCCTTTCTGCCCATCTATCCTGTAAGTTTTCAGAAAACCCTTCATCGCTGTTTCTATTTCTTTTGGATTGAAATCTTCTTCTTTATCTCTCACACTCTCAGATACAGTTTCCTCTCTTCTAGGTGTGGGAGTAGGCGGGGGTTGTGGTTGATTGGATATATTTTTTCTAGGTGTGGGTGTAGGTCTTTTTAGCTGGTTGAGGATATTTTTTCTAGGTTTAGGGGTGGGTCTTTGTAACTGTTTGGGTGTATTTTTATTTATGAGATTCGTAAGCGATTCACCAACTGACTTAACTCGATCCACCACTTTCTCTGTCTTATTCTTTATCCAATTAAAAGTTTTGTTCTTTGTTTTTGTTTTTGTAATGTTTTTCACTAAACTCTTGGCACTATCCACAAAACTAGATACAATATTTTTTCTAGGGGGTGGAGGACGTGGTGGTTTAGGAAGTTTAGTACGTTGAATTGAAGTTGAAGGGGGTGGAGGACGTGGTGGTTTAGGAAGTTTAGTACGTTGAATTGAAGTTGAAGGGGGTGGAGGACGTGGTGGTTTAGGAAGTTTAGTACGTTGAATTGAAGTTGAAGGGGGTGTACCTGGTGTTGGTGTTGGCGGAGGTGTACCTGGTGGAGTAGGTGGGGTTTGAGGAAGATTAATTTCAGGTTCGGGAGTAGGTGGGGTTTGAGGAAGATTATTTCCAGGTTCGGGAGTAGGCAGGTTTTGAAGAAGATTGTGCAACTCTTCCATAAATTCTGGAATATTAATCAACTCTCTAATAATTTGAGCTTTTCGCATTCTAGAATATCCTTTAACACCATAACGTCTAGCAAAGTTATGCAATTCTGGTTTAACTCTCAGTCTTTGTAAATGTTCCATATTTGTTACTCTACATTTTACCTTTAAATAGTTTTTAAAAAATCAATTTTATTTTTTGATTATGCTTGATAAAATCTTTGATAAAAATCTCTGATAAATCTTAAATGAAAATTTGTGTTTTGGGATTTGTGCTTGCGGATTTGTGCATGCGGATTTTATGCTTGCGGATTTGCGGATTTTGTGTATGCGGATTTTGTGCTCGGACTGGGGGGGATATACTCTCTCTCTGTCTTCAGCCTTGGGCCGCACTCAAAACCTTGGGCACAGTTTTTTCCCATACGGACCTCCCGCCCGGTAAATAACATATATTTACTTTTTTTTCAAGCATCTGAGCAGGCCGGAATCCTAAATCTTCAAATTTTATTGGCTAATCACACGCACGTGACCGGTCCAGCTCTTTACGATACGGCCCAAGGGCAGGATTTTTTGCCCGCTGTAGCATTTCCTATCTATTTTCTTACTTTAAAAGACCTCGGGCACAGTTTTTTGCCATACGGACCTTCCACCCGGTAAATAACATATTTTTTTTGCATGATAATCTAATTCACCCCCTTGATTGTGTGTTAAAAGAAATCATTATGCTTCGGAAAAAATTTAAGTTGTTTGTTTGAAATTTGATCTTTTTTTGGCTACAGAAGTGAAATAAATATAATTGTAAATGAGTTTGGTGCCAGATTGTGTCATATGACTGTATGCATCTGTGCGAGTAATTACTTTCGATTCATATTGGGTTTACTACGGCCATCTGAAAACTCTCTTTAACGTGATTGATCAATACAATTATTTATTTCAAATTAATTTTTATTCTTAGATATGAAAAGATAAAGGAGAGGTTTGTAAGCAAGTATGGCTGTCCTCCCATTTTCTATGCCAGAGCTCCAGGCCGAGTAAACCTTATTGGTGTGTTATATTAGTACCTGCTAATCATACAGTAATGTATTTGAACATTATTGATTTTTATAATTTGAGAAAAGATGCCATCAGTAAAACCATTAATACTGGTAGTACTAAATAACAGTACATTTTTCCATGTTTTGTGCTTTTAATCTTTTTAAATGCTTAACGTTCACATGTAGCCAGTCATTTTCATAATGAAATTAGTTGATAGTTAATATTTTACTCTGCTATCTCTCTTTCTGCTTGTTAGTCTAGTACAATAGCCTTGAACAAATGTCCCAGGTTGGATAGTCAAGCTATCAGTTAAAAAATACAAAATTTTACAGTACTTTATTTAGCATGCTTTGTCTGGTTCAGTTGTTGTTTGTTTTGGCTGATCATCCAAGTGTAGTTAGTGAATAATTGTTGACATCAAGTCATCTCTTTTCAAAACAACATGCAACAGGCTGATTGAACTTGACAAACAACAACTGAGACTCCTTGGTTCAAATCATTTACCGTTTTATATTTGGCTTGATATTAAAACTTTGATTCTGTCCATTTTGTAGGAGAGCACATAGATTATTGTGGTTATGGTGTCCTTCCTATGGCTGTGGAACAAGATGTTGTGATAGCCATGGCACCAAATGATCAGAAAACATTAAAACTATCTAATACACTGGAGGAATTCCAGTAAGTTTGAAAAAAATCACATAAAAAATGGTCTGGAATAATATGACTATCTAAAATTCACCTTCACATGCTTTTTAGCTATACCCCACGCCCCCCGACCCTCTCCTCCCTGTTTCTATACACATCGGTTGCTTTTCTATCTAATATTAGAAAACAGTCCTAAGAAAGTACGCGCGCTGATTGGTTAGAAATCGTGTTTCTATAACTCGATAGAAACACAGAACTAGCACGAGCTGTTGACGTAATGATGACGCGAGCAAAGAGAATTTACATTTTGATAATCAAAGCTAACAAGTTGCTTTTCTTTTTTTCGTCGCGGTGTTTTCTAAAAGAAATAGAAAACATGTTCTTCGTGTTTCTATTGAGTTATAGAAACACTCGTGAAAGTTTGGGAGAACTCGAAAAAGCTGTGGAAACACTCGCCTGCGGCTCGTGTTCCCACAGCATTTCTCGTTCTCCCAAACTTTCACTCGTGTTTCTATAACTCGATAGAAACACGGTACATGTTTTCTATTTCTTAAGTAAAGATGAGTGTGTATATGTTGTGGTTTAAAATTATCAGTTGACTTGTTAAAGATTCCTCCTGATCACCCTGCCTTAGGCCTGAAAGGGTAAATAACGAACTGTCTAAAAAGCCTCTTGTATTGTCTACTATTCTGTATTAATAGAGATTTTAGTGTGTCCTCTCAGGATTACAAAATCGATGGCAAGGAATGGTATCATTATTTCCTCTGTGGTTACAAGGTAGGAAATACCTCTTACTAACTGAGTTCGAGGTCCGTACTGTAAGTTATGGAACAAGTTTTTTCCTCGCTAATTTATGGCCCAAGCGTGAAGCACACAGGCCATAAATTCGAGCTGAAAAAAATGAGGATCCGTAACTTACAGTATGGACCGAGAAAACGTCAGATTTGTAAGATATTTATTATATCTCAAAGTAAACTTTTGAATTTAGCGGGCCACACAGTGAAGTACGGCCCACTAAATTGCGTACTAACTGACGTCACAGCATGCGTACTAACTGAGAGATATAATAAGGGTTTTTATTAAATGAATAACATCCCTTCTTTTCTTTTTCTTCATTTCTTCAACACCAATTAAGTAGTCAATAAAAGTTACATGGTAGTTCTTTTTTCCTGTGAACAAACCTTGTAGCATGAGTATTCTGTCAAGAGATACTGAACAGTACCACATTGTGGTACTGTTTGTTGTACTATAGATATAGTGTGGTTTTGTCTTCTGTGTATCAAACCATGCAGTGCAACTATTCTTTGGAAGCTACTGACCTGTACAGTCTTTGCGTCTTGTTAGTTTTACTGTACTGTGGTGCTACAATGTACTCACTTGCCATAAGAACATCATAATTCAGTTGTGTTTTTTCTGTATTAGGGAGTTGTAGACTACATGAAGGTTGCATCTCCTGTGGGTCTAAGTGTTGTAGTAGATGGAACAGTGCCAAAGGTAAGTAACTTGTTTGCTCGGCCCTTACTTATACACTGGCCTCTCTTTGCCTAATCCATTCTATTTGTTTTGTCATTTTTAAAGAGTGCTGGTTTGTCCAGTTCCTCGGCTTTGGTCTGCTGCTCTGGCTTAGCAACATTACATGCTAATGGCCTGGAAACAAGTAAGGTATGTATCAGCCAATCATAACACATGTTTGTAGAAGTCAGTGATTGGGTAATTTTCAGTTTTGTGGTGAATCAGTGACAGCAAGGCAGGGAGATGATGCGTTACAAATTGCCTGACATTGGACTTCTTCTTATTGTGTCAATCCCAGCAAAATTATCCTTTTTGTATGTTAACAGAAAACTTGGATTAATGAAACAAATCTTTCTCTAGTTAAATATTTTAAGAGAGGAACAAAAGATCTCATCAGTTTTTGTTTGTTTCACTATTAATCTAGAAAGTAGTGTTATTTTTTTGTCAAGTACCAATTCGTTTTGTAACAGCATGAGTTGGCAGAAGTTTGCACCAAGTGTGAGCGTTACATTGGAACTGAAGGAGGAGGGTGAGTGACGTGACTAATGTCACAGTAGACAGACATCATGCGAAGCAGGTTTTACTTTTCTATGATAAATAGAGTTAAACGGGAGACTGGCAAATAGGGCAGACAGTCGACGGAAGAGGGTGGTGTCAGGTAGCGTGAGCTGATGGAGGTAATTCGAACTCCTGTATGGTGGACTAAGTCGTCAGCGACCTGTATTGATTGGCTGCCACGTGAACCAGTAAGACACGTGACTAAGGCAATGCTGTCGAAACAGTAGAGCCATTTTTGGTAATCCTTTTTAGTCTTTATATACCAGCCACTGTGTTTCATTCATTTTTGCAGAATGGACCAGTCTATTTCGTTTTTGGCTGAACTAGGAACGGTAAGTTGTTTTAGCGAGAATTTACAGCGCGAAAGACGAACGTGTAAATATTTTATTTATTGCAATGCTTGCGTTCTTATGGGTGCAAATGTTAGCTGGAATGATCGTTGTCAATCATGTTTCGTTCCTTACAGGCAAAACACATCGAGTTCGACCCAATCAGAGCCTATGACGTCACTTTGCCGGAAGGCATTGTGTTTGTAATAGCCAACAGTTTGGTGAGTCTGGCAAAAGGTCCTTTTTTGGTAGTTTATCACAGTTCCTGAATAAATGAAATTGGTTTAGAGCCTTTAAAGCGCAGTCCTTTATTGGTGAATTTTTGGTCACGGTGCCATAGAGAAGTTTCCTCCTCTCCCCTTTCCACCTGCCATCTTAGTTATACACTGCTACCGTAATGATTCGATTTAGCGCCCTCCTTCCAATAAGCCCCCCCCCCCCTTTGAATGTGTGTTTGTTAATAAGCGCCCCTATCCCAATAAGCACCCCTATTCTAATAAGCACCCCTGTTCCAATAAGTGCCCCTATTCTAATAAGTGCCCCTATTCTAATAAGCGCCCCTGTTCCAATAAGTGCCCCTATTCTAATAAGCGCCCCTGTTCCAATAAGCGCCCCTATCCCAATAAGTGCCCCTATTCTAATAAGCACCCCTGTTCCAATAAGTGCCCCTATTCTAATAAGCGCCCCTATTCTAATAAGCGCCCCTATTCCAATAAGCGCCCCTATTCTAATAGGCGCCCCTATCCCAATAAGCGCCCCTATTCTAATAAGCACCCCTGTTCCAATAAGCGCCCCTATTCCAATAAGCGCCCCTATTCTAATAAGCGCCCCAATTCCAATAAGCGCCCCTATCCCAATAAGTGCCCCTATTCTAATAAGCGCCCCTATTTCAATGAGCGCCCCTATTCCAGTAAGCGCCTCTATTCTAATAAGCGCCCCTATTCTTATAAGCGCCCCTATTCTAATATTATTACAGTGCCTTCAGAGTACGTATCAAACATACCGTACGTAATAATGCATTACAAAAACAGTGGTCTTCGTCTGAGTTTCTCAACTGTTATGTCCATGTGAGTACATAATTCCTTCAAACGAATAATCTCTTCTTGAAATTTTGTGGTGATTGCTCTGCTGGTCGGTCTGGCTGAGAAGGATCCAGGGACATCAAGTCCGTTTTTTAGTCTCCTCGATCCAGTCACTTTGACCTGTACTTTGTTCTCATGGCGGGCTTTGAGAAATGTGAATATAAGAAAGGAAAGTTCCATCGGCAAATGCCCAACAAGTTTGTTATCAGCTTCAAGGTAAGTCCCAAGTGCGTATTCATAGTGTTCTTTAGCTTCTTTACGGTCATCTTTCCTGCATGCCAGAGACTCTCCTATGATTGTAGACCACGCCGCTTTATAAACATGATGATCTCGTATAACAGACGAAAATTCCACTTCTGCCCGTGGACAGACTGCCACTCTTGGCAACTTTGCCAAGGCAACATTTGAGGCCGTTGATGGATGGACGCAATGCAATGGATGGATCAGAGGACGGACACATTCACTGCTTCAAGAAAAATCAGTTTTGCTGGGCAGGGCTAGAACGGTTCAGGGTTGTTCAACAAGCCATGAGCAATTCACGCGAGAAGGATCCTTTCGACGGGATCAACAGAATCCGACGTCGAGGATGCGGCACCAGATAGCTTGATAATTGACGCAAAGGACACTAATGTCATCCACTTCGAATAGATAAACTCATGAACATTCACCGTACCGTACATGTATATTTGTTATTGCTAAAATGAACAATTCTTTTCAAAGTTACTGAACTTTCAACAATTTATTACTGTTACAGTTTCTGTTATTGTTAGTTATTTTAATATTTAGTAAAGCTTTAGTTTAAACATTTGGTTGTTTCTAAAAAAATTCAAGTAAGCGCCCTGTCCCGAAAAACCGCCCTCCCTTGAGGTGCCAAAAGTAAATAAGCGCCCCGGGCACTAAATCGAATCATTACGGTAAGTGGGAATGTTAGATTTCAGGAGTTTTTTAGGGCTTAATGAGGTGTAATTTTTCACTCGTTGTTTGGTTTCTAGGTTGAGATGAAGAAGTCCGCCAGTGCTGGTACTCACTTCAATGCGAGAGTGGTAGAGTGTCGCTTAGCAGCAAAGGTTTGTATTTCGTGGGAAGCCCAAAGACGTTTGTAATATTTCTGACTTGTAGGACTGTATAATCGCGACTTTCATGTGTGGTTTCGGGTAACTCTTCAAACGTCGCGCATTACAAGGTTTTGGCATGCCCATATCGAAGTTAACAGCAACAGCCTTTTCAATTCAGGTACTGGCCAAAACCAGCGGTCTTGATTGGAAGAAGGTGCGCCGTCTCAGTGAAGCTCAGCAAGGAATGGGGAGGAACATTGATGAAATGTGAGTTGAAACTATAACAACTTAATTTGAAGAAATGGTTTGACTGAGCTTTACAAATTTTAAGTGTTGCTCTCTGAAGCATTTGTTTGCTATTTTAGGGCTGAATGTGTCGACTCAATTCTTCATACAGAACCGTACACTAAGGAAGAACTGTGCAACTTTTTTGACCTAACGGTGAGTTATCCAGGTCTTGTTTACCGCGGGGTTATAAGCGTTATTATATCCTTTTGTGACATGGAGCGATTAACAATTCACTGTCGTGGACCAAAACCCACAGTTATTACTCTGATAAGTTAATGGAGAAGCGCTCAGTCTAACGAACTAATCAGAGCCCATAGAAGATGGATGTTGTGAAAATCAAGCGCGGGAAAACTCGAGTGAACTCTTCACGATTGGTTTAAGTTTGAATCTGATTGGTTTATTCCTCGACCAATCGAGTCGCAGCAATGCAAGGCTAAACCATTTCGCGAAGGTTTTTGGGCTGTAACTTGAAACTCGCACTGTAAATCAAATGACAACGAAAGAAGAACAGTTGGAAATATGTCGTTTGTCTTTGTATTGTTAAACTTAATGTAAGATTATAATATGTATGCGTTCATTTCAGGAGGAGGAGCTTATCAATCAGTGCATGAGCCCGTCAACCTCAGGAGTGAATAGCTTCAAGCTTCATGACCGAGCAAAACACGTTTACTCCGAAGCTGCCAGAGTTTTAAAGTTTAAAAAGGTCTGTGAGGAGAAGCCTGCTAATGCAGTTCAGGTAAGGAAATTTCCGGAGCAAGTTAAAGGAAAATCTTTAATTTCTCGATCTAGGATTCTAGCTTTTTTTGTATCCGACAATACAAATATTTTGACAAACGGGTTAAGCCTATAGTTTAGCCATTCTTTGGAAAGCTACTGAACAGTAATGTACTGTGGTACTGTTTGATTTACTATACAGTGTGGTTCTAACTTTTTCATCTGTGGACCAAACCATGCAGTGTGACCATTCTTTGGAGAGCTACTGAGCAGTACTGGATAAGATTTCCTCACAGGTCCCTACTTCATTATGCTTGCTGTAGCCGTACGGTTTCGTTCTCAGAAATGTTTACACGCGCACTTCCCAAGACAATTCAACTACAGCATGCATAATGAAGTAGGGAGCTGTGCGGAAATCTTACCCAGTACTGTACTCTGGTACTGTTTGTTTTACTACACAATGTGGTTCTAACGTTTTCATCTGTGGATCAAACCATCTACTGTGATCATTCTTTGTAAAGCTACTGAACAGTACTGTACTGTGGTACTGTTTGTTTTACTATACAGTGTATAGCCTATACTCAGTGACTTTGTTATTCGTTATCAGGTGCTGGGTGGCTTAATGAATGAGAGCCATGAAAGCTGCAGCAAAATGTACGAATGTAGCTGTGACGAGTTGGATGAACTGGTGACGTTTTGCAGGTAAAAGCAAAGGTCATGATTGCTGCCTTGATAGCTGACTGCTCAGTTTCTGTTCGTTAGAAAGTCGAAAGTAAAGGTAAAATTGATTTGATTTTGCATTGCCACGAAAAGCTCTCGCTCAAAGACAGTTGTTATTATTATTATTATTATGATTATTATAGGAAAGAAGCTGCATTGTTTGGCTAGAATGTAGAATAACTCTGTGACTGTGTTGAATGTCAGGCAAGCTGGTGCGGTAGGTTCCAGGCTAACAGGAGCGGGATGGGGTGGTTGCACAGTGTCACTTGTACCCGCTGCAGTCATTGATGACTTCATGAAGAAAGTGCATGACGGGTACTATGCCAATGACCCCATGAGACTGCAGAAGGCATCGGAAAGTTTGTTTGCCACCCGACCAGGGAGCGGAGCAGCTTTGTTGACCTTGAATTAATGATTTATTAGATTTACAAGGATAATTAATTGTTTTATTACATCCATTTTGAAATCGCAGGTGATCCTTGCAATTTGATTGGCCCATAGCGGTGCGATTTATTCACGAATCGCACTATCTTAGGTTCTAAATCGCATCTTTTTTTTTTCAGCCAATGAGAAAAAACTGAATTGAAATGTAAAAGCGTTTCCGGTTCCTCTTTTTTCTAAAAACCGGCCACAAAATCAATAAAATATTGGCACTTGGCTAACAAAAATCCTCCAACAGGACTTTAAAATTGTGCGATTTCAAAACTGGATGTAAGAAAGTGCTACTTGAACTTCGCGTCGTGCAGTTTTGATCTGAAATCACACATAATCCCTGCGATTTGATTGGCCACGGTTCGACCAACCCAGATCTTTAAAAAAAGTAGTCTCTTTAAGTCTAAATTCCCCTTTATCCTCAGCCAGTTTCAGTAATACAGCATTATTCGTAATTTACTAGGACAGTTTTACATGTGATTTGGGGGAATTTTCTGACTAAGAGGTTTTAAATTGTATTTAATTTTTAAGGTTTGAAAATAAAAGTAAGTAGGAGTTTGTTTGGCCGTGATATTTTGGAGAATGAAAGAGAGAACTAATTTAAACTTTATTAAGTAACCATGGCTTTAATGGTTCTGGATTTTGGTCATCATAAGTATATATCCGACTTAGAGAGGTTTCATTGTAATCTGTCCAAACGTTTCAGTTCACAGTATTAGGGACCGGTGGGGAGGCCGAAAACTTGTCATGCAAAAAAGGAGGGGCCCTGGGATTTTGTTACAGATTCAAGGGAGGGGACGTGAATTGTTTATAAAGCGCGAAGGTCTGGAAAGGTCTAGGTAGTGAAATATGTAATAGTCGTTTTTACCAAAAGATTGCGAATCATCAGGTTCACCGGTTTTTCCTCCCTCAGCAAAGCTCAACATGTACAATAATTGACAAAATGTGTTGGCACGGGTAAGATTATATTGACTTTCAGAATCTTTGGAAGAGAACGGGAACTTTTATTTCCCCTCCCCACTCCTGGTACAAAGTTGGGGTCCATAAAGGTGAACAAGGACACCATCACTGACAAAAACCCGGAACAATGAAAGGGAGGGGGAAACATCGAAACTCATGCTTGGATCTGAAAGAGGGGCCTCCAAATACTCGGATGTTCAGAAGAAGGGTACTTGAAAAAAATTAATTAAGTTTTGGACAATTTCCCACCCAGCCCCCTCCCCCAGTTAAATAATGAACGGTCCCTTTGTCAAGATCAGCTCTTCGGGAAAATGTCTGATTACTCACCACACAGTGATGTCACCAGCCCAAAATTTTGTTTTATCATGTTCTCATTTCCATAGTAACCGTCACTTAGAGGTGACAGTGGATGGGATGGAGTGAGGTTTGATTTGGTCTGTCGTTACAAATGTGATAACAGACAGAATTTGACGCACAAAGTCCCATCATTAATTTATTACGTCAATAACAGATCCGAAAAATTAGTTTTTAAGTTGCTTTCGAATGTTGGCAAGGTGTTTATTGTTCCCTTAACCTAAATGGTTAGAATTATTAAAATTGCAGGGTATTTTTTTTGCGCAATCTGGTTCGGCTGTTACATTTCATTGGCTGACGCATTGACCTTCTCCATTCTTATTGGCTCCCCAACTGTCCGATTTGACTTGTCAGATTAAGACTTGTTTTTAATCCAACAGGTGAAATTGGACAGTTCGAGTCCTACGTGCTTTTCATAGAATAAACGCCAATTAATGGCTGTATAGAAAATTCATATTAAAGCACTTTGTTATGGATATTATTAATGTAAATTACTCAAGGGTACACCAGAAACCTTATCCCATCTAAATACCAGATTCCACTTAGAAACACTTAAATTGCGTTAAAAGTGTGCAAGTGAATTATGTATTGACATTTTAGCAAAATGTTTTGACCAAATTGAATAAATGCAATGAGAAACTACCGAAACCAAAACTGATTTTGCGGAGTGGCGCGCAACGAGAGGCGGAACCCAATACAACATCGCTCTTGTCCATAACAAAATAGTTAAATTTGATTGGTTGTCAGTAACGTTCACGAACCGACTTTCAGCGGTCTCCCTAGAGATATTCACTTCGCCTTTAATGTCATACAACAGACATCGAACAGACACTTTATTTCGCAACTGAATGTCTTCTTTTACGGCTTAGCATTTTTAGATTTCTAGATAAAAATCCCGGCTGTTTCATATGCCCACTTAAATTGAGCAGACGAGAAAGCGTGTCATTGTGTCACCTGCAACTCTAATATGCAAACGATTTAGCTGATTTTTTAAATATATTAAATGGCAAATTCAAAGAATACAAACATTTGTGTATTGTTAAAGTGGCGTGTTTAATTAACCTTCTACAAATTTGCGTCGTTATCACTCAAAATAACACTGTGTTATATTTGGAGATAAAGTTCTTTAGTTCGGAATGTCTGTCTCACACATGCGTTAGAAAAGAAAATAGTTTTAACAAAGTAAACCAAATTTAATACCCGGAAAGACGCCTTTTCATTTACTTAAAATGACCAAATATTTAAAACACAGAAAAAGTTTGAGATTTGATAGTCATGTGCGGAAATAAAAAGTTATTTAATATTCTGGTTTGTTTTCATTTAATAGGAGGTTAAATTAGATTTCTCACTTTATTTGTTAAGGTTAAGAAGGCTACTTAATTGAAAAATACTCAATTCATATGCGTAAAAAGAAATAATTTTAATAATAAATCCCCCGCAAATCGAAAGAGCAAATCCGAGCGGTAGAGAGCGCAACGGGGCTAAAAATCTGATTCGAAAATGTTTAGAAAAGCAGACGCACAGTACAGGATTGTTCAGAAGCTTTCCAAAGAATGTACAGAATGGTCACACTGCATGGTTTGAAGCACAGATGAAAAAGTTAGAACCACACTGTATAGTAAAACAAACAGAACCACAGTACAGTACTGTTCAGTAGCCTTACAAACAATGGTCACACTGCATGGTTTGAACGGCACAGTATAGTGGAGAGTACCACGGGTTAGCCGAAGCAGAGAATGGTTACACTATATGCTTTTAATTTGATCCACAGATGAAGACGTTATAATGGCCTATTTGTAGTAATTGCCCCCTGCCTTACTATAATTGGATCGAAGCCTGACTCTATCTCTTTTCGCCAGTCTGTTTTCTTGATTTGATACTCGTTGCCTAATATTCTGTGCAATCGACATTCCATGACATGCTTCCCATCTGCATTGCATCAGTTGTGAGTTACTCGTGCTCTCTAGTCACGCGAGCTCACTCCAGCGCTTAAATACAGGAAACAAAATCGTCTGTATCTTTTTACCTTTTTCTTTTAATTACCCTGTATAACAGGCTTCCTATCATGTTCTCTTTTATTTATTATGTCCTCTAAAAGCCCCCCCAAAAAGACACGGTAGTGAAGATACTTGGAACACTTGTTGCAGTGCGATTTGGCCTCAGAGATGGCCAGCAATGTCATACGGATCCCTCATCAACAATTTATTACCGTAATCATGAACATACCTCAGTAAGAGGAGACGGTTCCATCAATAATGGTTAGATTTCATGTTTTATTGCTATTGTGTAAATCAACATCTTCATTATATTAATTCTTTACTTACTGACAAGAAAAACTGTCCACCAGTAGCGGCAGTTCTAACCTCGTGGTACCAGTCTCTATCCAACTTAAGGGCGTTCATGCCTCCAAGCCGGAAATGTTTTTCGAACCATTACGAAATCACTCTTCTCCGCCTTAGGGTGGTGGTGGGTTCGATCTCCAGATTTTCCACCCATTCGAGTTTGTGGATCATTTTTTGTCCAAGAGTTTTTTTTTTTTTTGGCACAGCGAAATTAAGTTCGAGTTTGATGTGCACAAGGGAACAGATCGTTACAGCTGTAATTAATTTATGATTTAAAACTGAAATAGGATGAAAAAATGGAAAATACAATAAAATTGCCAAGGTCCTCGAGGTTTAAGAAACGCAAAATAGGAGGTGAAGAAACTAAAGAAGAGAATGAATGGATCTAAATTATTATTTTTGAGTTACGCAGCCAATAATTAAACCGGCAAAAGAGCCAGAAACAAAAAGCCAACATTCACCAACCGAAAGACAGTAATTAAGATTAAAACCACTCACGTGCTGTAGAAAAACAAAACTTTAAACGGTCCATTTAATGTAAGCCAACTAGCACGTTTAGAACTATAAACAATAGCTAATAAAATAATTAGACGTCAACAGAGTTATTAACAAGCAAGAAAACAATAAACAATTAAACCAACAAAGAATAGGAAACGGAATAGGACAGCAAAGAAGGAAACCACGATATTCTGTGAAAAGGAAATCAAGGTTAAACCAAGAAAGAGCTATAAATTAAACAAGTAGACCAACAAAATTGAAATTATAGAGGCCAAAATAACGGAGAATTCCATTCGGCCAGCAAATACCTACAAGCAAATAAGGCCGCCAACAAAAAAGTACCAAAACAAGAGAAAAGGAAACCAAACTTTAAATAGTCTGGGAAGCGTACATGGAAGGCATTCCCAGACGGATAAAACAAGGAAAGTAAACAGGAAAATATGCTTTTATGGTAGCGTGAGATGAAGAAGAGCGAAAGATATGTAAAATATGAAGTGAAGTGAAGGGATTGGTCATAGACTTAGTCTGCTTAATTATACCGGCTTTAAACGTCTATACTAGACCATAAATCTCTTGGTATCTGCTTTCCCGTATGACATCATCTCTTCGTAGTCATCAACGCAGAGAATTTGGTTGCCAATCAAGTAAAATTTGTCGCCGACACAAAATCTTTGATTACATCTTTGACAAGAGAAGCATTCCAAGTGGTAGACATTTTCACGAGCTCGCATGACCATCTCGAACGCGGGAATGGTTTTGCAGCAGACAGAACAAAAGCCGCGTGCACCAAATAACCTGTGAAATGAACACAAAGGAACATTCTAGAATCATCCTTATCTAAACATGAGCGTTGCATCCGGTACTGTAAAGGCTTTTAAGAGGATGATCGAAAATAACCAAAAGTTTTCAATTTATTATACCCTATGCATACGACTCGCTGCGGGGCGCTTCTTTGTTTACAGTCGACATGCTATATTTGAAGACTTTTTGTAATGGAACATCTATTAATTGAGAGACATTTCAAACTGGCGCTTGAAAGGTTTGGCAATACTTTTAAGAAAATTGACGTCCAAAGGAAGGAAATATTAATGTGTGATCAGATTTCTTGACAGGAAAAACAAGAAAGATTTTATGAATATCAAAGTTTATCAAAACTAAATCGCAGAGGCCGTGTTT
The DNA here is from genome assembly GCA_949710005.1 of Ricordea florida. Lineage (NCBI taxonomy): Eukaryota > Metazoa > Cnidaria > Anthozoa > Corallimorpharia > Ricordeidae > Ricordea > Ricordea florida. Next base: position 2,031,068 of record OX453275.1, read on the forward strand.
TGCCAAAAGACCTGTCTGTTTATTTTTTACTGCTTGTTTCTTGTTCAAAATTGCCTATATTTAGCTGCAAACTACACACAGACACTTAACTAATATGTTCAAATTCCGCACAGATCGCACACGCGATCGCAAAAACTAAAAAGAGGGAATCTGTCACGGACTATACAAACATAGTCATCACTGAATATACGAGGTTTGTGTTTGAGGGAGTTTAAAATTTCAAATCTCTAAAACAAACATCAAACCACAGAAAGTATACTTGACAATATACCCACCTCAAATAATCCCTTCTACAGAGTATTAAATTTGCTTTAGTGAACAAAGTGGAACCAACTTCGCCCAGACGGCATTCGCAACATGCACATTTCAAGCAATCTTCGTGCCAATAGCGATCCAGCGCCTTCAGTAGAAATCGATCATTTATAGGGCATCCACAACCACCGCATAGTCTCCGATTTGGAGGTTCTTTGAGAAAATCGAATTTCTCGGTCGCTGCAAGGTTTAGCAAAGAGCAGAGAAAACTAGATAACAAGGTATCGACTAGATGAGAATAATAATTGAGGTCACAGTGTAATGAAAACGAAACGGCAGACTAAAGCTCTTGCTTTTAATGGGCGCTGGTGTGTTTGTAAGTACATGACAACGCAAGAGCGATCACACTAAAATTCTCGATTTAGAATACACAAGCTACAGCCCAGCTTTCAACACGCCACTTCTCTCTCATGGCGAGCTTGGTCCAGCTGTCTGTAGTAATAACACTAGCTGCTGACGGCGACAAGCGCAATCATAATCTTGATAATGTTTTCCAACTCTCAGCGAAACACGTCTCGGCTTGAAGTGATGTATACAGTCACTAAACATGCAACCACAATATAGTGCACATCGACTAGATATTAATCTCACGAGATTTTCCGTTATTGACGCTGTGTTTACTAGCTCTCTTGCGTTAGATCAGATAGCACGCCGAGGTCGATCGATCGTCGAAATCTCAGAAAACAAATTGAAACACTTCAACCAAGCGAGCAACTCACCCATTCCCTGGCTCCGTGGAGGACGAACAGGTCTCTCCGAGCAGACGGATTTTCACGCTGCAAATCTTCTTCTGACGTGTTTTGCGAGTACAGAGTTCAGCTTGGGTAACACCTCAGGAAACAGAGTCTAATACGATATTGCAGTGCCGTCCAGCTATATATTCTTACTTCCTGTCCATTAACAGTCTGTCAATTACAGTGTTGCGTTAATCGAAAATCCACCGAGAACACGACCGGATCCTTTGTTCTGCAAATGACAACTTTATTGTTTAATTTAGTGCTTCACGCTTAGAAATACATCTCATTTGTCTGCGTGTATCACTTGATACTTCAAGGTTTCGGGTTCGCGTTTGCCGTATCGTTCATGATCTTTCGGGCGTTTTCAATTTTCACTGTAAGTTGCTTTTTTTCTCGGTGTCTAGCTGCTGTTTTCAGGTCACTCAGTTTAGCGACATATTAGACGTAAATCTCGATGTTAGTACAAGGAAGATTTAAAACTACGATGAGCAAATATTTGGACGAAGCGATCTCCTTCATTGTGCCGCTAATATTTTTTACAGACATCAAAGTGACAAATAGTTTGTTCAAGGAGCTAATTAACATTTTGTCGGAGATATGATGCCGCGAGAATAACAGGCACGTTTCAACAACTCTCTGGTTACTGTTTCAAAAAAACGAGCACTCGAAAACGTAAACCATTTAGCCATCGACCGAATTTCTTTTTTCACCTTCGTCCGCATATGAATATTTATCACTTACAGACATCTCACGAAAATGTAATTTTAACCTCGCTGTATGTATTAAAATCACCTTGTGAAAGCAATATAGAAACCAGATCAACAAGAGACCCTTAGCCACGGATTAGCGCCGACAAAATTGGATTCCCTATTTTGTTTATAAGGCGTAAAAATTAATGAACAGGCGTAGATAATCCGAGCCAGGCGTGAAAAATGACAAAAATATCGTGCAGGAATTTATTGAACACATTTTTAAATTACTTTAATGCGTGAGGGATGTTTAAAAACTGACACTTCAGTCGTCCCGCGCAAACGTACCGCGTATAGACGCGGGTAAGTTTTTTTTTTTTTGACGAAAAGCAATTACTTCGGAACCATTATTTCACATGGTAATAAGAAAAACGACGCTTTAATCTTTCGATTAGTGACCTAGAGACAAAATAATGCCTGTTTGTAAGCAGTACGGCTGGAGTTAATTCTCTTTCCGAAAGAAGAGGCATTTTATTAGAAGCTGGCTTTCTCCAAAAAGATAGGAAACAGCATCTGTTGCCTAATGCTGATGTAAAACACTAAGTCGTAACAAATAAGTGGAATGAATTTTAACTTGAACTGCCCCAGGCAATTTAATTAAAAAGTAAAAATTGTAAGTCGGATATACGTTCCATATGAGTAAAACTACACTCACGTGGTTACAGCCGAGAATAACATCCACGAAGACGGTCTGAAGGTAAGGAATAGTGAAACAAATTAACTAGAGCAAAACTTCAACTGAAAACTATTTAAGATGAATCAAGTTCCGGACTTAACATATTTCCTCCATTTATTTCCGATAATTCGGCGGAAAACTATCTAACAATACTGTGCTGTTGACCACGATACAATGTGGTTTTGATTTTTTTTTTTTCATTTCTGGATCGATCACACCACGCAATTGACCTTTCCATGGAAAGCTACTGAACAGTGCTGTGCTATGATACTATCTGTTTTACTATACAGTACGGTTCTAACTTTTTCTTCTGTGGATCAAACCATGCGGTGTGACCATTTTTTTGGAAAACCACCGAATAGTAATGTGCTGTTTGTTGTACTATGCAGTGTGGATTAAACTATGCGGGCAGTGTGCCCATTCTTTTATACCTAATTACAGCACTAAACTGTAGTACTGTCTGTTCTCGGTACAATGAGATGCTTGTCTTGCTATATCTGAATTTCTATTGATATATAATTCTTACTTTGGTACCTTTCTTCAAATAAATTGACCCTAACAAGTAGAGAATAACCCGAGTTAATTGCATCTCTGTACATGTACAAGGAAAACAGCCCCTGGCAAAGCAAAAGTGTGAAAAGCATGATTATCGGAGTTGTCCATCAAAAATCTAATTAAAAACCAAGTTCGCCAAAAAAAAAACACAATCTGTGTTTCATTCAATTACTATTTTTGCTTTCGCTACTGTTAATTAAGAAATAGAAAACATGTACCGTGTTTCTATCGAGTTATAGAAACACGAGTGAAAGTTTGGGAGAACGAGAAATGCTGTGGGAACACGAGCCGCAGGCGAGTGTTTCCACAGCTTTTTCGAGTTCTCCCAAACTTTCACGAGTGTTTCTATAACTCAATAGAAACACGAAGAACATGTTTTTTATTTCTTTTAGAAAACACCGCGACGAAAAAAAGAAAAGCAACTTGTTAGCTTTGATTATCAAACTGTAAATTCTCTTTGCTCGCGTCATCATTACGTCAACAGCTCGTGCTAGTTCTGTGTTTCTATCGAGTTATAGAAACACGATTTCTAACCAATCAGCGCGCGTACTTTCTTAGGACTGTTTTCTAAACAACTTTGACTCAGATATCACCTGTTTTCTATCACAGAACTTAAAGATTTCTGAATGCCTGCTGACCATGCTAGATTAAAACCTTTTCCAGTTTACTCAGTCGAATACTTTACAAATCCTTTCACAGCAGTCTAGGAGAACCCGCAATATACACTGCCACGTCTGACCGTGGGAGAGAAGAGCTAGATCGGCCAAAATGTACATTGACTCAGCGTGAGGATGAAAAGGCAGAATCATTCTATAAATGTTTCGCATCTTCAAGTCTTCAGTGGATACGTATGTATTCAAGGTTTGACTGCGGGTGTCCGCCAGAGGGTTAAAAGTTAGAAGCACAATGTGTAACACCAAGTAACAGGCTAGTATCATAATGTATGACCCAAGATTTGACCCTCTCTAGTTTTAGATGTCCTAAAACTGCGTACAATTTTCTGCCATAAGGAGCAAACCAAAGCAAAACACCGTCCCTTATTTCACAAATATTGACTGCAAAAACCTTCGATGGAACATAGGACCACTTCGTAAAGGAAGGTGAAAAGAGACGAAAAACAGGTGACTGGGTTAGACGATCATCCCGCCAGAGTTACTCATCTTTCCCTGTCGCACACTGGGAAACACGACAGCCACGCTCTCTCTGGAATCCACATTTTTAAATGTCCAATGCGAAGGCCAACTCAGGTTCTTCTATTTAGGTTTTAGGCCCGTTGGTTAAAAAGCCAATGAAGGGAATCATTAATAAATAGAATGACGAAACGTGCCTTATCCTTCATCAGACTCATCTTCGTTATCGTAGTCGTCCTCATCGTCGGCATTATCACCCTCATCGGATTCTTCATAAAAATCTGCATTGTTTTCCAGATCGACATCGCTTATATTTGTTGTCTTTTTCTCTTTTTTGTCTCTTGTGCTATCCTTTTCTTGATTCCAGTCTCGCATCGTGGCGCCCATCATAAAGTCGTCACGAAGAATACTCCATGATGAAGAGCCGTTCTTGTTCAACTTGTTTTCCTTTGCGAGACAGTAAAAGAACACGTGTGAGCATGGGAAAAGGAACCACAGGTGGCCCACGTGGTTGGTGTTTGTCCACGGCTTGTGATCAGCTTGTATGTAAGTGGGGCATATCGTGAGATTTTCAAGATGTACGCACGGGATGAAAGTCTTAATAGAGCCTTTTGCGCTCCAAACTAGGGGGGTCTGTGGGCATGCTCTCCTAGAAACTTCTTAAATCAAGGGTCTCGGAGATGCCATTTCCCGCGTTTTCCACAGGACATTTTCAGAAAAAAATACGAAGGAAAACGCAGAACTTGGTTGTTTAATTTCGCGACACTGCGACGGGGCAGGAAAGGGTACATTTTTTTCGTTTTAAAAACCACTATAACATCTCTGGCCTTCCGTTTAAGGACCAATAAAAGGATAAAGGAAATACTAAGACAAAGACACCAATAAAATGAGAAAAATTTGTCAGTCATCCCGATTTAATGATAAAAATGCTTTCAGGGAATAATAAAAAAATCGTTTTTCTAGCCGTTTCAGCTGTGCGCACGGGAGAATATGCTTATATGGACGCTACACCGTTGATATAGACTACGTGAAGTTTAGGAGTCAATTTAATAAAACGTTCACAAGTGCAGCTATTGTTTTGGAGTTCAAGAATAATACCTACACTACTAAATTACCCTTGTGCAAATTTTATGGAAATGACCCAAAATAAGGGAGTTAGTGGCTTACCAAACTAGTTGAGAAAATAAACGTAAGTTCTGCCACCATAAGGTGAAAGTGAAGCCTACTGTTTGTCGTACTCTGCCAGATTCCCTTTTATCTTCAGATGGTACAACATACATTTTTCAACTCGTTTAAGAAACCAATTTTTCAGTGGCACCCAACGAGCAGATTAAGCCAAAAGCCTTTGAGAGACATTTCTAGGCTTCTTGTAAATGTTTAAAGACTGTCTAAAGAGATGTTTTTATCACCTAGAAGAATTTGATATGTTCGGAAATCTTAGCTGAAAATTGAAGTGTTCGAAATTTTTAGAGAATAATAATTATCTTCATTTCAGAATTTGCTAGCTGGACAGCACCTTCCAAAAACTTCCCAACGAACAATTTTGCTCATCCGAAAATGCTAGGTAACCTTTTTAAGTGCCTAAAATTGCAAAAATATCCTTTCCAAAATCGTAAGGGACTACTTTTCCCTTGTTGCGAATCTTTTAGGTGATGTTTTAGGGAATGAAATTCTATCCAGAGAAACGGTACGAAAATTACGAGGGCCTGTGTGTTCGATATTCGAAAATTCTAGCTCACCTTGCTTCCAGACAGATATTTACCGAAAATGGGCGTTGGGTGCCCTTGAGTATTGGTATGTGGAGTGAAACATTTCATTTCGTAGTTTCTGAGATTTACGCAAGGAAATTACATCGGTATTGTTCCTTCAAACTTTCGTTGTTCGGCTGTTCATCGTTCATCGCTTTGCTAATTGGACTAAAGATGTTTTTCATTAGTAAAGTTTTATCGTTGTTAGAAGTAGCTTCATTCAGAGAAATGATCGCGAATAAATCTCAATGCGTCAGTCGCGATTGGTTAGTTCTATTTTTTCTTCTGATTGGTTGAGATCGTAGCGGGAGCCTCTTTTAATAATTACTTACTCAGCATAGCGATGCAAAAGCAAGCAATCACGAATTAATGCTGAATCGTAAATTGCAAACACCCTGTTAAGCAATTTCAACTGGCGAAGGCAACAATTTCATTGTTTCTGCGTTTGGAAACAAACAGTTCCATACTTTTTCCTTGCGTTTGCGATAAAACGGAATTGAATGACACTTCACGATTCATCCTGATATGAAACGCTGTTTTTACATCTCTTGATCCATTCTGACAGAAAGGTGAGCGAGTTAATGGAGCAGTGGCAATCTTAAGGAAATCTAAAAGTCGACATGTGCAACTCCACTTATAGCTTTTAAGAACTGCGTTCTGTCGGTTTTTCACTTGCTAAACTAAATCAAGAAAATTAGATATAAATTTGTACTTCAGACCCTATCACAGAGAAAAACTTCAGCTATTTTCTATCAATGTCCCTCTACTCTATTCACTAATGGGAATAGATTGAATCAGTCAAAACTGTTCATTTAACTCTGAAGATGACTTACTCCGCTCAACACAACGTCAGTCAACAAAGACAACAAATATAAAGGAATTAGTTCAGTTCTAAAGAAACTGGAGCTGCGTCGGTGGGAAACTTTTACCACTTTTAGAGCGTTAGCTCTTTGTAAGAGCGAATTGCCGTTTAATAAATCATTTTGTGAACAACAACAACAGTTCTACGCACACCCGGACGACAACTTGGACAAAACAACTTGGCCAGTGAGATTTCTGGTTTTGAATCATTAGTACTGTTCACTGCACCTAAATTATTTTAAAGTTAAGTCAACGAGACCGAAATCATGACTCTTTTTGTTATCTTAAATTAAATTTTATGCCCAGTAAACAAAACCAACAACGATATACACATGTGCTGTTCTCAGGAAGCTGTTAATTTCATGACTTAATCATGAAACGCTGCAGGAAGCCCACCAAAATCCTCTTCATTGGTGTCACAGATGTGAAAAACTATACTTTATGCAAGACCATTTTCTAATTTTAATGGAGACATGGTAGTGTAGTGGTTAGCGTGTATGACTTCCCAGTAGCAGGTCCGGAGTTCCAGCCCTGGTGGTGGCACTGTGTTGTTTCCTTAGACAAGAAACTTTACTCCACGCTGTCTCTCTCCGCACTTAGGTCTCCGCCCAAATGTATTCAACGCTGGGGGTGACCCTGCGTTGGACCAGCATCCCATCCAGGGGAGAGTAACAATACTCCCAGGTGATTCATGCTACTGAAACTGGGATAAGCGCCACCCATGATGGATTTAAGGCTCGTGTGCGCATTTAAAATTTTCTTATTTGCTTCAAATGAGTCAAAGTAAATTAGGAGTACTTTGGACATAATTACTTTCAACAGTCGTCATGGGTTTAATTGTCATCTTTAATGTCGGACTTCACACAATCTTACCTTAATATCCTTTTGTTCACTTTCTTCTTTGGTCCTAGCTTTACCTGAGTTACTTTTTAACATGTCAAGAAATGCAGACTTTGACATGGACTCCATCACTGAAAAATGAAATCCAGAGGACAAACTTAGGAGTCACAAGACTTTGAATACAAATGCATTGTCAACCTTAATTTATTCCTCCCTGGATACATGCATGTGCAATCAATCAATCAATCAATCAAGAACTTTATTTAAGTGTCAAAACCTTATAGCCAGGCAAAAGCACCATACTAATTAGGGGACACTATTACACTAGACTAAGCTAAACTACACTAATTACTAATCAAAAAATCACAAACTTATAAGTCAAAAGAGACACACAAAAAGTCATACTCAAAACAATTTTGCAAAAGACAGCAAAAATGTGTTCTTTTGATATAATACCTTTAGATTTTTTGGCTTCTGTGGGTGCAGATTTCAACTTGCTTTCCATCTCCTTTTGATGTTTGCTGACTGCATTGAACAACTTTACAACTGAAATTTTGACATACATTTTCACTTGAGGTTTGTCCAATATGCCAACAAATTTATGCATAGCATTGTATTGTATTACATGGCTATAACAATAGTTTAGCAATGTATTCTAGAACGACACAATACAACACAATGCATTTCAATACTACGCTATGCATAAATTTTTCACAGTATTGGACAAGTATGCTTCACTTTTGCACAACTTAATAATTTCCACAAACAAAATTGATTCAAATGGTCAACCAATAGCAACCAAACCAGAGTTATCGTAGTGAGACAGGCAAAAGGATTTTCATTTTTCACAATATGTACTACAAAAAACATTACTTACACTGTAATAACAATGTAACCTATTTTAAATAATTTCCACTGTGAGTGACGATCTTAGGTGCAGCTTTTACAGTATCAAACAAAGCAGATTATCAAGGAAGCTGTTCCAGGATAAACGCGGTTGAGCAAACAACATAAAAAGGACGAGTTAGATGTAAAGGTCAGAATGGAAGGTTGGAAAAAAAGTGATCGCAGAACATTTGCATTGCACCTATCCTTTTTCCACCTTATATAATATAATCTCACAGTTAAATTAGGACAGTTAACTTTACTGCAAACTTAAAAAAATGTGAAAAATAAACATACAGCTGGGTATTAAAGATTATTTCAAATAAAAAGCATAAAATAATTCTAATATTAAAAGCAATCCTAACCAGAGGATGGCTGACTGATGATTAAGTAGTAAAATTATACCGAGCTGAAAATATTATTGCTACAGTGCTTTGGATGCTTGCATTGGCATAGTAATTAACAGAGCTGTCTTTCCTTCAACTGTTCGAAAACATTCAGATATTAACATGACAATTTATCATGTTCGCTCACCTCCTCTGGTTGCTATTCTCTGTAGTTTCTTTTCATAGTCCATCGTGGATCCATCAGGTTTAACATGATCTTTTTCAAGCATAGCATGCCGTTCTTGACTTTTTAACTTTGTTGGGAAAGAAAAGAGAGTTAATGTCTGGGAAATACTAAAACTTGTCAGCTAAATTTCTAAAACAGTTTTCAATTTGCTACTTAAAGTAATCATTAAAAATTGCTTGGTTTTGCACTGATACGGTTAAGTCAGTCAGAAGTAAAACAAAATTAAACCAATTGTGATTAGATCTGATGCATTTTTGTCATGCTTCAGGTCATGTATTTGCTTTTAAACCTAATAACTTCATTTGGCCTATGTACACATGTATCAATGATGGAACAAAATTTTATCATTGTTATAATATGATCATTGTTGTTCCAATCATTATCATCACCAAGATCATTGTTATTATTATCATTAACATTACAGTTATCATCATTGTCATGATTATTATTCTATTTTATTGATTTTTACTTTATTTTATTATTTCCCAACACAGAATTTAATATTATTACAAGTAGAATAGAAAATATAATAAATAGGCTAACTGATATTAAATTTAAAATAAACATACAATTTGGAAGCAAACTCCAAAGAAGCAGAGCTTATGAGGAATAGAGATTCCCCCCCATGGGCAATTTAAATGTCAGGCAGCTATTACAGTGCGATTCACAAAACTATAGACAAACGAGTTCCAGAGTTTGTTTTAAATTCCCAAAGTTCACTGCAAATTTGGAAATTTCATGACATAGATGTCAATCAAATCGCAGACTTTGAAACAAAGTTGCGAATTTCACGTGCAGCAAAGTTGGGCACTTGGTAGGGGAAGTTCGAGTTGCTTGAAAGCTGGCACAATTATTGTATTTATTCCAGTTCTTTTGTTATCTTCAGTTATGGCAGACTTGTCGAATTGAATGGCTATGTTTGTTTCCTCTGTTTTCAGCTTCAGCATTCCTTCTCCCAACAAAGTTATCAACAGTATTGAAAATGGTTTGTTTCTCTAGTCTTAGCTCTTTCCCTATTTTTTATGGTCCTTTTCCTTCTTAGAACCAGCTTTCAGTAATTTTCTGTCTGACAGAACTTGGGATTACTTTTCCTTGCCTTTTAAACAAACCACTATTTCTAATAATATAAAATAGCACTTGGTAACACTTTTAGCAACTGTCTACCTTCTTGGTAGATTTTTCTTCCTTTTCTTCAGATTTTCTCTTTTCCACTTTGTTGTACTTGAGTAATAAAGGAGTCTGCAGAAAACAAATCAACCAGCAAAATTACAAAAAGCACATGAGAGTTATTGATACTGTTCTACGTAATAATAAAGATAGATCTTATTTGCACAAATGTCATTGCAATCATTGGCTAAACAGGACAAATAAACTTGTTTACTCTTCATGACAGCATGCTAGATACCAATGCAAACATGAAAAAAACTCAGTTACGTTGTTACATTTGTTGTATGTTTAACAATAGTTAATTGTAAAACTATTTACACAGATCTGTGTACTCTTACCCTGCCTTGTGGAAGTTGATTTTGTAAGATATTTGCCATAACATCAGCCCATCCTTGATTTAAATTATTCTGTTTTTTTCCTGCATTTGGAAAGCAAGAGACAGTTTTTATAAATATTGAGTAAACTAAAATGGTTGTCTGAGTTCAGGCTAAACTTCAGAATACCCATCCACTAAAATATTTCTCGGCAAGTCATGCTACCGAGGTCCGCGGTCACTCTTGCGCTCTTGCGTTACATTTGAAGTTACCATTAATATTAATTATTCATCCACTACGGACTGCGGATCGCGGTAGCATTCCAGTGTAATAGTTAGATCAATTACTTATTTCTATGTTGACTGCGGTAGCACGGACCAGGGGTTTCACAGTAAGACACCTTGCACCTGGACGGGTATTCTGAAGTTGGCTTACACCTGAATTGTTTACTGGTCACTACTAGGATTGAAAGGGTCAAGAAATTGGTGCTTTAGCAACATCTATTACTGTAATTGAGAGGGTCCTCAAATCATTAATAAAAAAATGTACAAATAACGCTTTGTATTTCACGTGGAGCAACTTGAGTGACTGCAATATGGCCTAAAAATTTACTTCTACGCTCCAATAAATAACCCGATACTTAAGACCTGTGGGGAAAAGGAGGGTAAGTTTGTAAATGCCAACCTTCGGTCTCCATCTCTCGCTCTGGGCTAGTCATTGTCGCTTGCAATGTTTCTTTTTTCGGACATCGTTCTTCGACCTTCTCGTCCGCCATTTTGTTTAAGGCACTAACCGCTTGAGTCTTTAATGCGGGCACAGGTGAAAGCGTTTGTACCCAGGCGATCACGGATTGACTGTAAAAGACGATCATCACAATGAAATCTGCCGGAAAACGAGACTTATCCCCGAAAAAGTTTAAACTTGACACTAAGGATGTGGTGGGTACCGTTAATTCTTGTTCTTGTTTCAAGCTGCGAATTCAGATACCTAAGAGGTTGACGTTTCGAGGAAAAATGTTAACGCGATGAAAACAAGTTTATTGTTTGACTTGTTTGTATAATGTTTGGTTGATTATAAGTCTTATAATTGCCTGTCAGCTAACGTTTCTCTTAAAACTTCCGCTTTTCATTTTATTAAGTATATTTGGTTTTCATTAGCAAAGTATAAGCGAATTCATAACACTTTTGGAGAAACCATAGCGTGAGTAATCGCAAATTTCACTAGATATTTTGGTCAAGAAATAAGTTAATAAGTTACTGCTCATGAATTTCAATCCATCAATATATTGTTCTTTCATAGTTGAAACATGCTCTACCCAGGCTAGTCCCATTCTTCAAGACATTTTGTATCTACTTTATCCTGTGGCTTCCAGAAGCAGAGAATCCATCGATTTTTTCAGCAGTGATAAAGGTTCTCCCCATACTGAGCCTTTGTGGTTTTGTCTGCATGCAAGATGTCCATCTGTCAATGAAAAGCAACTACAATCGACTTATTCTTCTTGGCCTCATCTTCTCCCTCTTTGGTGACATTTTTCTTGTATGGGAATTCTCGCATTTTAACTATGGTGTTGTTTCATTTGGCTTAGCTCATGTTTGCTATGCGTCTGCCATGGACCTAAAACCACTAAACCCGATTGTATTTCTCAGTTTAATGGTTCCTACTGTTCACACGTATTATCTGTACTACCCCAAGCTCGAGGGTAGTTTGGTCATATCTGTGGCAGTTTACATGTTAACGATTACCATCATGATCTGGAGATCAATCACTGCTCTGCACATTTCTCTGTTCAACGACCAAACATGGCAGTGGCCAAAGCTCTGTGCTTGTGCTGGGGCTGTTTCCTTTGGAATATCGGACTTCATCCTTGGTCTGAATAAATTCCGTATTTCGATACCTCACGCTCGCGCTATAATCATGGTCACTTACTACGGAGCACAACTAGGCATTGCATTGTCATCATTCAAAATCTGCCATGACGCGAAAAAACAGTCTTAAGGACTCGGAATCTGTATTTATTTTCAGCTGTACGTTCGTGTTAAGGCGGATGTAGCGTATAAATTATATTGCATCAATGATAAGATCTCACTTGTAAACAAGACATTTATGCATACGCTATTTAAAAAGCATAAGAAGAGTCGTAATCGATATAATTCAACCCTTCTATCTCGTAGTGTCGCTCGTTATTCTTAACGTTTGGTATAAATCAGAAAATAAAGCTGTCAGTTTGGAAACGGACTGGTTAAACTCGTCATTAATTCATCAGTAATCGTGAGTCAGAGACAAAGAAGATCGCCTTCCGTGACGTGCCAGGGAATGAGATAAAAAAAAACTCAAAATCTCTGTTCTTTAATTCAGTCCTCATTGAAAGTCATTTTGTGTGAGAAGCAATATCACGTGGCTCGAGCCATTCGGTTAACTGGCGAACACTGAAGCGGAATTTTGTGGCGCTCAACTTTCACTTTGTATAAGTATCATAATACTTTGAGGTTCTTCTAGTACCGGTAACTCAGATAAAGCGCGCAAGCTTTCCTAACTGTAGTAAAATATGTCTGATTGAGCACGGTTTTATCCCTAAACCAAGGTGCACGGACTGACTCAATCGACCCGAAGTTTCGGTCTTTTGAGAAACGCATGCCGCCAAGTTGGAGTTTGGTGTGCGAGTTGTGTAAGCCCCCCGGCAATAAAAGCCTGTTTTTAAGTACTGTTTAATAAACAAGCAGGAGTGTTTTATCAGATTTAAAAGCCCGAGGCGAAGCCGAGGGCTTTTAGAGCTGATAAAACACGATCTGCGAGTTTATTGAACGGCTTCAAAAACTTATTTGTGGAGTCTCTGTTCATTTCACACTTTTTTGTTTGTTTTCCTGAAATGCACACGGGTTTTTATCTCTATTTTAGTTTCAATGGGTATTGTTATTTGGGATAAGCTAAAATAATGATCTTTTCAATTTTTTCAGTAAAGACTGCATGATTTGAATTGCTAATCTTGCCTCGTTTAAAACTTATGTGAAAGTTGCTTTTGGAACTCTGATTTCAGCATGCCACCGAAAAGAGTATTCAGGAAAGCTAAGAATGTTCAAGAGGAGAGGGAGTTATTTGAGGAGTGTGTTCCAAAATCAACCAAAAATGCTAATAAGTGGTCGTATAAAATTTTTTCGGAGTGGCAAAGGCAAAGAGAAAACAAAGACCCTAGTCAGGAGCAGTGTTCGTTCACATTTGAACCTGAAAAAATACAATGCCAGTGATGTCAGGTTGTGTATTCAATAATTGTACTTTCAATATGTGAGCCTAAAATTAAGGTTAACTTTCATCATGTTATTAAACAGAGTGAATGTTGGTTGCTTTGCATCTTTAATTTTGCTATGGAAATTAGGATAAAGTTTTATATAAATCTTCATGTTCATTAGTATTCTTTATATAAAGTTCTTATCCTAATTTGCATCTCTTTGCATTTGCTTTGTATACCCCATATTTCCCTGTCACCGAATTCAAATCCCTCCCCGGGCTTTAAGAATGGTGAGCTTTACCACATATAAAGGTTCCTGGACGTGACTGATTTCCCTAATTTCATTGGCCAAAAACCTAATTAATTATTAATGAGTTTTTTAACGTGTTTTAAAAGAGAGATATTTTGCCTTACGGCAACGTACGGTGACTCACAAAGGCCATAAAGTAAACTGCTGTGTTTCTACAATAGCTGTCTCCTTAAAACTGTCGATAGGGATCGCGGAGGGGGAGGGGCTGGTTAGGGCTATAGCCTCACCACTTTTTTGCTTGTATTTTATTCCAAGGGCTTGTAAGGTAAGTGGCTTAACACTGACATTAACGTTTACTTGCGGTTCCTGGTCGATCGTCACTTATAACTGTCATACGACAGTTGTAATAGTCAATCGACAGTTATAACCGTCAATCGACACATACAACAGGCAATCGACACTTTAAGGGTGCGTTTTTTTGTTATGTTCGGATTCATCGGTTCCTTTGATGCGCCATGCTCCATGTGATCATGGCCCATCTCCGGGCCCATCTACATTTCTCGAGTGTTCTCAAATGCCCGGAGTGTTTCATCACAGTGTAATGCACGGCTTAGGCTTCTTCAATTGCTTTATAATATTGATTTTACACGGCGCGAGTAGAAACAACAACGCAGACAGGTCGACAAACTGACACCATTTAATACCAACTCCATTATGAATTTCTTTAGAGAAATTGTCTTTCGCCATCTCTAACAAAAATGTCGATTAGAGGTTATGTGGCGAAAACAATAATACACGCTTTTTCTATGTTTTATACTCTGATAAAACATGGGTTTTTGACCAATCAGACCTCGTGCAGTGTCCTATCTATATTTATAAATTTCTATTATTTAACAAATAAAGAAGCCCAAGCCGTGTATTACACTGTGATAAAACACGACGGGCATTTGAAAACACGAGTGAAATGTAGAAAACACGAGCCGCAGGCGAGTGTTTTCTACATTTCTCGAGTGTTCTCAAATGCCTGGAGTGTTTTAATCACAGTGTAATACACGGCTTTGGCTTCTTTATTTGCTTTATGATATAGATTTTACACGCTGCGAGTAGAAACAAAAAAGCACACAGATCGCCAAACCGACGACATTTAATACCAACTTCTCGACTGTTTTCGCTTCTTCTTTTATATTTGTCTTATTATTCTCAGCTTCAAAACTTTCTGCTGCTTCGCAGAGAACTCCATCATGAATTTCTTCAAAGAAAATGTTTTTCGTCGTCTCTTACAGTATTGTCCAGTAGAGGTAATATGGCGAAAAACAATAAAACACGCTTTTTCTATGTTTTATACTCTGATAATACATAGGTTTTTGACCAATCAGAGCGCGCGTAAGAACGTAGCTATATTATAATATAGTATAGTTTTAATTCACACACATTTGAGTATATATCTTTCATATTTTATATTTTTTTTGGTTATTTATGGTATGGTGTCCCCAATTAGCAACATCATGCTAAAGTTAAATGACACTTGAAGAAAGTTTTTTAATGTTATTATTACTATTATCAGTATCATTGTACAGCATCGCAGGCCTAAAAGATGCTCCTGGCCTGGTCAATTACTTCCCTTGAGAGCGAGTAACAACTAGTTCCCAAAGGTCTCAAGGGAGTCATCTCCTGCATGAATCCCTACAGGGACAAAACGTTTCTTAGAATTCTGGCCGTCCCCAACAGAGCAGTTTTCTGAATCACTTCAAGCCCGGTGGTGCATCATGGTGGTGCCAAGCTTTTCCATGCGTTTGTCAAACATATCAGATACAGCCCCAGATGCTCCGATCTCAACGGGCACTACAGTCACTTTCCTTCATTTTTTCCAGTTCTTTGTCCTTTACTCCCGCATCTCCTGGAATGGCGATGTCAATGATCTTGGCCTCCGTTGTTTGCTTATCAACGAAGACAATGTCTGGTCTTCGAGCTTCAACCATTGTCACCCATCACACTGTACACTGAAATCCCAAAGGACTTTGAAACCTTTGTTTTCTACCACTTGTTCTGGGGTGTGTTCGTACCACTTATCGGTCCGCTCAAGTTCTGTCTTTCCACACAGTTGCCAATGCACACACAGTGCAACGTTGTCGTGCAGCCTCTTATATTCACGTTGTGCCAACTTGCTACACTCACTTGTTAGATGGTTTACACTATGTGGAACTTGATATATTTTGTTCTTAGAGCTTGCTCTTGTGCGCTGCAAATCATTGCTTCTGTGCATCCTTTGAGGTCTCCCTTCTGCATCCACCGCCATGTTTTCTCCCAGTCCACTTCCGTCAAATCTCTAACATACTGTCCATGCATTTGTTTCCCTTTCCACTCGGATTCTGTTTCCTGCTTTGCACTGTTCTTATACTCTCTTCGTTTCTTTACCTCATCCATCTTCACAGCTGCTCTCTCCCCTACTTTTTTTAACAACGCTTCACTGCAGTTCCCTTCATACCAACCCAGGTTGTTTTCTTGTGCCTGGACACAAGCTTCGCAGCTTATAAGTGCTCTGCCCCCTCTCTCCCTTGGTACATATATCCTTGCAGTGTCACTCCTTGGGTGTAACTCCTTATTCATTGTCATCACTTTTCTGGTCTTTCTATCTATGCCACTGCTTTGAAGTTCTTCTTTTGTCCATCTGATCACACCTCCACCATATCATAGCAAGGATATCGCCCGTGTGTTTACTGCTTTAATTTTGTCATGACTAGTTTCAGTCTTCGCATCATGATGTACTCATTTCTAAACATGTCCTTTATTTCTTGTTCCTTTACTTTATCCAATTCCACTATTCCCAGGTACTTGTCACACATTTCCTGAATTGTCTCGCCATTCACAAGTTGAATACCCTCAGTTTTGCTCAGCTTGCCCCTCTCTTCAGAACTGTTACTCCACACTTCTTTATGCCAAATTCCATTCCTATGTCTTGACTAAAAACTTGGACTGTGGAAACCAGACCATCTAGTTCTTCTTCGTTTTTAGCAATGAGCGTAAGGTCTTATTTAGGTCTTGTTATTATTATTATTATTATTATTGTTATTATTATTATTATTCAGTTATCATTATTATTATCATTACTGTTATTATTATCATCATCATCATCATCATCATCATTATTATTATTATTATGTGATAATTTGCTACCCAAATGCAGACTCCTACAGGGGTATGGATCCAGACCAGATTTTTAGGCAACATGGAACAGAGACTGAGAAGCGACAGTACGCTAGTCGAGTTCTAGAAGTAGAGCAAGCTACATTCACTTTATTATTATTATTATTATTATTATTATCATTAAAATTATTATTATCATTATTATTAACATTATCATTAACATTATCATTATCGTTATCGTTATTGTTATACTTCTGTTTATTACTCTTATTATTTTCATTATTATTATTATGATTATAAAATAACGTCAAAGAACCCAGCAGTGGAAAACAAATAGTAGTTACATGGATGTTGTTTTTGTAGTCGTTATTTTAGTTCATAATCACACAACAATTGCGTCTGCACATTGTTTGACAGTATCTCTGTCACTATAACAACATACATGTTACGTTTTACCGACAAGTGCACCAGCATCAGTACTATAAATACCAACGGGTGTCCTTGCTCGTAAATTAAAACTGTTTCTTGTCATCTTTTCATAATTCATTGTTCATAGTATTTGGGATCTAAAATCAAGTTTCGTCACATTCTCTTCATCAATTCCATTTCTCTTGAGTGCGGAGGATGTCATCTACAAAGTAAAATTTGATTTTTACAAACCACAAAACAAATAAAGTAATACCAAGGTAGAGACGTACGATTTCTTGATTTACTTTTTGGAATTATAGTCAAATTAGAACTGTAGGAACAAACATTTTTTATGTAAGCTTACTCTTTTGTGATGAGTTAAATTAGAGTGTATATTCGCGGATACTCCAATCCGACCAGCAGGCTTTATATGTAAGTATGGCCCTTAATCAAAGCCATGGAATGGTGTGCCTCATTTTGGTCTAAAATTTGGGTAGGAGAAATTTTAATAAGAGTACTAAAAACGGCTTAAATCAGTTTTTATTTTAGAGTGCCCCCGGGGAGAGTAAGAACGTCATCCATCCATGATGCCAACGTGTGACAAACGTCACGAACGACTAAAATGTTTTTAAAAGAACCTCAGTTTTCGTTTACTTATCCATTCAAGGCCATAAATTACTTATTTTTGAACTTTCTTCTTTTTCTTAAAATTTTAAAGATAACTCTTACAAATTTCCGTTTCTTACGTAAGCAATGTCATCTATGGTCAGTGAGCGACAAATATTGCCCACGTATCAGGCGCCTGTGACGTCACGAAAGCAGTCACGAGGTAAGTCAGCCCAATAGTATATTACCTGTCACGCGTGCGTGTGTTTACAAGTGAAAGAAATAACAGCGAAATGATGAAGAAAGGAAGCCGTTGCGCCATTCGGGCAGATTCGTATATTCTACAATACAGACTAAACAGGGCTGAAGTGGTAAGTCCGAATAAGTTAACTTTAAATCCATGAAGTTCAAAAAAACAAGAGTTTTTCCCGCGGAAATCACAGACGGTCAACGTCATAAAATCCTTTGAGTAACAAACGCATGGTACGCTCAGCGAGGAAAACGCGTTTATTTAGAAAATTGCATGCATTTTACATTCCATATGGAAGCGTTTGTTGGTACATAATTCGTTTTGTATCGCGAAGATTTCAAGGTCATATTAAGCATCGTTTATGCGTGAGTTCGCTCTCACTACCGTAACCCTGGTCGTGTTTAGATCGTATTTAGCTCGCAAAGCGATCGTAATTTCGGTCGTATTTTAAGCGTATTGTAGTCGTCAATCGCTCGCAAACTGTTCGTGTTTTTATCGTAAATTAAATCGTATTTTAATCGTTTTTTGTCGTTTTTACGACGCGAACGCGATTAAGTTGCGGTCAAGTTACGATTTTCATCTCGTATTTTTATCGTGAAATGTCGTTTTTACGTGCAATTTGCGATTGAAATGCGAGTTTTTCCAAGAAATACGAGCTAAATAAGGGCAAAATAAGTGAATTGCATAGAGAAAAATACGGTCGTTTTACGATCGAAATATCACATTTACCCACCATTAAACTGGAAACAGGAGACGGCTTCTCATGTGCAGATTAAATGTGAAGTGATCAATGTTGTAAAAGAAATTTATAGTTATCTTTTATGCCTTGTGTCAGCTAATGCGTGCCAATTTCTCAGCAGGTTTGCTGCTCGAATCACGTGTCATGTCGGAGCGGAAGTGTGGCACGCTGTGCATGATTTCCGGGGGCCGGATCAGGACACGCCAGAACATTAAAGCTTGTATTCACGAAAACTAAATCATGAATTGTTTATTCATTTATTTGTAATTCTACATATGCATTTTAATAAAAAATATTTCAACAGTTACAGTGCAAATATTTTTTACTTTTCACTTTAGTAATCGAGACAAAACCAATGACAAAGTAGAACGGTAACAATAGAGTTGTCCTTTATTTCCTTCAGCCAATGAAATGTCGAGTGCAGAACAATGAAAAATTCATCTTGTTCAGTCGTGAAGCTATGTGGTTATGTTGAATGGAGCTTTAGCGTTAACCTTTTGATCTAAATTTGATTAATTTAAAATGCTTCATACATGTGTGTCATTAAATTGAGCGAGAAATGAATTCATACTGTATGAAATAATCTGAACGCGACGGCCGTTTGTTTGGACAAATTGCGCGGCGGATTTGAATTCTCGTTTAAAATAAAAACTTGACCCCGGCTCTCTCGAGCACTCCACTTCCATTCAACAAAACCACGTATTACAGCTTTACGAGTAAACAAGTTGAAACTTCATTGTTCTGTACTTGAAATTTCATTGGCTGAAGGAAATAAAAGACAACTCTATTGTTCCCGTTCTTCATTGTGGCTTCATTCTTAAAGCTTGATCAACTTGGTAAATTCCACCGGCCATGACGCCTCTGTTCCGATCTGTTGGAATAAGGAAAAAAGAAGAATTAGTATCTTATAGTGCGATGTTCAAAGAATACTTTATGACCCTTTTTAAAAAAATGTCAAAAAAAATAAACAGTAAAATACAATTTTTTGCTGATTTCTAGTTTATCGCTAAGATAATTAACCACCAAACGCTGAGTAGGACTCCTCATGAATTAATTATTTGAAATAGATTTTTTCCAATTTTTGTTGTTTTGAAGTCACAAACTGCCAAAATAGGTTTTGTCTATTTTCTCGAAATTAAAGTGTTCAGTCATTTTGTAATGCTTATCTGTATGCAAAATATATGCGAAATCAAAAGAAGAAGAAAAGAAGAAGAAGAAAAAAAAAAAAAGAAGAAGAAGAAGCTGTATAAAGTGTAGTAATTGTAGTAGCTCAGGACATTTCATGGGGTCTTTGGGTCATACATGAACTACTGACCCAAAATTCATCCCGGTAACCGAGCCTGCCCGGTTACCGGGCTTATATGAACATGTATGAAGAGACCGGATTCGCTTTCTCAGTAAGGCGATAAAATGAACTTGATCGGAGCCAACGTAGGGCAGTTAAAGATTAATGATAACATACCTCGTATAGTTGCCTTTCTGTTTTTCTTTACATGTTGACCTGTGAAGTTGAAATTTCAATTATTAATTGATTTAGACACCGGTTTTCAAGTTCTCGGTTTCATTCTCAATACTGTCCTTCAATTAAATGGAAATCTATAAAGTTCCGAAAACAGAAGCAGTTGCAAACAACCTTCAAGGGATCCCCCCCACCCCTTTTTTCCTTTTTTTACGAAATGTGATTGCCATGTCCGTTACCTTGGGTGGCTGCCGCTGGCTGTGGTTCCTGTGGTAGCTGGCCTACGAAGTTAAAAATCAAACAGAAATTAGATTTAAAATATTAACTGTATAGCTGTTGGTTGGTAATTTTTCGTCGCAGTAATGTTACTCAATGTCATAAATTAATGTGTTCACGGATATGGAACGAGCACGACCAAAAGGAACGGATCGGGTAGCTACGAAATAAGATTGTAAACATGTTTCACCTTTTGTCGCTGCAGCTGTCTGTGAAAGCTCGCCTATGATGTTAAAGTTCAAAAGAAATTAGTTAAAGCTAATTTAATTAACCTACCAGCCTTTTAGTTTATGTTGTATCGACATTGAGGACATCACATCGAATTGCATAAATTGCTGGGAACACACTTTCATCGATCCGTCTCTATGGGCTATGTTTTTTTCCAGAGAAATTAAATCATGGGAGTTGCATCGGGCGTAATGATATTCAGCTCTAGCTTCCTCTTCCCAAGAGCATCATTAGCTCCATAATTTACAGCTAAAACCACGCATTAGTTAATGGAA
>OX453275.1:2057472-2144972 GCA_949710005.1 Ricordea florida
TCCCTCGTTGAACGAAAAAACCTCGGCCGAATATCCATAAGTGTTGTATAGGTGTGAATATTCCGTACAATTTCCCCTTTTTCCATTGTTTGAAATCCTTTTAAAACAAAAAGTAGTGATATCAAGAACCAGAAGATAGCAGGTGAAGGCGAAGCGATATTGTAACCGAGGAGTTAAGCTTAACACTGAAATGTAGGCGATGATCGTACGAATAATCAAGCAAAGTTAAGTTAAATAATTTGCCCTTTCGCAAGGGACTTATTAAAATGTTCGGACAGTGCAAACAAAACCTAGGTCCACAGAATGTTTTACGTGGAAAAAAGTAATTCAATTGAATTTTTTTACTAACTCTAACATTTTTTGAATCACTTAAGCCACGATATTAACTGATAGCCAGTGTTCACGATCCTTTCTTTACGAGTAGGCATAACAACAACAAAACACTTACCGTTTAATAGTTTTCGTCACAGCTCTTCTGCATCGGAGAACTGATTGGACCGTTTGGGCTCGCAGAAAACCGTTTCAGCGGAAAGGATAAAAAAGGAACAAAACTTAATGCAAGAGTTCAAATAGAGTGATTCATCTTCTAATCTCGATTTAACAAGAAAGGGAAAAGCCGTAAGCTTCCAATTTGGTGAACGAGTTCGGATACAGCGATTCGACAGGACTCGCCATCTAAGCTTCATTTAACATGTAAAGCTGCCGTGTTTATAATTTTCAAAAAAAACCTAAGGCCCTAATCTATTCCAGCATCGAGAAACGAACTCGGATTGAGAGAGAAAATTCAATTGAACACAGAACTTACCGCTTCAGTTTTCCAACTGCCACATGTGAATCCGGAGAGCTGAATGGACCAACTGGAACCGCGAAGACTCAATGCAGCAAAAAGAGGAAAATCCAAATAAGAAAAAAAAAATGAAGTTTAGGGATTGAGTTGTAATACCACAATCTGAGAACAAGGTTGATTCAAAGAACAAAAAAAAGTTCTCAAACACTAAGCTGAAGCTAGGTCTGCTCTACTCCAGAAGTCAAGAGATGCCAAGTCGGCTCGTGTTATTATAAAATCAATCGAATACTTGCCTTTACGATCAAGTGATACTTCATTAGTTCCCT
Source organism: Ricordea florida (assembly GCA_949710005.1). Taxonomy (NCBI): domain Eukaryota; kingdom Metazoa; phylum Cnidaria; class Anthozoa; order Corallimorpharia; family Ricordeidae; genus Ricordea; species Ricordea florida. The sequence goes on from OX453275.1 coordinate 2,058,586, forward strand.
TGTATATGTCGTCGTTCAATTGCCAACTCTAAAACTGATGTATTACGAGTATTTCGAATTGAAGTTTTGATAATTTGATGCACAGATGCTTACACGCTGCTGGAATAAAACTTTTGCGCTGATGGTTCGGTGGCAATTCCATTGACTATGGCGCGGGCAGCATCGAAACCTGATGTGGGCATTTGGTACCAATCAGATTACAGGAAACGCTGCTTTTTCCCGCCTACATTTCGGGAAACAGCATATGGCATCCCTCTATGTTATAATTCATGAATTATTTAATTTCATTCTTTCTTTCTTTATTTGTTTGTTCGCAATAAATCATGTTTCATTGCATTACAGATTGCTTTAGACTGTTTTTTCATCTGATTGTTGTTGCATTCTTCGAGCGAGTCAAAAGGACGGACTTACAGTGACTCGGTAAGAAACATTTTCCAGTGTTTAAATCCCCTAAGTTATCAGCGCTGATTGTCAGCATTCACAATAAATGTTTCATTGCATTACAGATTGCTTTAAACTGTTTTTCACTTCTGATTGTTGTTGGATTCTTCGAGCGCGTCAAAAGGACGGATTTACAGTGACTCGGTAAGAAACATTTTTTAATGTTCAAATCCCCCTCTGTTATCAGATTTTTTAATGTAATAGATTTTTAATGTAAATAGATTTTTTTTCTTCATTTGCTTTTCTTTTGTACCATTATTTTCTCGAAGATATTAGCCTTTTCAGGCTACTCTGAAATACGAGTTTTACATAAAGTTCATGTATGTATGTATTACCCGATAGTTAATCTTCAGACAAGCGGGACTTGATGGATAAGGCATGCCTTAGGCTCAACCCATGTTTTATTCGGACATTTGTCCACAATATGAAGAAACGGATCAGGCGGGAGGGGACGAGAGAAGAGGTTAATTAAGCTGTTATGGCAATGGCACAACAGCTGGAATTAGGATAAATATTTATAGCCATGAATCCAATGCTATAGATTGAGATTAATGATAATTTCCACTTCAGATGGACGCGACCATAGTGTGTCACTGTAGCACATGCAGGGGAGAGTGTTCTCAAACAGTTCGCACATGTCAGCGACACATGAGTTTGTATGGTGCTTATCAGGACGCTGATGTGGTTTCCGGTGAAACAGATAATGAGGTGACAAAACGTAAAACTTTACTTTACGTCTTTTTTTAATTAAGTTTATAATACAAGCATATAGCCTTGGATTGAAATGAACGTGTTATCGTGATGGCATTCATTTGCAATTCTTACGGCTAAAAGCACGGATAGAAATGAGAGCGCAGTAGAGGGTTTATAACGTTTCCATGCGTTTTCTGAAAGGTCCTGTTCCGACGACAAGTAAATTGCATTTCAAACTCGTTCCCTAAGGTTTTTTACGCGAAAACAATTAGAGCGGGTGTAAAAAGACTACAATTATTGTAAAGTATCCAATTTCTCATCCTTTGTAGTCCGAGTTGGGTGTTGTATGTCAGTGCCAAACGTGTCGCGGAGACACCATTATATCAGCCAGGTCCTGTCAGAGACACATGAAAAATCAGCGAGGCGAAATGAATTTCCAAAGCGATTCAGAGTCAGAAACAACAGACAGTGAAACTGGCGATGCTATGGATATTGACGAGGTAGGTCGTATCGAGTAACCGCAGTCTATACATATGTGAAAGTGCCATGTTAATTACATGTTCGATAACTAGGACTGATTGTTGTTGCAAATGGCTCAATTTAATACACTGTAACTTCGATTAAAATATATTCAAAGTATGGAAAAATGATACTTCGTTAGTTTCTTCGCAATTCGTTCCTTCAGGCATACTCTCTAACAAAATACAAACAAAATGAGAGAGCTGATCCTGCGCAACCTAAGTCATATTTAAGTTGAAAGCACTCTCAGCAGGCCTCAATGCGCGTACCTGGTAGAAAATATAACTAAAGGGGTTCTTCATTTCATCTAGGTCTCCCCGGTTCCTGACAGCATGTCGGACACGGAGAGCGATTTGCAGGCAGATCACGCATGCCAGATGGACTCTGACAGTCAAACAGATTTGGAGCCAGAGATAGAGTCAGAGTCGGAACCAGAATCGGAAAATCAAATCAGTGAGGCAAATGAGCCCATAAGTGGCAGGTCTAAGGTGACCAAACTTGACGTTGCCGTGGCATTACTGAACTGGTTTTCCAAATTTCCTGGCGTCTCAAAGGCAGCGGTTGGTGAGCTACTGCAGCTGATGCAGAAGATGATGTCACTGGCGATGGAGGAGGAGGTACAATTCCCCACAAGTTTTAAGCAAGCTAGAAAAACTGTTAAACCTTTCCTGACTGAGTCCAAATCATACCAGATATGCTCCCATGAGTGTATTGTGTACACTGGTGAGCATAGCCACTGCACGGACTGCCCAAAATGTGGGGAGGAACGTACCAAAGCAAAATGGTATTCAGTGGTACCCATTATTCCTCGGTTGAGAAATATTTTTCAGTCTCCATCGCTTGCTAAGCTGGTGAAGTGCCATGCGATCAGGAGGGAAGCAAGAGAGGAGGATGACTCCATCTTCGACATCCAAGACACTAAGTTTTGGTCGGATATGTTTCAGAACGGCGGGCCACTAGACGGCGATCCACGCAATTTGCTGCTTTCTTTTAGTGCGGACCCTGTGCAACCCTTTAAAGTTACAAATCCAAAATACAGCATGTGCCCCATTTCACTTCAAATTCTAAACTTTCCAAAGCCGCTGCGATCTGCTGACAACCGCATTCTCCTCTGGTCCATACTTCCAGGCCCAAATAAACCACGGTCGCTATCGGCCTACCTTCGTCCACTTGTGGACGAACTACTCGTCTTGAAAGATGGGATCCCAGCTTTTGACTCTGATTCCTCACAATCTTTCACCCTTAAAGCCAGATGTGTGCTAGATGTACTGGACTACGAGGGGCAGCAAATGTTTCTAGACTCGCTAGGTCCAAATGCATACCAAGGATGCAACAAATGTAGGCAGCCTGGTTCTTACCTCCATATCCTCTCGAAAATGGTGTACAGTGACTCGCGTCGATTCCTGCCATCGGACCACCCTTTACGCACATTTTCTCCCACCAACGTCCAGCGATTCCCTTTCCGCACAGAAGAATCTCGGCCACCACCGCAGGCAAGGACTCAGGTGTGCCAGCACCAATATGGCATCGCGTACGAAAGTGCCGAAGCAAACGGCGCTAATGAGGCAACATTGAAAAAAGTGGCTAAGTCTACAGGCGTTAAGGGTAGGTGCATGTAATAGTTATGATGGAGACTATCTTGACGACGACTACATTACTATAATGCAAATGATAACGCTAACATAACAATGACAACGGTAATATTTCATTTGTTTGGACAAAACATATTGTATGTAATTTACGGCATACAAGAACAAGTACTGCCTACTTATTATTTACATCACAGTAAATAATCAGAGTTTGGGACCGACATTTCTTTCTAGATGGGGGGGGGGGGGTACTGAAAAAACTTTTTGGCATGGAATAAAAAGACAAAGAAATTGCTTGCAAACAAGATATTTCGAAAAAGAGTTTGCATTTCAAAAAAAAATTGTTCGACTAACTGCTCGGGGACAAAATGCGATGTTGCTGTACTATTGGCCTAACCATGCTGTCCTCCACACACTAACATAAACCTACCTGCGGGGGACGGGAGGGTGGTAGTAGATAACAGGTACCACGAAGCTTACCAACTGACAGAGAAAGACGATGACCGATCCACACCCATGCTTTTTTGTGCAATCTGATTTTTTTCAGGTATTCCAGCGTTTGACAGGCTCCCATATTTCGATGCAACAACTGACGTAGTTCCTGAACCAATGCACATGATTGCAAGGATTGGTTTAATAATTGTAAAAACCCTTACTTGTGTTTCGCCAATGGATGGTAGGAAAGTAAGACTGCAAGAACAATCTTTGGGTCGCTTCCATGACGCTTGCCAGTTGGATGACGATCCTGACGTCCCCTTACCAAGGGCACCGTGGTCCCTCACGCAGGACGAGATGAAAGTTGCAGATCGCCGACGATCACAAGTGTTGGCTCCAATTGGGTTCGACTTTAGAGCAAATGTTTACATGTTTCAAAGTCAAAGTCACCTAAAATCCTACGATTGGTTTCAGGTAACAAGACGCGTTTCGTTTTTGACATGTGACAATCTATAATACGCCCAGATTACTTCCTTTCTGTGCCAATTCCCACAATATGCTATCCGCACTGAATACTCGCGCGTTGCTTGTTTTTACGCTTCCGAAGGCTTCTCGACCAAAACCTTTTTTTCCAATGCAGAATTCTTTCAATGCAATTTTCAATACAGAAATAATGGGGAAGCGCCTAAGTGTTTGCTCATAGCTATTTCGCACATTTTCGGCATCAGTCGTCGTACTTTGTGCATACACTTTTCATAAATGCACGGCAATGTGCGGAACTTGCCCCCCGCGACCTCAACCAATGCCCTCTTTTTAATTGTAGAAATTTAAATAAACGCCTTTTTTTTCCTCCACGACTAATGGGGGCTCCCATTTGCCCTATTTATACTCGCTTTGGAGTCAGTCTACAGTCGTTTCCCGCAGCGACGAATTTTTCTTGATTTGTCAATGCAATTTGTGTTTTTGCTAATAGGCATTCAACAGCGGGATTCTTAAGTTCTGCCTTCGTGGCATGCTTAATGAGGAACAGCGTGGCGCCCTTTTCCGCTTTGTTGACGCGGTTGCTGCCTTACAAGTGCCCGTTACAAGTGCAGAAAGAGAAGGCCAGCTAAGAAGCATCCAGGAAGCGCTCTGTTTTCTTGAAATGACGTTTCCAGTGTCATTGCAAGTTGTGTTGCTACACCTGTTTCAGCATCTGCCGGCAAGCCTGGAAAGATTCGGTGACATCCACAGCATTGCAATGTTCGCAATTGAAAGGTACCAACACTTCCTTGTGTCACGGATCCATAACAAACGCTATCCTGAGGCCTGCATATTAGAAACATACAAGGTATGTCATTTTTTGGCACCCAGCAGATGTACTGGATGTGTGTGTTGTACGAGTAGAGTGGTGAAAACTAGGAAATTAACGCTCCCACCTGAAACTTCGGGCCTTTCTAAATACGGCGACTTGAATTCACGTGATCTGGAGGGAAAATTACTTGCTAATAAAGGAAATCAGTACGAGAAATATATGTTATTTGCCGGCTGGGACGTCTTGAACATGCTGCCTGAGGCCGCAAAAAGCCAGCAAATTACTTATTTTATTCTTCCCTTCTTTAATATTTTTGATTAAAAAAAAGCCTACAAAGATTGCATTACAAAATGCGTTGGTTTTCTACGTGCGCATCCAATGTTGAGTCGATCGCAAAGCTACGGCAAGAATGAAGAATGATCTTTTTATTACCGCACGAAACAAAATAAATTCACTACAAGAACAGTACTCTGGAAAAATGTCATCATAAAAAAAAGAAGAGCACCTGAAATAGCTATTTACATTTGTAGTTAACGAGTGAACAATCTGAACCTCTGTGCTCAATCCCCTCGGCATTTTGTTTTGATTAAAAGTTTTCGAAAGTGAAACTGAATGACGCTGAAATATGTAGTTTTGTCGCCGCCTGCACACAGCACAATATTGCGAGAATTCATTTGACTGTTTTTTGTTTTCTTTTTATCAAAGAATCTCATTTCCTTGAATAGTGATAAGCAGCATTCAGATTTCGGGGAAAAGTAGCAGATAGTCAAGGTGTGTGAAAGAATAGATCGCGTCTGTAAATTAGCGATTTGCAGTTCAACACAATGGCGTGAAAAATTGTCAGAGAGAATATTAAATGCACAAACAACGATCGACAAACTACGGCCATAAAGCCATAACTTGACTTTCTCAATAGAAACAATGAATATTCGTCTTTTGGAGAACTTCAAATCCTTTAATTCCGTTACTTATTTAGCTTTTGCTTGGATAAATCAAATATATAAGCCGGTGACTTGCAGTTAACCGTATTAAATGGCGTGAAAATCAATACGAATCGACAAACTTGTATAATTTAATTTCGTCAATAAAAAAAATAAATACTTGCCTTTTGGAGAACTTCAACGCCTTCAATTCCACTGCTGATTTTCTCTTTTGCATTTTCAAAGGTTGCTGAGCAACTACCTCGATTTTGGAGAGCAAAAGTTTTGAGGGCTGGTTTGTCTCGCCGCCAAATCAAGCCCCTGATCAAACTGACGGAAGCGTTACCATTGCCCATAGGCAGATGTTGAAAATCTTGCCCGCGCTAAGAGCCAATCAGATTGCAGGATTCTCTACGGTGCCCTAACAAATTTTCGAAATAAAGAAAAGTAACGCGACTATTGACGTCTCTATCGATATTTAGTATGTAGTCTAGAAAACTGTCTCTTGATTGCAATTGAATGAAATGGAGTATTGCAGATCAGTGGTGTGCAGAATGCGGAAGCGGTTACCTAGTCTATGTATTTGTGTTAGGACAGAATACAGAATTTCGGAAACTTATATATCGCAAACTAACGGGCCCTTCCTCCCCCCCCCCCCCAAAAAAAAAAAAAAGCAAAAAGAAAAAAAAGGATTTCGCCAGCTGATTAGCGCTGACAAAAATTAAGGCGTCTTAATTGAATAAATATAATTCGTGTAAATTCTTGTGGAGCGTTCATTTCCTTTCATACACCCCTCAGCAAAGGTGGCAACTAGAAAGTAGGTAAAAAAGGTCATTAAAAGAAAATTGTTGCACATTGCCTTGAATGGATAGTCGGTTGTCATCTATATTTCCCTGCTTAGGCTATAAACTGGTGATTATTATGAGGTGACAGTTAAACAAATGAACCATCATTCCAAGTTCATCAGGTTCAATTTACTACAATATTGTTCTACCTTTGTTTCCTTCAAATAATGACTTGTCAGTAAAAAGAAGCATTGAAATTCGCGCTTTAGCAAAAATACATATGGACTGAATTGTCACTCTAACCTATATCTGACACGAATTGGTTATATAGCAGAGGTTAACACATTGTAAATATCTTTAGGTGTTAGAGGCGTGTGAGAACGCATTGTCAAGCGACCAGGTGTCCGATGCCATCCGCGAGCTGTTGGCAGAATGTACCCCCTCCGCCACCGAAGGTCAACGCAGCTTTATGCGCTACACTGAGAAGGAAAGGAGTACCTGCACCTTTGGCCGCAGAAGACAGATATCTGTGGATTCACGCAAGTATCTTCACCTTGTTCAGTGCTATAGGCAACACTTGCCCGAATATGGAGAGGTTTGCGAGCAATACGACAAATACAAAGAAGGTGAGAGACGTCGAGGACGTACGCCTGCCACCATGGCTAACTGGAAACCGCCACTCACACTACAAAATAAATATGGGGATGCTTTGGTGGAGTTGCTGTCTGGCCCTCCCACAGTTGGAGAGATGCTCTCGAAAGCCACTGTGGTTGACAACGAAAGGGGCATGCTGCTTCATCTTCGCTGTTCCTTGGAAGAAGACGATTGCACTCCACGAAAGACTCGCTCAAGCTACATCCAGGGCGAGTTCTTAGAAACTGAGCCTACAACAGATCGTCACTTTGTTGGAACAACCTCGTCTGGAGAAGAGAAGTATGTGTACTTCGGAAGAATACACCACTTTCTGAAGCAGCAATTTGCAGGGAAAACGCACGAATTGGCATACGTAGAATGGTTCAAGCCTCCATTTTACGACGATGAAACCAAAATGTGGCGCGTCGATCTCTCCCTTGGTTTGTACAAGTGGCTGCCTTATGTATTCGTTGATCAGATTCCTTCTCAGGTTGTCGTTGCTCAGGACCCAGATGATGACAGGCATCTTTGGATTCTGTCTACGGTGTAGTGTTTAAAATGGTAAGACCTTTTTCCATTGGAAAAGAAAAGTTTGAAGCAAAAGCGAACATTAAACTCTTTCATGGCCAGAACAGTGTTTTCAACAGCGATTGAACAGTCGAACATGACACACTCATTCCTGTAAGCAATTGACAACAGGGTAGAGGGTGTTACGCTTATTCTCTAAAATACATAAAAGTTTAGAGAAAAACGCGTGTCTAGGAGCTTAGAAAACGATAATAATAATAACAATAATAATAATAATAATGATAATTTTTAATAATGATAATCTTTATTGAGTACTTTTCCGTATAATAATAATAATAATAATAATAGTAATAATAACAATAACGATAATAATTCTGATAACGATAAATCCCTCTTATTTTTGCCCTTAAGTTTCTTATTGAATGCATTTGTTTGGCCTTTTGCAGGTGCCGAAATACCTTGAGCGAAGACTCCGTCAAGTCCCTGCTAAAAAAGGCTCTTTTAGGAGCCACCAGACACACTGAGTTGCAGTTTCTGTATTTAAAAACGGCTCTATTAGCAGCCACACATCCCGTGCAAGTATCCGAAGTGTTTCAGCTGGCGTAAGGAGGAACGAACGAAGACGCGAAGGCAGAAGATCAGCCGAAGAATCAACAAAAGAACCAAAAACGGCTCCTTTAGGAGCCACCAATTCTGAAAAAGACTATGATCAATAATAAATCACAGAAGCGAATAAAACGACAAAGGAAAACTGACAAAACGATATACAGACCTAAGACCTTAAGTCGCTCGTTTTTTTTTTCTTTTAAGTCGCTCGTTTAACTACGAGGGTCCGCTAGATACGGCGCGTGCGCTCGTGCTTGAAAATTCCTCTGAAGATGGGATGAATTTGGTTATATAGCAGAGAATAATACCTTGTAAATATCTTTAGGTGTTAAAGGTGCATGTGGGTGGTAAAATCCGTGATGAGCCCCTTTAAGGAGACACGTACTTGTAAAGGCGAAAAACTGAAAAAAACAGGCACGTGCCGCTTGCAGTTAGCCTGCGAGCAGGCTCTCCACGCGAAAAAAAATAATTTTTTTCGCGCAGAGAGCCTGCGAGGAGGCTAGCTTGGAGTTTGCGTTTGCTCGCCAGAAGCCGGTTCTTTCTCCTCCTTCTGACTGGATACTCTACTCAAGAATGTGAATTGATTTATTAAATTTGTCACGCTTTTTTCGCGCGGAGAGCCAGCTAGCAGGGTGGGGTCTTTGCAGGAAGGTTTCTTTTTTACAATGGTATGTTTTCCAAGGACTTCAACGCTGACAATTACGCGTAACCTTTGCTGAAATTGGCACGGAAGATTTCAGTCTAAGGACCAATTACTACAGAGTATTTTAAAAGACAAAGACCATCCTTAGTTCAAGTCAGTACAGTATAATAATTACGATTGATTTGACGTCACATCGTCATTCCCGTATAGGGTGCACGTAAAAACGACGTTTCTTAAATAGACGGGTATTTCTTTTTTAAAAATCACAATACGATCGCTTTACGTTGATCCAATGTCGGTAAACTACTCGTAAACAAATCGTATTTGAATGCCTTGAAAATACGATTAATTTACGGATCCTTCGCTCCCGTAAATCACTCGCATAGTAATCGCAAATTTGAATACGATTAAATTACGATGAGAGATCTCTCGTATTTTAATCGTAAATGAAATACGATTGATTTACGCGACCTTTATTATCGTTATTCACTCGTAAAGTAATCGTAATTTCAAATACGATTAAATTACAATAGCCGACCTCGAGAATACGATCGAAATACGACAAATTTGCGATCTAGGATCCAGTAGTGTCTGAGAGATTGAGAATTTAGGACTTTACTTTGACCTCCGACAATTCGAGACTTCTACTCGTTTAATTTTACTCAACTGTTTATATGTACTTCGTTTTTTATCATTAAATGCCACATTGTAAGATTGCAATTGTTCTCCTTCCTATGTGCCGCGTGGTTTGGGTCTGTCATTCGCTGGGGCGATTTCTTTTGTTTCGTAGAAGGGCAGATACACTGAAAATGTGTACTTTTTTGTACTGTATGTGTTTTTTCGGGGGGCGTATACACTGACCGTGTAGCTCACCATTCAGAGGTAAGATGTATTGATAAACGTCATGAAATCTTAAACAGCGGAGCGAAATTGAGTTCTTTTCAATATGTGACGCATTCCAGCTTGAATTTATGTTAATTTGAATTCAACCGCAGCATATAAACACAAGTAGAATTAATAATGAGCATGTTGGTGGTGGAGTAGCGGCGTTGTCTATCTCATCTTTGTTTTCCCTCCTAATATCTGTTTTCCCAAAAGCAAAAAGATCGTGTTATTCTTTCATATAACTGCCTTGCTGCTGTGCTGAAAATGTACAGATGCAATGAAACATACTTGTGTTTGTTAAACGTATTCGGTGCATAATTTTGATACAAAAATTGTAAATCTGCCAAGCACCTCTGGATTAATTTGTTTCTCCTATGTGCATGGAGGATCTTGAAATGATAAGGAAAGACGCATTTTCCATCGTTAGAAGTAACGGAAAGCCTTTAAGCCGAAATCACAGAATCTGTAGGGTTTAAATTAACGCTGTGTCTATATGTCCGGCAGTCGGACAGAATTTTCAAAATACTCGGTGTCCGGCACTCGAAATTTTCTCGTGTTATGATTTTATGCACCTATCAATGTTAAGCCGGTGGGGGGGGGGGGAGAGTCAGGGCATGGGGTGGGGATTTGATTGTCTTTGTTGGCCCTGGGGTAGGGCATTTGACTGACCTTGTTCTCCTGGGGGAGGGAATATTTGAATCTTTCTTTGCCAGCCTTGGGATATTTGACATCGATGTGCAGCCCAGGGTGGGGAAATTTGGTTGCATTTGACTGGAATAATTTGCCCGTGGGCAGGGAATTTGACGGCAGATTTTTCAAAGATGTGAAATCTCCACCCCATGCCCTGACTCCCCCCCCCCCCCCCCCCGCCGGCTTAACATTGATAGCTGCATTAGTCTATGATTACCTAATATAAACATCCATATTCCTTGTCTCTTAGACCTAATCCTTGACTTAATTGGCATAATCTACCAAAAGCGAAGAAAATCAGACTGCCGGATTCAAGTATTTTGAAAATCCTGTCTGGCTACCCTCTGACTGCCGGACATAGAGACACTTAAAAAATAGTTTTCTACGGTTTCCGAGCAGGATACAACTCTTGAAGTGTTTTCAAATCATTATTCATAAAATAATTTTTTCCGGGATTTTGTTAAATCAAAGTATCTCAATGTATTAACATCTTTTTTTATAGGTTAAGAGTGTTGGTCCAAAGTTGGTGCCATTTTTAAAGACTGTCTGCGTTTATTTTGTGGCATGGCTGCCAGAATCAGAAAAACCAACCTTGTTTGCAGCCCTCCTTAAAATCCTTCCCATCCTGTGCTTGTGTGGATTTGTCAGCCTGCAGGGAGTGAGCTTAGAAAAGCAACACACCTACAGTAGAAGGATCCTTCTGGGTTTGATATTCTCAGGTATTGGTGATATCTTTCTTGTTTGGAAAAACACCTACTTTATCCATGGAATGGTTGCATTTGGTATTGCTCACATCCTGTACATCAGAGCTTTTGGCTTCAAACCACTGAATCTGCTTGTAGGGATTTCCTGCCTTTTACCTGGCTTTGCTATGTATTATATTTTGTACCCTGGACTTAAAGGAATACTTGTACCTGCAGTATTTATGTATGGTGTGGTGATTTCTGTCATGTTGTGGCGTACAATTACCTGTATCCAAAACCAAATTGAAGAGAATGGATTGTGTCGCTGGACAAGGATGAGCGCATGTCTTGGTGCCACATTATTTTATATCTCGGACAATATAATTGCACTGAACAAATTCTACTTTCCCATCCCTGGTGCCAGAGCGCTTATCATGACAACATATTATGCAGGACAGATGGGCATTGCAGTGTCTGCATTCAACATAGAAGAAGAGTATAATTTGAGGATGAAAAGCTGTGAAAAATTTGAGTAAAGTTTGCAACTAGTCTTGTAGAGCCCTAACAGGGGCTACAAGGATTCCAACAACTTCAGCATTTAAAATGACAGTCATTTACATAAAGAAGTTGATTGATATTTATGAGCACAGCCACTCAAGCAAGAACCAGGTATTTTCAGTTTGGCCCAACCTGCTTTTCTTGAATTTGCCCCATTTTTTTGGCAGCAGCTGCATCTCGCTGGGCCATGCTACTTATCACAGCCCTACTTACACCACGGGCTTTGCAGGTCATATGGTTAGTGGAGGTGTATCATTTTATATCAATGTCAGATTTTTGTTTGGTTAAACAAGTCACTGATGACCTTAAAGCTTTTAACCAATAGGTGGAATACCATTTATTACAAGCAGACACATCACCTTTAGAGACAACGCAATGCTGCTTGTTTTAGAAAGCTTTGTAGATGAATATTTAAAAATGCTTAATTTAATGAAAGAATTATGAGTTCTCAAATTATGAAGAGGTTTCTCAAGTCATACCTTGGTCAATTCCCAAATATATTGTATTTCAAAGTTACAAACTATAGTGTAAATCTTGGGATATTTTGTAACAAATAGGTGTCAAACTTAATTGTACCGTAAATAAATAGCATATTTGATGACTAGCCAGATTTTGTTGGTGATGTACAGTATTATAACAAATTAATGGTCTCACTATTTATCTTTTGCATGTACATAGATTTTGCAGACACGCCCTGTTACTTTTTGTATTGTAATTTGTGCATGGGGTATTTTCCAAAATGGATATGGCAATTACACAGGTCATTACAGTGTTTATTTCTAGATAATAAGATTGACACAGATCGCTGTGCTGTGAACTACTTTGATATGTTCGGTTTTTATATGTATGTCAATGACTTTGGCACTTTGTTTTGTTGATATCTGAGTTGTATTTTGGAATTTATTTAGTTTTTTCCCATTTTTGGGAAACAGAAGAATTATTACTTTAGCAACAAAATTTCTCACATTTGTATTGAAGTAAACCTGTTGATTATCTGTTGACTGGGTAAGTGTGCTAGTGGGGTGACCAGTGTGGTTTCAATTGCATATATATTTATTGGCCATTGTTGTACCTTCAACCATAACAGCTTTATAGAAATTGAAAAAATGTTTGTGATGCTCAAGTATGTATGGAATAAAGGTGTGGGAAATAAAATTTATTTTTTTGAGTTCAGAGTCTGTGGTAAAAGTGCTCAGTAATTTTAAAAATTCACTATACTTTCCTCATTTTCGTGTTCTTTCCACAAAGGGATAAACTAAAAAATGTAAGGGAAATAAGTTGGTATATTTGCGAGCTATTCTAAATGGCTAAAGCCATAATCTCACAAAAGAAAAAGACAACAAATTCTCCTTGATGACTTTCATTTACATACTCGTAAGTCTGTACATTTTTTCCCTAACTTCTGTCCCCATCAAAGTTTAATAATATCAAATGTTTATTCAGTTTACTTGTTTTCTCCTTTTTTATTTGCTCCTATTGTAAACTTTGTTTGAAGATGGCATTGGGGTGAGGGAGGTGGAGGGTCAGGCGTCTTTCATTGGCCTTGGGGAGAACCTGGACAGTTTGTGTTTTGGACCAATGCAAAAATGCTATACCCTAATCTCTGGACTTCGTCAGTTGGTCGCTGTCTATGCACTAAACTTTACACCTTCAACCTACCAACCATGTCTAACTAATGGCTGTACTGTTGTGACAATGTATTGTAGCATAAAGTCAGCATCCTAAAATTCACAGAACAGAAACTGTATCAATCAAGGGCGAAAAGACGCTGTAGTTTGCGAGAGTAACTTATGTGGAACCTAAAGGGCTAAAGAACGATTTTTGGCCAGAACGTTTTTCAGGGGAATTTTGTTAACAGAAAAGGTGACATCAAAGTAAATGCGTGAAATCCGTCACTCGTCAGCATCTGATTCGGACCTGAGGAAAACAACACAACAAAGCACGGTGATTTCATTCAACTGTTAGAAGTTAAGAGCTATTTACCTCGTGCGCAAGATGTAAGTTTAACAAAATGAGATGGTCTGTTAACAAGATTTCAAGTTACTGAAAAGCACTTACGAATTAAAATGGCAGTGAAACCGGTTAGCAGGGCGAACACAAAATCTAAGGAGAGGTATTTCTCTTTTTCAGATTTTGCACTTGCCTTCCGGTTTCTCTTGAAACAAAAACGCCACCAATTTGCTCTACGTTGTGATTGGTTCATTGAACAGTGTGCACCTTTTGTGATTGGTTAAAGACAATGCTTTGGTTATGATTTCACGACAGTCAAATAAATGTAGCTTACAAATGAAAAGAAACTCACGAGCTCAGAAGTTGTTTGCTCTTCTTTCTCGGCGTAGACGCGGACGCGGATGCATTTTCATCTTCGCCACCGTCGCTGGCTTCATTCCGTTCTTCTTCGTCGTCTTCGTCTTCTTCGTCGCTGGAGAGGATTCGCTTCTTTCCCGCCTGAGGTCTCTCTTCCGCTTCACTACTCTCTTCTTTCTCATCCTTCACAGCAGATTCCTCGTTATCGCTCTTCTCTTCAGCAGCTTTATCACTCAGGTCCTCGTCGCTACCGCTACAAACAAAGGCAAACAGTTTAAAACAAACTACCTAAGACAAAAAGGTTTGTTTGAACCTCAAACGCACTAAATACGCCTTAACGTGAAATGCTACGAAGAAAATATATGAAAGAAAAATAAACAACCTTCATTATTTCACAACTCTTTCACTTTGACACTCAAATCTTCCAGTATGCAGGATGTTTGTCCTATGAACCTAGTTTAATGGCCTTGCTCCCACGAGTCTCCTATAGCTCAGTGGTAGAGCGTCTGAACCGTTCATAGGAAGTTCACAGTTTCAACCCATATTACAAGAACTCGAATTTTCTTTTTTTGCGAGCTTGCCTGTGACAGTGCCGAAAAAGACATCTTTCAAGAAAATAATGTACATGTTGATCACCATAAAACCTGCGACTTACATATCTGCAATCTTCAATTTCTCCCCATCAGAATCTGATGAATCTTCAGAAGACGACACAAACGCCTTAGATTTGACTTTTCTTCTCTGTTTTGACTCAGGTTTTTCCTCGTTGGTTTGTTTTGATTTCCTCTCTTTGGTTTCACCCTTTCGCTTTCGAGCTCTGGAAAAGACGAGAAATGACAACAGACCTTTACAAACGCTACAACTACGATGTTACTGTTCAGTATCTTTACAAAGAATGGTCACACTGCATGGTTTGATCCACAGATGAAAAAGTTAGAACCACACTGTATAGTAAAACAAACAGTACCACAGTACAGTACTGTTCAGTATCTTTCCAAAGAATGGTCACACTGCATGGTTTGATCCACAGATGAAAAAGTTAGAACCACACTGTATAGTAAAACAAACAGTACCACAGTACAGTACTGTTCAGTATCTTTCCAAAGAATGGTCACACTACATGGTTAGATCCACAGATGGATCTTAAGTACCACAGAATGCACATTTTATTCGGAAATGCCTGAAAAAATTAGAAACACGCTGCAGTAAACAATGCAAAAGAAGACTCATATTTTAAGATTTTGCCTCAATTAGTTCTCTGTACAGCAATGTAAATCCAACGAACAGAACAAAGTAAGATAAGTAAATATTGCAGTACCTTTTCTTTTTTGGGGCATCGTCCTCTCCGTCAACTGGACGTCTTCTTCGTCTAAAATAGCAAAGACAAACCGTTGAAAAGTCAGACATCATCAGGGGGTGCATAGGGGAGGGTTAGAAGGGTACCCCCAGCCTTCTCTGCAAACATACCTTTAGGGACGGACCATTAGAAAAGTGATGGGGGGGGGGTGGGGTGGGGAAAAAATCAAAAAGAAATTCATGCAGAGGAAAATACCAAGAAAAAAAATTCATGCAAAGAAGAAGGTCAAAAAAAAAAATTCATGCAGAAGGAAGGTCCAATTGTGACTTTTTCACACGTAGTAAAAAAAATTCGTGCACAGGGGTTCACCTGAAAAAAAATTCCTGCACAAGCAGTGAGCGAAAAAAAAAATTAGTGCAAGCTGAAAATTCCCCACCCCCCCCCCAATCACTTTTCTAATGGTCCGTCCCTTAGACACCCGAGTCTATATTTTCCAAGTAAGTAGTGAAACATATTTACATATAGTTCGGTAGTTTATTCTTGTTTATAGGAAACAAGATTCCTGAAATTTTTTTAACCCAAAAACTGATTTTGAATCAAATTGTCGTCGCCTAAAAACCTAGAACCCCCCATCCTTCCCAACTTATGAAACCCCTGGGTACAACCCTGATCATTACTTTGACAAATACACGCATAAAAAATAATTTTATCACGAACCTTCTCTTTTCTTTTTTGACTTTTGGTTTTTTCTCCGAGTTTCCTTCTTCGTCTCCTGCATCGCCGTCGTCATCACTGACTTCGTCGTTGCTCGCTATGAAATCATCAGCGGTTTTTTTCTAAAAAAAAAATAAAAGACGAAAAGAGTCAAGGCCGAATGACCATCTCAAACCTAGTGCAACATCGATCATTCTTAACCCGAAGAAGAATCCGGCGCAAGACTTCAAGAGGACTTTGTCATTCTCTAGAGCGGATGACGAGTTAAGTCTCGCTTTATTCAACAACTTTGTCACATTACCTTCTTGCCTTTCGGAGCCTTCTCCTTTGGAGGTTGTTCCTCAGGAGCAAACACGAGTAGATTCTTGGTGGCTTCTTTAAACTGCTGCCGTTTCTCAAGTAGCTCTTTCTCTTGTTGTTCTCGCTGTTCTTTTTTTGCTTTCTACAACGCACCAAGGAAAAAATACTGAGCCGAAGACTAGCCCCACGGGCAGAACGCTATAACAAGTTGCAAAATTACTCAAGACACTGCACATTCTTCTGGTGTTACTAATTCAGTTACCCATGGTTTCTACAAAGTCCTTGCCCCCGTTATCCGGCAATGTTGCTACAAATGCAAAACCATGCTGAACTATAACAAACAACATTGAAAGGGAGAAGGAGCGGGAAGGTAGAAAATCAGCACTGAAGGCTTTGTACTGGTAGTGGTTTAAAGGAAGAAAGCAAGTTATTTTAACTTATTTTGCAACTTATTGTAGCTTTCAAAAAGCACAATATATGAATTGATGTTCAGACAAAAAAATTAGAACTGACCTTCACAGGAAAGTACTCCCTTTAGAGAAAACGCGGTACATGAACGTAAAACGGTTCCGCGTTCTTCATTTCTTTGATTGCAAATTTAAGACGAAAGCGTTTGCATACCAATTCACTCGTAAAAAAGGCATTCGCATCTGTTATAATGATGAAGATGGACCGTCGCCACAAAAATTCAAGGGAAAACGGATCAAAGGAAAAGTGCACATTGCATCAAGGTGGATAAGCAGACAAAGAATGACGCTACGCTGATTTGACACAATGAATGTAACATATTAAATAGATTTAGGCAAACCTAAAAGCGGAGCTCCTCACACAGTCCCTCCAAAAATGCTTGAAAACTTGTAGAAAGAACTCAGCTTTATGCTTATGTCCCTCTAAAAACGCTTGAAAACTTGTAAAAAATTTTTCCTCCAAAACCGCTATGAATAATCCGTTTCTTCAGCAAAACATTGTAGACTGCTGTAGACTGCTGGCTGTAGGTTGTGTAGCCGCGGCAAGCTGCGAAAAGCACGCGAAAGCAAAGCCTCGTTTCGGTTTAAGACCTTCTAAATATCCCGGATGACTATGGCCGCCATGTTGGGGCAACGTCGTCGTCGTCGTCGCTAGGCGCACGCGCCCGCGAGCCATGCCGCTAGCCACGATGACCATGAAAACTCAAACGCATGGTTTTCTCAATTTCTATCCTCGCACGGTAGTTATGGGGTTCCGCTAAAAAGTTACAATTAACCGACACACTCGTGTCCAGTGTCTTCTTCAGGAGTGTTTGGGCTCCTTTTATACCCGCGATGAATGGTGTTGCTTAATTACAAGTGTAAATACGTCACGGTTCAGTGGAGCGAGGGCGCTATTGATATGCCAAACTTCCAAACAACAATTAAGAAACAATACTGACAGAGGCTTAAGAATAATGTACTCATTGTACTGCACTACTATTCATTAGTTTTTTTTCAAATTTCATGGTTTGAGTAAATTTTGACTGTGTCGGTGACGAAGTCAGCAAAATGTCCTACCTCTTCCTCCTCTTTCTTCTTTCTGAGCGCTTCTTTTTCCTCCTCTTGTTTTCGTCTCATCTCCTGTTCTTCTTCGTCAAGTTTCCGAGCGCGAGACACGTGGTATTGCGCCTGACTCAGCAAGTCGCTGGTGTGCCTGCAGACAGAAACAGCAGCAACCTCAGAAAAAATCACCCAGGAAACACTACAGCGCATACCTGTGAACAATTATTAACACTCATGAACAACACCGTAAAACTGCTGATGGAAAACAATCTGCCAGGTTCCCTTGACGGCCTATGCACGACAACGACCGCGTGAAATGACGATTAGCCGAGTGTTTTAGAGAACGCGAGCTTGCGAACGTAACATTTACTTGGAAGTCTCGGCGAGAAATACTTACTATTATTTTCATTAATTATTTTTTTTTTTTTTGCAGTCAGACTCAATATCTTTATTGATCTTTGATGAGATAACAAATTCCAAAAAAGAAAAACAAATTACAAATTACATTTATTACAACTTTATAGACAACAACAACAACAACAAATACAAACTATGACATTACTAAGTAAATCAAATAAAACAATGGCTTTTCTACTCAATGCTATCATAATTACTTTTGTTTTATTCAATTATGCTAACAGTCAATACTGAGCTATTCCACATAGAATAATTGAGAGAAATGGGACAGGACTTCGTTTCTTAATTAGTTGTAGCGAGGTGCACCTGTATGCATGCTTATTGAACTGGCACATAATTAAGCTCACAATAGCACAGGGCAAATGGCTTACCTGGCCTCCGAGGCTGCCCATGCCAAGTCAAACTTCATTCGGTCGCCATGTTGACTGAGCCAAGTGAAGTTTCTAAGGTTTCAAACAGAGTTGAAACAGAGTTGGGGCAAAGAAGAATTTATATTATCAGAGTTGGGACAAAGAAGAATTTATATTATCATCACATTTTCCACGATGAACAACAACCCATTCCTTAACAGAGTTGGGGCATGTTAGTTTGTCTGATACAGTTAGGCCGAAAAAATTCCCGCTGTATCTCTCATGTATGGGTTGAAGTTAAGCTCAAACTCCCACCATTTCGTACTCAAAACTGGTCAAGGTGGTCGATTCGTAACGCCAAACGTGAGTATAAATTATCCATTAAAACAGTTTCTCTTGCTTGCACACGCTAAGAGGGCGAGGTAAATAGATACAATTGTTCCACGGTGAAAGTACGTATTTTATAATAATAAAAGAGAAGACTGACTATTGCCGTGCAATCTAAATGCGAGGTTATGCAAATAAAAACAAAAAAGACTTCAACTTCAGGCTTCAACTTAAGCGTCTTTTTTCTATTCTTTCCTGAGGTAATTAAACTTTATTTTATTTATTATTTTTTTTGCGGTAAATAAACTTTGTTTTATTATTTCGCCACACAGAATAAATTATAAGTAGAATAGAAAAGATAATAAATAGGCTAATTAATATTAAATTTAAAATAAGCATACAACTTGGAAGGAGTGACTGTGGCGGGGAAATCTCCGAGAAGCAGAGCTTAAGATGAATAGAGACCTCCCCCCACGGGAGATTTAAGTGTCAGGCGGCTATTACAGTGCGATTCACAAAACGATTGGCCGATTTAAATGCTAGGCAGCATTTAAAAATAAACAAAAAAGAAGTGTATTTTACGTATATAACTGCGTTTAGAGAAAAATATAGATATAAGGTGTTAAGGTAATTAGGTTGTATCCTGGCCGATACTTAAAAATAGTTTGATCATACGTTTGAATATATTAAAAGTCGGGGCGTCTTTGATGTTATTAGGTAATGAATTCCATATTCTAGGACCTTGAAACAGGATCGAAAATTTTTTAATATTTGTTCTACAGCTATGAGGTCGGTAAAAGTCAGAGTATCTTGTTGAATATTGATGAATCTGATTTCCAGTTTGAAAGATATGAGTAAAAAGCAACAGGTAAAGCGTCGTTATGATATAGGTACATGAAAGAACTTACTTGGAGCGAGTAAATACAAAAGAATTTTCAAATTTGCTAAAAGAGGTTTACTTGAGGACTTATAGTCAGCCTGAGAGATCGCCCGGACTGCTCTTTTCTGTAGTAGGTGAATTCAAGTTGTTTATATTGCAAAGTCTTGGCACCTTAACAGAACTTAATCACATTGAGGTGATCGCTTTTGTCTCAAAAAGTACTCGAGAGGAAAAGATGGAAAGAAAGTTGTCGAGCAAGAATGACACAGAGTTAACCACGAACTGTTCATCTTGTTATTGAGTTATCACAGACCAACATAAATTAAACAAAACAAACACTGTTTCTCAATACCTCTGCGCCTGTTCCAGTTCCCTGACCGCGCCAAGCACGACTTTAAGCGGACTTTTCTCTGCTTTTAAAATGGCCGTGGCAAGCCGCTGCTGCACCAATGAGATGTTGAACAGGAGAATAGTGTCGTTAGGGGCGACGTGTCGGGCCTGGAAAATAATCGAACAATGCGTCACTTATAGCAAAGACTAGATCCTGTAAAAGACACCACGTTTGGTAAGGCACATCTTCAAGAAGTAATCAGTACACAAATTCTCCTTACAACTTCAAGTAAACAAATGATGGGAATCGAGAATATGATCAACTAAAGGATATTGAATTCATCTAAAAACGGTTTATACATGGATCTACGGAGAGTTACTACTTTGATCCTTCAAGTGGTGTTATTGGTGGACTTTCTTTGTGGAAGCTACAATGCTTTCTCTCTCGTGCAAGCCATGATCGTAAAATTGTTTGCAAAATGGTTACTTTCTGTGGTCAAGTAACTACATGGGCTCATGGCAGTTGGTAGAGTTTTTTTAAATGATTTTCGTTGGGGAGGGAAGGGGGGGGGGGGGCGGGGGCGTTGATTACACACGAGAAATTACAGTACTTGTAAAATATAACGTAAATTGACTGAAACTAACTTCTCTACTACATATTAACAAGCCTAAATCAGAACTAGTCAAACCTTCAGTAAGACTTGTTTGCATTCTTTCATTTTGCCAGCCTTGAAGTAAGCTCTGGCCAAGTACAGCAATACTTCCACATTGTGGTGCTTGAAAAACTTCCTCAAGCAATTTTCGTACTGCAAAAAATTCAAAATCAACTTCAAAGTTAAGTAAGGCATTATATCCTCTCTCACTTATTCCTTTTTTATCTTCAATTGAATTTTAAAAAGACCAGTTGTTCTGGAACACTTCAGATTTAATTACGTTTCTTTTGAAGCAAAACTAGATTTAGTCCTGGGAAGGAAAAAATTCGACCGAACGACTCTTTTACATCGTCGTTAAAGTGCAAAAAGCGCGGGAATGTTTCGCGCCAAAAGACCCCCCCCCGTCTGTCACATGACTGAACGATACCAGGCCGTGTAGTGCAGGCAAATAAAGAGCATCTCTTAATACAACTAAAACCAACTTGAAACATTTTCTGCATAAATGTGGTTCACCTCTGAACAGGTTTTCTAGTCTTTGAATAGAGCGCAGAAAGTAAAACTGGAGCTGAAGAAAAAATTGGACGGGAGTTTCTCGCAACGTCAATAAAAGAATGGTTTTTATGGTTTGTCTTTAAATAATTCTTACCATTTGTATGGCAGCTACATATTGCCTTTGCTCGACGTAAATATGCGCCAGGTTGAGCCACACGTCGGGGATGTCAGCGGTAGCTTCGCGAACCTAAAACATTAAAAATGAAGAACGTAATTGTCAGCAATATGTTTTGAAGCCCACCCGTTAATAAAAGTCGTTTTACATAGGCAATTATGTCATGCAACGTATGAATGTTGTTTTGCAATTTCAGGTAAACGTTTTCAAATAATAGATAAACAAGTTGTTTAACCTGGGAAAAGACATCTCTTGCCTCTTTCAGAAACCCTTTATGAGCAAGAATACATCCTATAGCATAAGGAAAAAGTGAGATTAGAAAAGCATTCAACGGTAATGATAAACGTTTTAGCACAGAAAGTGCGTTCTCAGAAATCAATTCTTGTGTTGTTTAAATTAGCATAAATGGCATTTTTTACCGATTCCATTGGCCGCGTACAGATTCCTTGGGTCGTTTCTCAGCACTTGTTTGTACAGCGCCAGCGCCCTGTCCTGGTGGCGTTTTTCCTTGGCTTTGTCTCGTGTCGGTGTGTGCAGTGTCTGAAGCCATACATTCCCAAGAGCTAGCAGAGAGTAAGCATCATTGGCTGTGGATGGCTGTTTCAAAATGCGCTCAAATTTCTTTTGTCCGGGTCCCCATTCTTGCTTGGCTAAATGAAGGTTACCAATTAGGGACCAGGCATCCGGGTGGTCCTGTTAATAAAGGACCAACAAAAGTACCAAGAATGAAGCGGGAGCTTGTGTGCACGGGTTTTATCTTTGCCACGTGCGCACATATGGAGTAACTTTCAATAAATGAAATGGTCAGTCACAAAGATAAGACCTAAAAAATTCCGCCTTACACGGGATACGGAGTCACCTTGAGAAAACGTGCGCCCACCATTCACGTTTTTCCGGAGCGCGCAAAGTGATAAGAAGTGTGCTGATTACACCTAAGCGAGTGGCTGTTCAGGACTATTTTCCTCTCCTCATTTTTATAAAAAAAGTTTCTGTTTATATAGCAAACCGGAACTTTAATTCACCGGAAGTTACGTTGTGCGCAGATTGATTGACACATTGACAGCGGAAGTTTCAAATAAAAGTCCCCGGATCTAAGGGGAGGGGCTCACGCCATCGAAATCGACTTTGTGTGGATATTTTATCATAATTCTTTGAGGACTTTTGTCAATTGGAAGTTTGGATTTTCTTGGAATTTCAATTGAGGAAATATAGGAAACCTAAGGAGAAACAGTGGCAAAGGAATTACTACCAACAAAAACCATTTTTCATCAGGTATACAACGTTTATTAGACAACAAGAAACTCAACTACACACTGTCTCTCCCCACCCTGGTGTATAAATGGGTACCGGGATTATAATGCTGAGGGTAACCCTGCGTTACAACAGCATCCCATCCAGGGTGGGGGGGGGGGGGATAACAATGCTCCCAAGTGCTTCATGCCACTGAAACCAGGATTCAAACTTTAAGGCTGGTGTGCACCTTTACTATACCATACCACGTGGTAATTTTACTGAAATAATACCTGATTGATTTGAAGAGCCTCTTTAAACCAATCAGAAGCCTCGTAGATTTGTCCTCTGTCACGTGCCATGCAACCGAGTCTCAGATAGCCTGGTTACAAAGACAGGTTTAGGAAATTACACAACAGTTAATTCAAGTGAATTCAGTTCGACAAGAGACAGTACCTCTATTGGCGAGCAGTAGGCCACTCTTAGGGAACAGTACTGTACTGTGGTACTGTTTGTTTTACTATAAAGTGTAGTTCTAACTTTTTCATCTATGGATCAAACCATGCAGTGTGACCATTCTTTGTCAAAAAGCTACTGAACAGTATTGTACTGTAGTACTGTTTGTTTTACTGTACAGTGTGGTACTAGCGTTTTTATCTGTGGATCAAACCATGCAGTGTGACCATTCTTTGTCAAAAAGCTACTGAACAGTACTGTACTGTGGTAATGTTTGTTTTACTTTACAGTGTGGTTCCAACCTTGTCATCTGTGGATCCAACCATGCAGTGTAACCATTATTTCTGAAGCTACCGAACAGTACTGGGATGCAATAATGCTCTACCAAGCAGCGCGGCGTCGACTGTTTCATCCGCGGATGAAAGTATTCCATTGTAGCTGCGCGGGCAGATAATGCAAACTATTAACAGTGCGTATTTTAAATTACTTACAATCAACGTAGTTGGGATGTTCTCGAAGGATATTTTTGTACAATGCCTCTCCTTTGTCAAACTCACACATAGCTTCGTGTAGACGGGATAAGTTATAGGTCGTAGTAACTGAGATTGCGTTGTAGTAGCTCTCATCTGCCTGACTCTCTTGCCTACATCGATCAAGGGATGATTCATAAAACCTCTGCAAACAAAATCCACCAGTGAATAAGCCCACCTATGATTTACTCCAGTGTGTTGGCTCAGAAAACTGATTCAGTAAGTAGAGCTGTAGTTGAATTTCAAGAATAGTGGCAAGTCAAAACGTTTCAGAAGCCATTCGTGAGTTACCCGTCCATTACAAGCTGTTCCCAATCCTAAATGCCTGCCGTTTTTGCTTTGTTGCCTTCAGTAAGATGGCGGTATCAATGTGTCTTGTGCCGCGCCCTTCAGATGTTCAAAATATCAAAAGTACACTCTATGACTATCAAGCTTTCTCAGGTTTGATAAGGCCTTACGTATCAGAGAGTGATCGATAAAGCGACCATTTCACAGAAATACTACACAATTTTATTTCGCGGTTAAGTGTGCCGTTCGCGCATATGGAAAGAAACGTCAAAAAGAAGAGAGAGAGACCGGGCAGGGTTTAAGCGCTTACTTATCAGTTACAGACAAAAGGGCATCTGCCAGTCATCGACTATTCTTAAATACGCTTTACCTTGGCTTGGTTTAAATTCCCCAGTCTGAAGTGTAGTGCACCCACGTTGTTAAGGATTTCTGGAGGAACATCTGCTTTCACTTTCTCTTTCAAAAGGCCAGACGCAGTACCATAGGCTTGCAAAGCAGCCTGGGAAACAAAGACAAAATTCGAAAAAAAATAAAGTTTTACTGGAGATCATAACACAAATACATCGACAGACATAAAGCTCTTTTATAACAAAGCTTTGGAAAAGCGCGCGATATAATTGGCTAATATGCACGATCCATTTGCCCATGGGTTGCATGGTGACGTCAGACTGCGAAGTTTTGAAGTCTTATGTTATAAAAAGAAAAACGCAGCAGCTGTGCAACCATAGAGTTATGGACGCACTTGAGTGGTTTGCAAAGCACTCAAGAAGCTAGAGCATCTCTTACGTTTCCTTCGTGCTTAGCAACCTCCCGCGTGTGTCCATAACTCGATGGTTGCACGCTGCACGTTTACCATTTCTTCAAGAAAGCATTTCAACCAAGTGTCTCACCGCTTTTCAACGAACAGAAAAGAAAAAAACAAAACTAACCCAGCAGCTCAACAATCGAGTTTTTTTAAGAACAAAACTTACACAGTAAAAGAAGCAAAACATCGGCGGACATCTTTCCCTCCTCAATCATTTCCTAAAGTTTACGGTTTCTATATATACAGAAATGAAATAAACTCAAATAGCCCAATTAGGTAAACCTAAGCTCAACGGTTGTTCGAAGAACATGGCCTAAACATGTGCGCCAAACCTACGAGCTTTGCTCTTCCTTTCAAGTAAGTCGAGCTTTCTGGTCACGAAAACGAAACAAACCTGCACGTCAGACTGTTCTAGTATTCCAGCTAACTCGATCCAGGCTTCAACATCATCCGGAAACTGTTCTGTCACTTTCTTCAGATGATTCTGTAGGAAAAACATGTTCATTGCATGACTAAAATTCTTAAAAGCAAAAGAACCATTGAGAAAAACCAGCAATTACATCAATAACAGGAAAGAACAGAATTGAAAATTTACCTTTGCTGTTTCTCTTTTTTCCAGGTCGGTTGAAGTGCTGTATAGAGAACCCAGGATCTTAAGTGTTTCATAATTCCCAGGCGTGGCCTTCAGAACCTTCTCAAAGCACTGCGCAGCCTTGAGATTCGGAAAAAACATGTTATCAGAAAGTTCTTCGATACCGTTATCCGTAATTTTAATATATATTTTTTTTTTTTCACTTCAGCTGGGTGGTATTTTCGTCTTTCAAATCAAGTTGGCTGAAAGTATAACTTTTTTTGGGCAACAATCAACTCCTAAATGAATAGCTAGACAGATAAAATCCCCTTTCTCGAATACAAACATTTTCAGCAAATCTTCGGGTCCACATTTTTTTCAGTACTCAAAATCTAAACGCAGTGTCCAGTCGTGTAATAAATCTACCATCTTTATTTGATCTAAACATTAGATCTAAACATAAAATTTAACATTACAGAGCTTTTGCCCGCAACAATTTAAAAGTCAATTGATAATCTCTACAGAACAAACATAGAAGCAATCTAGTTTGTCGTGTGGTTTATAGGCAGAATGATACGGGGAGGCAGACTATAGTCAATATTGGGAGTAACTTACAATGTTATGATTTTGAGAATTGTACTCGTATATCAGAAATTCTGAAATCTCTTATTAACCAATCTTTCTCGGGACCGTACTGGTAGGATATCAGCTCTCGGTCTTTTATGTACGGACTGTCAAGACCTCGGGCTGATATTCTCCCAGTACGGCCCTCGCGCTTGGTAGTACGATACATGTGCGAGAGCGGAGATGAGAAGGAAAAAAGAGGTCTGATTTTGGGTCTGAGTGGAGTCAAACGACGTCAGAGAAGTTGCTTTCTAAGCTTAGAGAACGCTCGCGTCAAAGCCAAACGATGCTTTATACAGGCCTGTTTCCTTTACGACCGTAACATAGTTTTTACTTCCGCGAAACGCGAAGAAACCTGCGAGCAAAGGATTGAGTAGTAACGATCGTCTTGCGCGTTCGCTTTGCTGGTGGTTTTGATTCGATAGAGAGGCAGATCCAAAGGTTCAACGACGTTAACTCACTGACAATCAAAACTTTTGACTTACGTTGTTTGTGTCTCCCCTGGCAATGTACATTTGTCCGAGTCCAAAGTGTGGTAGTATGAAGTTAGGAGAGGCAAACTGTGTGGCTTGATAATAATATTGAAAAGCCTGGTCATAATCACCCTGTAAAATAAACACATAAAATAAATTCACTCAACCTATCTATGCAACAAGCACCACATCGGACCATAAACGTTTACATCTGAGAAAATCGCAATTTGGCCATTCTTTGCAATAATGAAGTGTGGTACTGCTTGTTTTAATATGCTGTATGGTTCCCCCGGGGAGGGGAGGTATCCTACATATGGACTATATAGGTATGTGCCGCGGGATAGCGTATGGTTTTTGAGGTTCTCGATCCTTAAATAGGGCATCTTTTTTGCCCATGTTGGCATAGTGTTCCCGGTGTGATCCTTAGATAGGGTGCCTAAATTGTATTAGCTAAAAATTAATAGCAGTGCGTAAATACCCAGTTAAGCAAAAAACAAATGATTTGTTAAAGTTAAAGTATTAGCAAAGCAGTTTTATAAAGATTGTGTTTTTCCGTTCAAGCTATTTTTAGTTTTTGTTTATCCCTTGTACAGGGTGTCATTTTTCGGATTTGGGCCTTAAATAGGGTATCAATTCTCGTTTGCTTCATCCTTAAATAGGGTCAGGGTTTAAGACCCTTCGAGGCACATACCTATCTGAAATTTATGGGAGTACCCCCCTCCCGTATGGTTCTTATGTCTTTGTAGATTGGCGAACGAATCATGAAGTGTGACCATTCTTTAAGAGGTTGTAGTGCAGTCTTGTTTCTTTTATTGTACCGCTTTCACAGCCCGGTATATGAAACCATACAGTGAGATTATTATTTGAAAAGTTACAGTAAAAAGCACGGTACTGAAGCACTGTTCCCTTTAAAACGTTGTCGGATATTGACTAAATTGTCATCTCTAGTTAAAACAACGCACTGTTGAGAAACGAAACTATAACCAAAAGTTAAGTTAAAGATAATATTTAATGAGTTGTTATAAACTCCTACCTGAACGTGAAATGCTCTTGCCATTTGATAACAGCTCTCTGCTTGCATGGCTTCAACTTCTGTGCCATGGAAAGCATGAAGAGCTAGATGTTGCACCTTGTTGTACTCCTAAAGGACAGGAAATACACCACTGTCAATATCAATATTCATTTTCTCCTAACTGTTCACATAATTTATAGTTGTTAGGGTACTAGTGAGGAGAATTTGTCTAAATGTCAATACAACTCTTTTTTGGTGATCATTTTCGTTATTCTCATAACCTGAATGGTTGATGAACAGTGAATACTGTAATGAGAAATTGGGATGCTGGTCACTACTGGGATTTAAGAAGAGAATGGAGTGCCATGAAAGTAACACTGAATCATGCCGTACAAAACAGCACATAAAACACTGCTTCTTTGTCTTATCCAAAAATAATAGAATTGGTTAGAACTAAAAAAATGTCAGTCTTTTAGGAGGCAGGGGTGAGGTGCTAACACCAAAGAAAATCGAAACTCATTTTCAGTAATTTCAGTTCTTGCAGTTGCTGTTTTTAATGTGAAAAACATGATCACATGCAGTTAAAACCATGACTTACCTTTTTAAAGAAGAAATGGTTTGCCAAATGGTTGAGTACCATTGGGTTGGAGTTGTCCAAAGCATATGCCCTGGATAGCAGCTGAACACCATTTTTAATAGAATCCACCTGAAAAAAAAATGTAAATTATGAAATTTGTTTCCTATCTCTCCACAGACAATGGAACAAATGACTTGTATTACCCTGGTTTGTTGAACAAAAGCTTGACAAAACAACTTGATCAAAGCTCAAAAAGAAGCAAGTAACATGTAAAAAGCCCAAAATTACCTACCCTCTTGGAATTTAGCTCTAAAATGGCAAGACCAACCATGGCTCCTGTACATAAAGGATCCAGAGCAAGAGCTCTCTCAAAAGCCAACCTGTGGAAACACAGGGATTTAATGTATTATACAATCCACTATGTACAATTTACACTGAGAACAAAATGTTTGGAATAGATGTTCAGCATAAGAAAGCAACTTGCACTAGAAATCGAACTAAATGTGAAACTATGTTGCCATAAATTAACTTTGTGGACCACTTCTAAAAAAAACTCTACCTTGCTTTGTCCATCTTCCCAAGCTTCACAAAGCAATGGCCCATTCCAAGTCTGACAGATGCTGTACATGAGGGAGAATAACATTTTATAAGGTGCAGAATTTTGCAGTCATTATTGCCATGTAGCATGTACCATAGAGAACCAAAATGGTCAATTCATACATGTTCAGGCCTGAGTTTTTTTTCAGGTTTTAATTTCACAGCTGCTTCAGTTGTGTACATAACTGCAATGATCAATTAGTGTCAATTCATACATATATGTTGATCTTTCCCAAGCTATTATGCTTGCTACCAGTTCCTGCCTTTGCCATTACCTTTACCTTAGCTTAAGTCCAATTTTTCATGACATTTTAAATCATTTTTATTATTTCACACACTGAACTCATATACCTGGGCAGTTTGGATTTGTTCTCAGTGCCTTCTTGTAATATGCCAGTGCTCCTTTATAATCCCTCTTGTTAAACGAGATACAGGCTTTCCCTAAAACAAATACAACATTAATCATCAATTACTCTCAATTGATTACTTGACACAATGAAATCTGTAACCTCTTAACCCTTTCACTCCCAAGGGGTCTCCATTTGACGAGTAAAATCGTCTGGCGTTAGACAGAGTAAAATCTATAACCTCTTAACCCTTTCACTCCCAAGGGGTCTCCATTTGACGAGTAAAATCGTCTGGCGTTAGACAGAGTAAAATCTATAACCTCTTAACCCTTGCACTCCCAAGGGGTCTCCATTTGACGAGTAAAATCGTCTGGCGTTAGACAGAGTAACCCTTGCACTCCCAAGGGGTCTCCATTTGACGAGTAAAATCGTCTGGCGTTAGACAGAGTAAAATCTATAACCTCTTAACCCTTGCACTCCCAAGGGGTCTCCATTTGACGAGTAAAATCGTCTGGCGTTAGACAGAGTAAAATCGTCTGGCGTTAGACAGAGTAAAATCTATAAAGTCACTCTTGGGAGTGAAAGGGTTAAGGGAGATAGTTTTTAAGGGAGATAGTTTTTAACCCTTTCACTCCCAAGGGGTCTCCATTTGACGAGTAAAATCGTCTGGCGTTAGACAGAGTAAAATCTATAAAGTCACTCTTGGGAGTGAAAGGGTTAATAATAATATTAATTAGTTATAATCATTATAAAACTAACAGTATTCTTCAGGTTAATATTTTTCATCTTTTTCTTACCTTGATACACCCACTGAGATAAAATTTCACAAACTTAATGTTACAGAATAAAAAGACCCAAAAATAATGATTGCAAATTAACTCACCTAAGAGGGCAGGAATGTTGTTTCCTGACTGTTAAAAAAAAATAAAAAAAATATTTCCTTAGTGGAAGGATAAATCTTTATTATATATGGTTTGTAGCAAATCAGTAAAGCTGATATCACACATTTGTGAATATCATGATATCCGCATATGTATGATATCACTGGCAAGCTAAACATTTTATTGATTTGCTATCACTTGACCAGTACTTGTACGATGAAAAGAAAAATACATGGTTGCTTTGAGATATGGAATTCCTTTGTCTTCTCATGTTTAAAAATACTTCACTCATTTGCTATGCTCACCTGTGTACTTGTACAATGAAAAGAAAAATGCATGGTTGCTTTGAAATATGGAATTATTTTGTCTTCTCATGTTTAAAAATACTTCACTCATTTGCTATGCTCACCTGTGAAATGTTTTATAACGTTAGAAGAGAAGTTTGTATCTCCACACAGCAATGCAATAGCCTCTATTTACAATGATTTTATTTGTGCCTATGTATCTGTTTACCTGTGCAAGAACAAAGTTGAACTGAGCATCTGCTTGTTCCATTTTATCTCCTTCAAGAAGACAGAAATACGCTCTTCCAAGCAAGTGGTTCTACAAAAATAGAAGCAAATTGAATGGCCTCACCATAAAAAAATAATAATAACTCTTTCTAAAAAAACTGTTTGATACAGGTATTCTAGAAAAACAGCAAAGGAACCTGGAAAACCTGGCCCAGTACTAGTTACCTGCAAGCCAGCCAACTTGTTGTTAAGTAGATAAATCAAAGGAAAAAATAACAAAAGACAAGACCTCTTGTCTGCACAACAACATCAAATGAAATGGCATTAAGCTGTCCTTAGCATTTAGCCATGACATCCAGCAACATCTATATCCAAGTGACTATGTCCTGAGACAAACAAAGAAGTTTTAAATAACACTTTGAATTCAGTTCAATATGTGTGCTCCATCTTTCCATTTCTTTGACTTTCTTCTGTTTACTGATATGTGATCAAATGTCATTTATCATGTTGTGTCTTGTGTTTGATGTTATGACACTAGAGGTGCAACTTACCTGATCATACATAATGATTTTATCAGCTGTGGAATAAAGCGATGTTGCCTGAAACAAAAGTAAAGGCTCATGTCACAAACAGGGTTGAAAACAAACATCATTCAAAATTGAAAATTTAATATACATCATTGCAATGAAGTAACTTGCAAAACTGCTTTACACACAAACACATTTTCAAACCTTTGTGAACAGTTCCTTTTTGGATTCCTTGTTTCTTTCTTTTCTTGCTTGCTGTACATAAAAAGCAGCAAGTGTATCCAAGGCAACCATCTGTCCTTTTTCACTGTCACGGTAATCTCGACTGGCATCTAAAAGACAGACAACAATCAAAGAACAATTCACTTTTATTGAAAAAATTCTGATAAACAAGTGTAAAGTAACTTCAATAAGAAGTTTTAAACATTTATACTAAACAGTACTGTTACACTATCTATCTGACAATCTACATGAGCAAGGACAAAGGACAAGCTACAGTTTCTCCACTCTTTGCTTGTCAGTTTCAAGAGCTCTAAAAACATTCAGTCCTTCTTGTACAGTCATGCATTTGAGACAAAGGACATATAAGCTATTTTTCCTTTCCAAGAACCATGACATGTTTTTATTGGTCTATATTCCAACCACAGTACTGTGAGTTGGGAATTCAAAATGTACTCAAAAAAACATAAGACAATGTTTTGGAATTGTGGGGATAGTTTCTGAAGAAACTGGTGCTGCGTCGGTGGGAAATTGAAACACAAGAAATTGGATAAATCAAACGAGTTGATTAAATAAGTTATACCACCGTAAGGTGAATGGGAGGTGCTGACGTTTCGAGCGTTAGCCCTTCGTCGGAGCGAATGAATTTTGGAATGTTTTTCCAGGAAACAGGAAAGCCAACTTCTGATAAAAAGTTTAACTGAATACAGTAGTACCATTCATTAACATTTCTCTGTATTTCAGTATCAATATTTAATGAATCAGGTGCAAATTCAGGGGTAATGAAAATGGCTTTGCACACTTGTTTATATTGTTAAATATAACGTTTTTGCAACTAGTCAAGACTTTTAGTCAGCTTAAACTCACCTGTTCTAGCAGCTTCAAGGATCTTAACAAAGTCGTCAGCTTTTCCCTGCTTGTAATACTGGAGCTGTTCAAACAAGTATTCTTGCAGTGAGCCATACTGTAATGCACTTATCAGCAGCAATCCCATGGGGGTGACCCCAGGGACATACATGCATGCGAGCATCGCACAGGATTTGTCAACTTTGTTAGCTAACTTTAAGCCCGGGATGGCGGGATGGGATTGCTTTTGCACTTTCATTGCAGGAATAAACAATCTAGGTCTTGGAACGGGGATTTGCAAACGCCGTTGTGCAAATTCCCAGGGATTCCTCGGGGTCACCTCCGCTGAGGAAGTGTATTATAACTTTGTTTATGTTTCGGGGCAGAACACTTTATCACCATAAACGGGGTATGTATTCAAAAGTAAGATCGATTGGGCCAGATTTCCATGTCCCCCAATATTTCATTATGCGTGCTGTAGCAGTATTATTTCGTTGTTCGAAAATAGGAAATGTTTGCAAGCACGTGCATTACTCCTAGACAATTCAGCTACACTGCAGAGAAAGTGTGAGGTAATACGGAAATCCTGCCGTCAGTTGTCCAAAGAAAGTAATCAGTTACCCTTCTGAGCAGCATATTAGTTGTTTTGATCAAAGAAAGATCTGGAGAAGAAGACCATAGTACAAAGAACTTCGATAATTTTCAAACGTACCGCAAGCGTGATCCAAATATGGAGCTGTGCATTTTCCTGGCGAAGGATACTCAACACTTCCTCTCCCTCAGGTAACTGATCAAATTGAAGCTCGATCACCTGAAAGAGAAGCAAGAAACGTTCCTAATCCTTTCAAGCCAACTTCAAGAAAATAAAAACAAAAAGATAATCCAAACCTCATCTTCGGTGTCCCGAAGAGGGATTTCGATCGAGGTCGCCATTTTTGTTTGACTTTTTTTGACGCTGGTCAGCGGGCTGCAATGCAAGTAAATCACTGCATTCTACTTAGTGTAAAATGTCATCAAAATACGACAAATTAACCCGAGGGGTCTCCCTGTGACGAGTAAAATCGTCTGGCGTTAGCCAGAGTAAAATCTGTAAAGACAATGTTGAGGCTTAAAGGGTTAAAGCAACAGATTTTCTTCTTGTCTTGCTTTCAAATTCATACTTTTCCAGCGTATCCTTACAACGCCAGTACCGTATATGGTTTTGGTGTTAATGACATCTGAACTGAGTACAAGGGAAAATCTGCTTAGAAAAATAAGTGGATAGCCCTGAGTCCGATTTTTCAAAAACTATAGAACCTAACACGACGTGCTGTACGAAACAGTGAATATTCAATCGGTGGTTTTGATCTTGTTAGCCTGTTCCAGGCTCTCAGTTGGTGGAGAAGAGCGAAAGAAAGCGCGCGCGTGAAAAAAAAAAAAAAAAAAACTGAGGGAGTATTGGGGAGAGGGGAGGCGGGAGAGCCTGTGAGCATTCTTTCGTGGGACATCTTCCGCCCCATCTTGCCGAAGCCGGTTGGTAAAATAGCGAAGACATCGTTTCCTCGAGACAAATGTAACAAAGAACTTTCTTGTTCTTTCTTTAGTGATTTTACATGCGGAAAATCCAGAAGACATTCGTCCAAGAGGGCAGAAATTCTGGAATCATCAAGACAACACGTGCGATGCGGTGTTTCCGCACGCGTCATGACTGTTGGAAATGCCACTCGTGTAATTATTTGTGCATTCATAATGAACTTTTGACAAGTAGTGAAAATGGACCAATCAGAGGGTAATCCACGAGCTGGTATACTGGAAGTAGAATGCCCACAAGCTCTCCCGCCTCTCCTCTCCCCAATACTCCCTCGGTTTTTTTTCTCGCGTTCGCTTTCTTTAGTTCGTCTCCACTCAACTGGGAGCCTGGACCAACAGGATCAAAACCACCGATATTGAACATTCAATGATCTTGTGTGCGAAAAATCTATACGTGAAATTTGCCAGGGGGCGTTGCTTTTCAAAATATGGAGTTCGTATCAAGCCGTGCAAAAACTATGCAGAGATATTTTGATCACGAAGCCAAATATCTAAACAGACAGAAGGCGAATCCCTACCACAAAACAAAGAACCCGGAGGTTAACCTAATTTATATCGTCTTTTTTGTAAGATAATTATGTGTTATAGATTTGGGCAGGATACGGAAGAACTTGGCGTATTAACGCATTTACCGGTAAGATTTCCGTACAGGTCCCTACTTCATTATGCATTCTGTAACTATACCATTTCGTACTTCAAACACAAAAAAATATTTGCACGTGCATTACACCAGACAAGACAGCTTCAGCTTGCATAATGAACTAGGGACCTGTACGGAAATCTTACCTTTTCTGCTAAGTGAGGAGCTAAACAGCTAAAAGTGGCAAACAGATATGCTTTTAATTTACTTTATTTCAAGAATTTAATGAACCTGTTTTGTAACGCGTAAATTATGTTTTGAACATAGCCATGTTTAATGAAGGCTTAAATGCATCATTTCTTTTTTTTCAGGGCAGTATAAATATGGGAACAAGTGAAAATAAATTGACCTATGACTTACTCAAGGTCAAGGTAAATATATTTTATCATTGGTTTCAATTATTTTCATTTATTATAAACTCATTATCACGCAATACTTTACCCAAAAACAAAGAAAACAAAACTTAAACCAAGGCAAAAAAAAACGGACCCCCAACATATTTGTCACAGATTAAATTTGATTTCAAGTTACATTTGATTTACATCCCACCTGGTTTATTTTGCTGGTAAATCCACGAAAGATAGTTTATTGCTTAAATAACTGTCACAGTGGGTCCCCATTGAAAATGCATTAAATCATGTTTCACAATCATTTCAAAATTATTATTTACTAATTAATGAATGAGGCTGAGTAGGATATGAAGAATTAAGTGGATCAAGGAAGGTGTTATCCACCTCGGCCTACAGCCTCGGTGGATAAAACCCTTCCGAGATCTGCTTAATTCTTCTTAATATCCTACGAAAGCCGAATTCATTAATTGCTTTATTATTTATCAAAATATTTTCAAACACTTAAAGGAGAAAATGAGCTTTATTTTCACAAATTTCACACCCACCAGCAATATAACAAAACAACAAAATAACACAAGCTCGTCCCCAGTTCTTCTCGGTTAACGGTGCATTAAACTGCGAAAACGCTGCATTTTTGACATCATTTCCTCGTTAAAGTCAAAATTCTTCCAAATTTGGTCATCAGTAACTGGTTATGGTGAATTAAACGTGTGCTTTTAGCCAATCAGAATTGGGGATATATTTTGAATGAATAACAATATTCTTTAGTAGTGGTATCTATTACGGTAAATGTGGCATCATTGCCTCTTTAAATTTTAGTTTGATGAGGCAGCATCACGTGAAATTCTTGATGAACATACTCAATATTTCTGCTGTGAAGGCTTGGAAAGGTATAGTGACATCATATACTGTACATATATTATAACTTACGTATTATAACAATATACAATCTATACTAGTGAGGTGCATTATGTACATATATAAGTCAGTATAGCATAATTCTTGATTTATTTGTTCTTATCTACTATGTTTTGTTTTGTTTGGTTTGTTTTATTATTTTCGTCACAAAAATTTAATATATTGCACAAGAAAAAAAAAACAACTGTGACAGTAGGAAGAAACAGGGCAAGCCCCAATTGACATCAACCCCCTACAATATGTAATATGTTAATGTAAGTGTATTCTTGTAGAGAAACAGGAAAGTAGAGTAGACACGAGAAGTGCAGCTGCCAATCGAAAAAGCAAAATGACTTTTTGCTGCTAACTTATTACCTCCACCAAAGTTGGATGGAGGTTATGCTTTCACCGGCGTTTGTTTGTTTGTTTGTATGTTGGCAGCCTAGCGTCCACATCACTTAACCGATCATCTCCAAACTTGGTCAAAACATTGGCTATGGTCTAACTTAGAACTGATTTAATTTTGGGGTATCTAGGTCAAAGCTCAAGGTCAAGGTCATGGAAAATGAAAAGATCATTATTTTGTAATAAATCGCACTAGCATCATCATATCAACATCAAACCAAAACTAAAATGTGCATCTTTCAATTCTGCATCTGCCCTTATGTCACATGATGCAGTAACATCAGTACCCTTGCTAGTGGTAGGGGGTTGAATGCACTGGCAGAGGTCTGAGCTCTCGGAGTGCTCTTGTTAACATTGTTTTTATAGTCAAGACTGAAAGTCTATAACTATGGTATAGTTTTGTGTAGTGTACTGCCCTAATATAATATTTTTTTTTTATTCAGCCTGACTTGCTTATTCCATGAGTGGTATTTGGTACAGGATGTCAAAATTTCTATTGCACTTAAGTTTGATGATTTATTCACTCTTTCCTTGTCAGTTTCAGAGAAACAATTGCAGAGTTTTTTAATTACTACATGAAGCCAACAGAACCCATTGTTCCAGAAAATGTACGTAATTTCAATTTAAATGTCTAGAGTATTTAATATTCCATTAGATATAGCTTGGCAAAATACACCATTGCTGGCTTGTTGCAGGCTTTATATAGGATGCTGAGAAACAGCTCATTATTGATGATTTAATCCCATACAGCCAATAGCCTTGTACTGACCAGTGTTTCATTTTAGATTATTGTCATTGTATTACTATATAATGATAAATATTTTGATTTTCTTTCCATTTCAGTTAATAGTATCTAATGGGTGCACACCTTTAATTGATGCAGTAATGTACTGCATTGCTGATGAGAATGGTAAACACTTGTTTGTGATGTATCATTTTATTGTCTTTTCCTCTCAAACTGTTTTCTTTAGTACCACAACTGTAAAAAAACATTTGAAGTTCTACGTTTTGATTTGTTATGTTGTAGAAGGTGTTTTAATCCCTGCTCCTTTCTATGGGTCGTTTGTATTGGACTTGAAGACAAGGGCTAGAGTGGTACCAATTCCTGTGGAACTATCAAGTGAGGTCAGCCTAATACTTCTTTGAATATCAACATATCTTACTGACTCTGACATATACAACATGTAGTGATTATTAAATAAATGAATTTAAAGTAGTTATCATTATTACTGGTATTTATTTCAAAGTTCAGCCTACAACATGTACGTACACTGTAAGTTTAATCATGTCAATATAATGAAATTTAAATGTATTAATTTTGGACAGATAGGCACTGGTGAAAGTCAACCCTTTGAACTCTCTATAACAAGGCTTGAAAATTCTCTGAAAAAGGCAACAGACCAGGTAAAAAGATAATTAAAATGATATTATATAGTGACATTGAAAAATTTGTTGGTAACTAGATTGTAAATGAGCAATTTGGTACATGCATTGAATGAGATGTCTACATTTAATTATGGCTCTTCCCCAATTCTAGTACAATACAACATTCATTTTCTGTAGGATCTGATGCACTGAACTGAGTTTTTTGAAATCTTCAACTATATCTGTTGTGGGTCAAATTAGATTAATGAGAATTTTGAAGCTGTAACACGTACTGCAGCTACAGGGTTGTCACTAAGATTTCAAGTTGCCGGGTAATTGTTGTTTGTAGCTGGGGAAGTCGCAAGCGGTCATGTCGCCCCCCCCCTCCCCCCCCCCCTCCCGATTTAATTTAAGGATTAAAGTAGCCGGGGGTTAGGCTCCGAGTTAAGCCGGGCGAAATCCCCGGCCCCCAGCCCTTAGTGACAACCCTGAGCTATCAAGTGTCTGTTCCTCCCTCACCGAGTTACTGTTGAATGCTAAGACTTTACCTTATTTGTCCAATGGTTAATTATGGATGTCATTATGTTGATCAAGTCTTCCTTTTCATTGTACCCATCAAGGGAATCCAGGTCCGTGCATTGTTGTTGTGTAATCCTAATAACCCTTTGGGGATTGTTTA
Organism: Ricordea florida; assembly: GCA_949710005.1. NCBI lineage: Eukaryota > Metazoa > Cnidaria > Anthozoa > Corallimorpharia > Ricordeidae > Ricordea > Ricordea florida. Next base: position 2,096,641 of record OX453275.1, read on the forward strand.
TTCAGAGGGGCTCCTAGACAGTTGTTTGCAGTTTGCAGCCAGGTATTGCATCATTTTACTCCCTTCAATCCTTGGGCCCTATAACAATATCTTAATTGTGTTAATAACAAGATGCTCGAATGTGATTGGTTGTTAACAGCACTTATTTATAGCTTCATTGGCCGTTTCAGGTCCAAACTGTCCGATTTGGCCTGTCTGATTACAAGCAAGTTATTTGTAATCAGACAGGCCAAATCGACAATTAAGCAACTATAAATAAACTTTAACTACCTAGCCCATCCTAGCCAATCAAAGGAAACTTTCTTAAGAGCACAGGTTGACCGGTGCAAATTGAAAACAAACATAGGAAAAATTAACTGGTCCAGTGACTTTTATTCTGATATATTTTCCGTAGATTTTGACAGCCTTTTTTCAACCTTTGACTTATATTTACCCATGACTAATTCCTGCATTTCTTGCATTTTGTTATTGACGCAATAATATAATTGTGCTCGTAATTTCAAATCCCTCAACCAATTACTTCCGGAATTGTACTCCAGTCGGTCTTATTACCATTACTTATAATACACTGACTACTAAGATACACTTGCTATGGTGTAATTGTATGTGATCTTGTTTGGGTTTGTTGTTAGTTCTAATTTTTTGCTCCAAGGACTTTAACAAGATTGTAAAGAAGGGCTGGGAACCAGTGATATCTCTGGTTACCGGTACTCTCCAAAAAAAGAGAGAGAGAAAGAAAGAAAGCAATTGAAATAACACAGCCTCCTGTTCCACCAACTCTAGCTCTTTAACATTCCTTCTGCTATAGAAAATCAGTTTGAAAATGCAGGCCTTTGCCTGGGCTCTCCAGCTTTCCTTCCTCCAAAAAAAGGCAAATAAAAGTATAGTTAGCTGTAGAGGATAACACTCATACCGATGATTAAAATATTTAACAGTGCTTCAAATTCACATACAATAGAATGAGAAAAGCATTGGATTACAAGTGGGTACTCAAATTTTTCCCTTAAATATTTGTTTCAGGCATTCCTTGCACATAGTTGTGGATGAGATTTACATGTTGTGTGGATTTAAAGAGAGCTGCACTGTTAAAAATGTCTTAAGTGTAAAAACGTAAGTTATTCAGAATGGCAAGTTTTTGTAAATTGTGCTTACAAATGAAAGTGTTTGTAGTGTCCTGGGCAACTTTTTTGGCCACAACAATTTTATATTGTGCTCTGACTTACTTTCCCGAGGCTTTCCATCATTGCTTATCTAAGTTGATATTTTTTTCAGTATTCCAGACAAGGACAGACTTCATGTGTTATGGGGGTTTAGCAAGGTATGGTATCTGTTGTGCAAATTGTATAAAAATGGTTATTATTGTCATTTACACTTGAAGGGTTGTGAGAAAAAAAAAACGTTGTAACAAGTGGCTTATAAATAGTTAATTCCCCTGCCAAATTGAATTTAATGTAGGGTCAAAAGTTATTTACTAATAATCTTGAAAGTGGCTTCACTGAGCAGTGTTAACTTAAGACTGAATGTGAATGCTATATTAGGATTTTGGCATATCTGGATTCCGATGTGGTGTTCTTCACACATGGAACGAAGAGATCTATCACGCCCTTTCATCTGGTTATACTCGCTTTCATGACGTCCCAACACCGACACAGGTACGAAGTCCACTGTAATATACATGTATAGTAGCACTGCGTGTATTAGTTTGTTCCTTCTAACCCACACTCCCAACTGCACCCCCTCCCCCTCTTAAACGGTCTTTAGACTTTGTCACACCACCCCACCCACCTCCCCTTGAAGGTTCTTTCTGGCTCGTCACGCATTCCTCCCCCATTCCACGTGTGAACTTGTGATGAAGCCCAGAGAACGCCTGCTTAAGAGGTTATACCCCACCCCACTCCCCCTGTCTGCACCGAAGTACTTTTTTTCCTGTTTGCATGTGGTTGTCCTTCATGTTGCCCCTCTCTCCGCAGTAGAAGAAATCCTTCCAGTCTGGCTCAAACATTTTTTTTTTCTTTTATTAACAGGTCCTCCTCACAAATCTCATAAAGGATAAAAGTGAGTTCACACTAAAGGCGTGTTCTTTGTCCTTCCAAGAGGCTAGATGCTCGCATTTTATGGGAGAAAAGTTATGTTAGTAAAAGTTCATATTATCCCAAGAAGAATTCAAAGAAAACGAAGTGATAGTTATTGTTCTTACACAGCTATATCGGTGAGTTGTGTCCTGCACGGGAGATGTCTTACTGTACTCTTTAATCTTTACAGTTATTTAACAAATAAAGAAGCCTAAGCCGTGTATTACACTGCGATAAAACACGACGGGCATTTGAGAACACGAGTGAAATGTAGAAAACACGAGCCCGCAGGCGAGTGTTTTCCACATTTCTCGAGTGTTCTCAAATGCCCGGAGTGTTTTAATCGCAGTGTAATACACGGCTTAGGCTTCTTTATTCGCTTTATGATATAGATTTTACACACCGCGAGTAGAAACAACAAAGCACACAGATCGACAAACCGACCCCATTGAATAGCAACTTCTCGACTGTTTTCGCTTCTTCTTCATTTGTTTTATTATTCTCAGCTTCAAAACTTTCTGCTGCTTCGCAGAGAACTCCATCATGAATTTCTTCAAAGAAAATGTTTTTCGCCGTCTTTTACAGAATTGCTGAGTAGAGGTAATGTGGCGAAAAACAATAAAACACGATTTTTCTATGTTTTATACTCTGATAAAACATAGGTTTTTGACCAATCAGAGCGCGCGTAAGAACGTAACTATATTATAAAAAGATATAAAAAGGAGGGAACTGGAAAAGGAGAAGTAGCTCCAGTTTGAAGCGCGATAAACCATTATACAAATATCTCAATAACTGTATTTTGGCTAGAATGCAGGTATATGTTGTAGTTCAATTTTATCCTGTTTCAAACTCATTATCATCAAATTACTATAATCAAAACAAAAGAAAACCAACTTTGAGTCAAGGATAAAATTGAACCACAACATATACATTTACCATGGTATTCAGTTCTTACTTCTACCACCTTCAAAGTTCTATTTACTGTACTTTTAACTCCTTTTCAACTTAGTAGTACTACGATGCTATTGTTTCTCCCGATTGTATTTTGTCTCAGAATGGTTAGACACTATTTTCATACCAACCAACAAGAAACGCCTTCAAGAAGCCCACAGAACAGTTTGTGATGCTCTAAATGAAGTCAATATCCCATTCCTTCGGGGAGATTGTGGACTTTTTGTTTGGGTAGACTTCAGACAGGTGCGAGAATACTGCATGGAGAGAGCAAAATACTATTCTTTATTGTCAAACTCTTTCGTTATTTAACCCACGGTATCACGTGGAAACTCCATAATATATTCACGTGTTACATTACTCATTGGTCAGTTGGTCAATTTATCGGGCTGTACACCACGAAAATTTTATTGAGTTTTCCATGTAACTCACAAAATGGCACAGTGAACGTTAAACCCCAAACCAGTGTTGCTTAGAATTAATTTTATCCGTTCAGTTATGCTAAATTCTTGACTAACAGGGATCTTTTTTGTTGTGTTGTAGCTCCTTGCTGCGTCAACTTTTGAGGAAGAAATGCGTCTGTTTGATCGTTTTGTAAATGGCGGTGTTTTCTTCTTTCCTGGCAGTTATTTTTGTTGTCCTGAACCGGGCTGGTTTAGAATCGTATTTGCCATGGACTCTGACACTCTAAATCTTGGTAAGTGCGTTTTTAAGGTTCAAATTTCGTTTATCGTCGCGTCTCCTTTCGTTCTTTTCCCCTCTTTTGTTCTATTGTTCAGTCTGAAGCAGTAAATGCGTTAGTTCTTCATTCTAGCTCCATAACGTTAATCAGCAAAAACATGTAAAAAGGCCCTTCAGTTATTGGTATACTGTCCCTCAGTCTGCGGGGTTTAATTTGCTCTTATTCATTCCGTCACTGGCCTCCTAGCATTCTGCCCTCAAATTGTCTCCCATTCCAGAAAAAGAAGAAAAAGCGAAGGTAATAGATTTACAGCAACTTTAAACTGTTCCCAGGCAGCATGTTACGTTGTGTGACACGTTATGTAACGTTCCGCCGAGGAACGTGTTGAATGCGTGTGAACATCGTGTTCGGCTATATTATTGACATGACTGTGTTGAATTCGTGAGAGCCCAACTCAAGAAGGTGGTACAGGTTCCCATATTCCCTCCACTTTTTTTTTCATTTTCTTTCTTGTTCCCCATTAATAAAACCACTTATTCCCTAATTTTTCTTCCCTTGTTCCTAGTAATGTAATTAGGGGTTCCCTGAATCTAATTCGTCATTAACATTTCTTACCAACAGCGAATCGTCAAAATTTTATTACATTGTGTTGTGACGTGACTTGAAAGATGTGACGTCATCACGTTTCCTGTATTTTTATTTCCTTTCCAGGCCTAAACAGACTTAAATTCGCCATCGAAAAAGTCCGCACTGAATTAGAGGAAAAGAAAAACAGTGCAAAAGACAGTGATGCCAAGCACGCGGCTAATACATGTACATTACTTCATAACGAATCTGACAGTCACGATCAGGAAGCGAGCGCAAATAGTGAAACCCTGGAGGACTTAGTTCGCACTCTACATCAACAAATACAGACGAGTGACTGGCTGAAAGAAAATACAGCAGAGAAGTGGATGCAAGAGAACCCTGATGTAGCTAAAATGTTTTTAAACTCGCGTACGCAAGAACAGTGATTTGTATTTAGTTCAGTCTGTAGCTCATCATTCCATCGAAAGCATGGAGGTCCGTGCAACAAAATCGACAAGGATGATTTTTACAATAACTGAGCGAATTCTCGCGTGCTGATTGGCTAATTTTTATCATCAATAAGAGTACAGACACATAAAATTTTAATTTATGCAAGGTATTTCGCGTGATAAGTGAGCTGTCAAACAGTCAGATTTTTACCCAATCAAATTGTATTACGTGTTGTCACAAGCCAATGAGAAGGCAAGAAAAGTTATTGAGAATAGTTGCGCCTTGATTGCGTCAATTTAAATAAAATTCAGCATTTTTCGAGTTTACTTGCTGTTTACTTGCGTTTTCTTTTCATTTAAGTCTTCATTTGACCTTTTTCGCATTTTGTTATTGTAAAAAACAAATTGACGTCAGTTTTTTATGCGTCTGTCCTCTTATTGATGATAAATTGCGTCATAACATTGTCAAAGTTTGTTGTAGATCCACTCGCCTATCGGCTCGTGGATCTACAACACTTTGACAATGTTATGACGCAATTTATCATCAATAAGAGGACAGACGCATAAAAAACTGACGTCAATTTGTTAAATAAAGATCGTTCTATTAAAGAGAAATTGCGCGTAACTCCTCTGGCTCAATTTTGGAGCGAAAGTCTCCTATGTGCCGCTGAGGCTCTGCATCGGAAACTCGAGTTCACTATTTTTTCTACTGTCCCCTTTTTGCTGCCAAGAGAATAGATCTGCCCTCCTCAGCTGCACATACAGTGGATACGTATGTCTGAAGCGCAAAAACAAAACGCGTTTCTTTTTGGTTACAGTGACATTACTTTTTGTCAATTAATAGTTATTTCATTGTGTTCAAATTTACGTTAGAGATACTAAGCGTTTTACCCGCGATTCTAATTAGAGTTTTAGTCACTGCTCGGAATACTTGTCCTTTATTGTGTGTGTACTGTATTGTGTGTGTACGACAGTTAACGTGTAAAAAATTATTGTTATATCTAAATCAGAGAGAGCCTACTCGATGAGCTCTAGTCGCTCTTGAGGCAAACTCTGTGCTGCAATACGTTTAAATAAAAAAAAAATTGGAGCGAAGTAGTTTCCGCTCTTTTGTGATTTTGTTTTATCCATATAACAACTGGGTGATCTCAATACAGATGCAGTGTCTGCTCACCAGAACCAAGTCTCAAAGTTAAGTGACAAAATTTTAACACAAGAGTTAAATGCCTTTTCTATCTGTACCGAATCGTTCTAGGTGACTTCCAAGCCACGTAGCATTTCAGTCCTAATTCTAAAGAATTAGTATCTCTCGAGCGTAAAACATATGTGAAGTACCTTGGAGTTCTAATTGATAGTTCTCTCTCTTAGAAGCTCCACATTGATTATATCTCAACAAAAATAAGGGTAAGATTTCCGCACAGGTCCCTACTTCATTATGCATGCTGAAGCTATCTCGTCTGGTGTAATGCACGTGCAAATATTTCTTGTGTTCGAAGAACGAAATACTTTTGTTGCAGAATACATAAAGAAGTAGGGGCCAGTGCGGAAATCTTACCAAAATATGCAAAGGAATTGGCATTATTGCTAGGCTTAGGCATCTGGTGCCGTTTACTACACTTTTAAATACTTACCGCTCGCTAATCGAACCCTATATTTCTTATGGTCTCGTTGCTTGTGGTCAAGCCGCAAATACTTACCTAAATAAAATCGTCATTTTACTAAAGCGGGTTCTTCGTTTAATGCATTTTTCAGACAACAAATCTCACACTGTTCCTCTTTTTGTTAGTTCCCGAATCTTACCAGTAAAATTGCTTTATTTTAAATTGGTTGCCTCTTTGGTACATGATGCTGCTAATCGACGTGCTCCACCCAATCAGTTTCCAATCTATTTTAAAATGAAGAATGGCATCTCTCCTGAACTTTGTGGGCTTAGGAAAGCACCCTTGAAACGTAAATTACATGATTTACTTCTACAGATTCTTGGAACTGAAGAGATCAATGATGAAATGCGCTACATTGATCTTTCTAAGCACACGCGCTTAATAAATAGTTCCCCTAAGTCTTAAATGTTAATTTGTTTCTATATTTGTTTTTATATGTGTATAATACTACATGGAGCGTTGTATAAACAAGAACAAACAGCGAACTCACCCATACGAAGGGCCGGCTTTAATATGTATACGTTTTGCTCGTTCAGGCTTCATCAGTTCACTCTTAGAATACAATGCTTGAAATAAAAGAATTTAAACGGTTGGAACGTATACGTATCAAAGCTGGACCTTCGTACGACAAGTTGGCTGTTTACTCCTGTTCATACAACGCTATTATATATATATATATATATATATATATATATATATATATATATATATATTTAGTATAAATCTACCAGCGTTCTATCACAAGTGCCCCACTCTGATTGGCTACGCTACCCACTATCTACTTGTTCTGTGATAGATACTGAGTAGCGTAATGGCGGCCGCTTCTTCACGTTTTCGAAGTGTCCTTGCAGAAGATTTAGACAGTTTACTGGTCGAGGCTGTTCCAGAAAAGACAAAGTTTTGAACGACTAGTAGATTTATACTAAAACAGTTAGACTATTCGCTCTTGATTTCTATGCGTGATAGTTGACTCGGGCTGCGCCCTCGTCAACTATCACGCGATAGAAATCTCGAGCTCATAATCTAATTGTTTAATGTATTTGTATATATATATATGTAATTTTACTATACACAGTTATATCCTTCCACACACATTACTTTTATTTTATTTTAAAAATGCCGCGTAGATATACTATGCAACCTAAAATTCAGGATTCATACCGGTGGAGGGAAATGTCTATATTTCTTATAAGCTCATTGGCTTCTCGTAGATTTCCCTGCCACAGTCACCATCCTAGCTGTTCATTACCTTAAATTTAGTCTCACTACATATTGTAATGATACGTCTGTCGTTTCTAAAAGCTGTGCTAATGTTGGGTAGACTATGGTGACAGGGCATTTACTGCTGCTGCACCATCACTTTGGAACAAATTGCCGTGTGCAGTAACAGAGGAGGACAATTTTAACCATTTTAAGTCCAAATTGAAGATATTTTTATTTAGAAAAGCGTTTGAATACCTCTTGATGTTTTCTATACATTTTTACTAGATCCCTCGTTTTTAATATTTTCATTTTTAGCTCGTTACCTTAGCCTAATGTACATAATTATTGTAAATAATTAGTTTTAAATTAATCACACTATTCATAGCATATCGTTTAAGTTATATTACTCATATGGTTTGTTAGGCGCATTTGATCATATTCACATGTTAATTTGCGCTTTAGAAACATTAAATATCATTATTATTATTATTATTATTATTATTATTACTATTGCAACGCTTCATTATATGTCGGTGTCCCTGTTGTTCATCAGAGCAAGTTGCAGCGCATATAGACTGCAGCAGCTCGTCTAGTATGTATTGTGTCTAGATATGGTCACATCACTGACCCCGGCACTGATCAGCCTTCACTGGCTTCCGGTGAAATCGCGAAAGATACTATGTTAACACATAAGTGTATTCACGGCATTGCGCCACAGCACCTACTGAACCTAATTAAAATTAGAGAAACATCACGCTATCGTTTAAGATCAAATCAGGGCATACTTATTATGGAAAATACTTTAAAAATTTAGGTGACAAGACTTTTGTAATGCAGTGCCTAAGGTTGGGAACAGACTCCCTATGGAAATAAGACAGTGAGAATCAGGCATTCAGCGGTTTCAAGAGTTTACTTAAGACACATCTTTTTCAAATCAGCTTACTTTTAAGTATTCTTAATATTGATATCCGATTTTTTACATATAGTTCATATGTTGATCTTAGACTAGTTCCTATTATAATTTGATTGTTTGCATATTTTATTTGTTTATTTTCTATATTATTCATTGTACGTTTGTTTTGATTTTTTTTTATAATAAAGAGCTTTTATTTGCATACAATACAGCCAGTCACATAACTTGCGCTAATAATACATTGCAATGTACGTTACAATGCTCATACAGCCACTTTACACTATTTTGCAATACTGAATACCTAGTATTTCGATACATTTGAAAAAAAAGTTAAAACTAACAAAACGTAAATAAAAATAAGACGAAGACGAAGTAGAAAAGATGGAAGTGGCACATCCTGGCTCCTACTCCGTGTACCGACACAGATGACGTATGCATTGTTTCACCATTGTGTGCAAATTATTCAGTAACAACTTTTTTATTGTCTGTCTTTGTTTTACGTCATCTGTGTCGTTACACGGAGTAGGAGCCCACATCCTCTGAGAGAAAGATATTTGGGGCAGTTCATGCACATAGTATTGTCCATTTTGCTCTGAATCTAGTCAGTGTACTATTTTAAAAAGCAACTGTACGTTCACAAAGGATCTTTTCATTAAGTAACAAGCTGAAAAGTTCTAAGCTGGGAGAGGCTTTGTCTAACCACGAAAGGTAGATGTGGTATTTTGCGATAATCAAAAAATGGTTAAGGGCTTGAAAGATTTGTACGTTTGTATTACAGATTCCACTATAAAGTGTAATTAGTATTATTTCAGTTAACTTTTCTTTTAATATTGTAATGCGCAGTTGATCATATCTAAGAATGTTAGATAGCGCAATATTAAGAAATAAACATCATTCATTATTACTATTATTATTATTTTGTGTGACAAAAATAAAAACAGAGGTTTTTATTTAAACAGAGGTACTCAGCCGCCACTTGTAACAAACTTTCACCAGAAACCACCTCGTCAAAGTATTACAACTCCTTCACATTTCAATATGGTGTTTATAGTTATGGTAAGGAGGGGAACATCATGACAGCGTACAAGATGATGGAAAGAATGCTCCAAGATTACTTGAGGTTTCCCACTGTTTATCGAAAGATTGAGCAGCTAATGTCAGTTTTCACAGCGATTCATGCACCTTTCACCGTCCTGCTTGTTGGAATAGTGATATTAGGAGATTTAAGAAGCTCATTACCAATGAAGCTTACTAATAGCGCACTGACAACATGGGCATTTGTTAAGTTACGAACTTTTAAATCATGTCTAAATTTTATTATGAAAGTATAACGACCCTTGGGTGACAATAATTACGGTTTTCAGGGGAGAGAGGGTTAAGTGATTGGGTTAGAAACGTCCAATAATCCCACCAACCCCACCCTACCACTTAAAAAGCAAATGGTTGGCCATTTGTCCGTAAGATCTTGTTGTTTTAGGCCAGTTCATAGTATTTGTGTGTTTTAGGATCAAAATAGCAGTTCAAACAAGGATCATATAACAAGTCCAGCTCCTCTTCAGCTGTGGAGTCGTGATCTGTGCTCGTGCTGGGATTGCGACTTCTTGGTGGTGAGAGAGCAGATGACAGGGGGTTACACTGTCTTCCTGATGATTGAAAAGTGAACAACTCGCTTAGTATACTAACACACATTAAGTAAATTTATTTTATACCTCAGTTAGTACGCGCGCTGTCATTGGTCAATTTAGCGGGCCGTACAGAAAAGTTTGTTTTGGTCGCCAAAATGTCTCCAGAGATACAATAAATATGTTACAGACCTCGTTTCCTCGGTCCCCACCGTAAGTTACGGATCCACGCTTTTTCCGCTCGAATTAATGGCCCGCGCGCTTCGTGCTTTGGCCATAAAACCCAGCGGGAAAAACTCGGTCCGTAACTTACAGTAGGGACCTCCAACTTGGTTGAAGGCCAGTTATTTAAACGGTGTCCAACGAAAGTCACGGTTTAAGTAAAATTGGGAGGGTTCGAAACTGACCAATTTGCGATTAAGGCAATGAAGTTAATTCATTTTGGGGGTACAGGTACTGACAAGTCATTCAGGTATGGAATACACAACATTGAGAAAGTTAAGTTGGATTGGCGCAAATTGGCCATATTGACCTCACGCTTGGTCAATAACACATATGTACGGCATAATAACAATAATAATAATAATAATAATAATAATAATAATAATAATAATAATAATAAGGAACTTTAATAATAATAATGAACCAACAAACTCAGTCCACATATGATGCAGGGGCTGGGAATCAAACCCAGGCCACATCTGTGGAAGGCAAGAGCTCTCATCACTGCGCCAACCCTGCTCCAAGTAACCAATAGCTCCAATTACCTGAACCTATCCTTTGACTGGGCAGCACAATCGGTGGACTGAATGCATCAGTGTATTCTCTTGGATCCAATGGTAATGTGGCTGACAGGTCAGGCTCTGGCCCTGGATGCTGATTACAAAAAAATTAGATTAGGAAAAAGATTAGAAAAAAGGGGAATTAGAGTAGCTTGCAACTAACAGTTTTAACCACCAACTAAGTCAATCAATTACTCGAGATAAACACTATTAAGAAAGCTTCAAAATCTGGTATACCAATAATTAATAATGAATGTGATATACAGTAATCATGGAGTTAACCAGCTGATACTGAAAAGTATTTGTACCCCCTGACATTTCCTTACCCTCATTTCATCAAGGTAGCGATGCTGCCTCTTAGCAGGAGGAGGTGGTCCTTTCCAGGTGCTATAGCTTGTATCATCACTTGAATCACTCAATGAATCACCTGCATCATTATTAATGATACCATCTTCTGACTCCGATGTCCCACTGCCAATAAAATGTTCTTTTGAAAATCCACTATCTTGACCATATGAACTGTTCAATGACTTGTCCAATGACTTGTCCAGCATAGCGTTGCTCATAACAGATGTGTCAAAACGCCATGAACTTGCAGTTGATGCAAAGTTTCTCCATGAACTTGCATCAGACTGGTAGTTCTTTGCATCATATGTTTTAGTGTTGTTTCTTCTTGGAGATGGGATCTGTTATCACACAATTACATGCATTAACTTTTAAATCTGTTTTTTTTTAACATAACAGAAACTCTTAAATACAATCTAATTTTTTAGTCTTTTGTTTGAGACATTAATGAGGAAAAAATAAATCAAATGTTAATTGTCAAAAACAAAGAACAATCTGGTGAGACAAATTGAATTCATGAGTTTTCACACAAAATTATGTCTGTATGTGTAAATAAATTTCAATGACTCAAGTAAACAACATATTTTTATCCAGACAAGAAACCTCTCAAACATAAAAACTTGTGCAAATTTTGGTCCGTTTTTTGCTTAAAAATAACCTACATTGGCTTTTGTCTGAATAAAATCATTCCACTTGCTTGTGAAAACAAGTCAATTTTGAGCAAAATTGAAATAGAGGCTCCATATGCCAAGCATTCAATTGTTTTGCTCAAATGTAGTACTCATAAAATCCAACATCAAAACTTGAGCAAATACTGAAGGGCAAAATTCACAGTTACCAGAAAGTATGTGCTGCCTTTATGTGGAAAAACAACACTTTTCCTGATTAGCATAGCTGCAAATTGGAATTTGATCATCCTCACCTCTTTTAATAAGCTACTCCTGATGCTCATTCTCAATATCTGAGAGTTTGATAGTGGGTCAGCGTCAGGGCTCGGCTGTGGACTTGCTATAGGACTTATTCTGGATCCTCTTGAACTGCATCTGGAGTTACCACTTGTCTTCAAAAACCTCTGGAACTCATCTTCCTCTGCCGAACTTTCACCCGATGCTTTGTAGAAGTCATCATCGTAATCTGATCGTTCATTTTCTTGTCTAGATCGACTCTTTTCCTTGTCAATTAAGTCTCTTATCTCAACAGGCTCTGAAACTTGAACCTTTATTTCAGGTTTTTCATCTGACAGTGTTATTCCCCCTCCTGACTCCAGCTGCTGCTGCTTCCTTTGCCGACTCCTTGGTGATCTTGGTGCAGACCGTGGCCTTGACGAGAAAGTAAAGACTGGTTGTGGTGGAGAACCTTTGGATACTTCCCTTGCTATGGCCAACTGTTCTGTAGAAGTATCAGAAGACTTAAGAGTGGGACCATGTTGATCACTCTTATCAACATTCCTAGTCATTAGGTGAGAAAAGCTTTCCGCCAGACTACTTTCATTCCCAGACATTTTCAGCGAACTTTCGCTTTGTGATCTTGATATAGATTCTGTATTACTGTCCTGATCTTTGTCACTAGCTGAATTTGTTTTTGTACCACTTGAGTTTATCTTATTATGACTACTGTTGATACTCTTATCATCCACATTCTGAGATTTTGAACTTCCTGGAGCTCTGGCCCTAACAGGTCTACGGGGCTTTTTGTTACTGGATCCAGTTCTGGGAGGTCGTGGCTGTATTGTTAGCTCCGTAGCTTCAACTTCTAGATGTGATTTAGATGCCTCAGCATGCAAGTCCGAAGCGTCTGAAAATGAACGATGAAACTGAAGCCTATGAGTTTGTCTACTACTGTCTCTTCCACTTTCATCCTCCACTGGTGGTGAAACAGAGCGCAATTGTGGAATTGAACCACTGCGATTCATTCCAGAGCCAGAGCGACTAGTTGCAGAGCCTGTACCTCCTTCCCGAGAGGACTTCCTTGCATGCTTTGGAATCACAACCTTTGAACCAAATGCTATATGAGTTGGTTGTTCCTCCACTTTGTTTGCAGCATCAGAATCAAGCAGTGTTGGTGTTGAGGGAGGTGGAAGACCAGCTATCTCCCTTGCTTTAACCTCAGCTTGGCGCAGTTTGGCCATATTGATGACCTAAGCAAGAATAGCACATTATCACAATTTAGAAATGCCATGCGCACTCCTACACCTGTTGCTCTCTTCACTCTCTTATATCAAGATGTACATTTTCAAGTGCTTACATGTCTTAATTTTAGCACCATGTGCACCTGACTTGCATTTAGCTGATTGCATGAATGTCACTCATTTAACAACCGACACAAGGATCTGCTCTGCCTGCCACTGGCAAGAAAATTTAAGTACCAAGGACTGTTCAGATACAGAGGAGCAAAAATATGAAATATGCTGCCACTGATCTTTAGAAATGTTTTCAATATGTCCCTTTTCGAATGCAACCTAAAAAACACTCCAAATTGTAACAAGCGCACTTTATCAATTGGCCTCTTATTTTTCTTTCCTTAGTCTTCTTGTCTGTTATTCTAAATGTCTAAAGATTATTCGTACTTTGTTCCTTCACTACGGGTGTAGATAGTTTGCAGGGCCCCATTGAAACCTGGCTATGCTGAACTGGGAATTTCTGTGACTAAAATATTGGTATTAAATAAAATAAATTCTCCTTTGTGGCCTTCGTCCAACTCACACAGTACCAGAAATACTCAGTACCTACAATTATAAAAATTAAGAGCTACTCATGATTTTACCCTGCATACTGTGAGATGCAATGGTAGGTCATATGGTCATGTGTGGTCAGGGTCATAAAACAATCCAGTCAATATGACCACTTTTCCCGGTCAGTAGCTGTGACAGTATTTTTTTTAAAAGGGTTCTACATCATTTGTGTACTCTAGTAGAAAACCATAATACTTGAAATGTGTCACATGCATTCACAGCTTGTCCAGATTAATTTTTTTCCCAAGTACCATATATGGAAACTGCTTTCCCTAGTCTTTGAGCTTGTTGGCACTGTCCTATGTCCATGGTGCCTCATTAAAAAAACTTGCACTGTAACAACGACACACGTGCCATGTTTAGAGCAGAGGCACATATTTCTGAGTCAGTACGTCAAATACTGAAGCCAGTTTGATTGGTTAATTAGATTTCTATTGCTTTCCAAATATGATACTTGGAAGATTGAATGTGCTGAAGCTATGATTTAAGACATTCAGAGACACTTATACGTTTCAAGTTATATTATGGGTTTCTGACTGTAGTTAACTTGATACAATTAATAAACTATAAACAAACAATTAGAAGAAAATGGTGGAAACTATAGTGTACACGTACCTGAGTGTAATGTTGTATGTCCGGTGAATTAGGGAACTGAAGTGATTTAGGAATATTATCTACCTCTCCAGAGTTTGTATTATCACAACCATAAAGTTCTTCGTCATCTGTTGTATCGATTGGCTGGACTTTCATGGTGAATACCTTCCGCAAGCGACAACTGGCCGAAATCGTCAAGTTTTCCAGTGCCTTAAAAGATTGACCTTTGAATGTTTCTCCCACGAGTGAATTCAAATCCAAACAAAGATTTAACCATACTCCAAGCCGAAGAATATGCAAAGGGAATCTTGCATGTAAATGGGTCACTGTCACTTCTCTGTGGTTTAACGAAAGTAAAATTCTTCGTTTGTTGTTACCAGAATCAGTTACACCAAACTCCAAGGAAAATGAATGGCCAAGCGGTACATAGAGCTGGATTATTAAATAACGCTGTACCAGCCATAGAGACTGCTTCTCATCCTTAGGAAGGCTCATTTTCGTTGTGGTCGTTTCGCCCTCCAAAAAGTAAACAAAACTTTTCACGTCCTTGTCGTAAACTTTGTTTTTGGTAGAGGCACTTCCACTTAGTCGCCATTTTCCTACAGGATCGCGACCTTGCGCACTAAAAACGTCCACGTATGGGCCACCCTGATGGCAAAATCACAATAAAAAGACACGAAATTGTTGTAGCGGTTTGCAATGGGATTCATGTAACCAAAGGAGACCGAACGCCAAATTAATAAATACAATTTCCTCACCTGAAATTCATTTTTAAACATTATATCCTGCGCGGCAAACAAGAATAAAGACCATGTGCAGTTTATGCAATCCAAGAGCTTTCTTTATAAAGGATGAAGCGTTGGTAATTTTATGTAGTTCTTACAAAACAAAACTGACAAAGAAGCGCTCCTGTGTTTATTGCCGCCATGTTCGCAGTCAACGCCTGGGTAATTCATTACCCTGGAAGTCTGGGACTACAAACATCCAAGATGGCAGGCAAGCCGTATTGTCTCCTCGTCTGCAGTTCTGCAACTCAAGGTAGAAAAGTAGGGAAACTTTGCCCCGGATCTCCCCTAGTTTTTCTCTGAATAACTTTTACAGATTAGTGGGGTGGTATAAAGTTAATGTAATACCTTTTGGGTTTTATTTGATCTGTCTTCGTTTCACTACTTGCAGGAGTATCAGCACAGTCTTTCATTCATGCCTTTACCTTGACGCATTCTGTATTCAATGTGCAAATTGTAACACCACAGGTAAGAAACAATAGTGAATAGGAACGGATAAATCTGGTTGGGATGCAGGTATGAAGACTGTGCCACCCCAAACACAGCACATGTCCCCTCCACTATTCAGGGAACCAAAATTGATTCATACTTTGAGTTTCTATTAAAGTTTTCTACTTTTAATATTCCCCCTTAGAATTTACCAAAATAGACCTTCAAAGAGGAAGTATGGATAATCTCACATAGTATTCATGAGATCACACTGTGGTGAGAGGTCATCTTATTTTTTTAAGGCCATTATTTTATGCGAGAATCAAGTCGCGTACAAGTTCTATTTCTAGATGATAGTGAGTCATTGCAGGTGGCGTCTGGTGTTAGCAGCTCTATCTGGTATTTTGAAAGTGCTGAATAAAATGTAAAGTTATACGTCAGTTTTGATTTCGTCACTTTTTGGAAATTTTATCAGTTGCACTAATGTTTTTAGGGCCAGCAAATTGATTTTGTTAACTCAGATGAAAACAGCAGGAAGTGGTTGAATGAATTTCGAACTAAACCATTTTCTGTTCCTGGGAAACTGGAGGATGTTGATGGTATGTAAGAATGTTAAGTGCAAGTCAGTGTAACTTCTGTACAGTACAGGTGTCTGTGTATTGTGGGTAATTAACAGTCATTGGATGAGGCTGAGTATGATATGAAGAATTAAGAATTATGCAGATTGAGGAGGGTGTTATCCGCCAAAACTAAAGGCTTCGGTGGATAACGTTCTGTGAGATCTGCATAATTTATATTATACAGAAGCCAAATCCAATAGTTGGTTAATTACCAGTATGCATTCAAAATATTTCCAGAGCTTTAAAAGACAAAATGTACTTTATTGAGCTCTAAAACAGAATGCCATTTCCATGCTCTCTCATATATGCAAGTTCCATGACGTCAAGTGTCCAAAAATCCATGCTATTATCCTACAATTGGCATCAATTGACACAATTACACTATAATAGCATGGATTTTTGCACACTTGACGTCATCTTGCTGGATATGACGAATTAGCCAGGGTGTTTTGGCCAATCAGAAACAGATAAATATTTTGAGTGAATAATAATGAACATTGTATTATTTGCAAGCCAGATGATTCCAAGTGTTAATAATTAACACTTGGAATTGTGCTTAAATTATTAACCTTATTGTTCTCAGAAATTGAAGTGAATAGTGGCAGAATATTTACTGAGCTGCAAAGCATCAAGGTTAATATTTCTCAAGCCACTTTTCACCATGACTGAAGAGAATAATAATATTATTGTTTTAGTATATACCAATGAAGCAATCTAAGTCATGGACTCTGTAGTTTGCCGCAATTTTATGTTAAAACAAGTTTATTAAGACTTTACACTCTTGCTGCACCACACTAACTTACCAGAGAAAAATTGTCCGGAATAAATTACCACACCTATATATACACTCTAATTGCATATATTCATGCATATAACATTAGACTACATTTTCTCACTTTCACACAGTTATCAACACCCTATACACTACAAACTCAGAGACAGCTGAAAAAGCATGAGTTGACAGTGGCCATTTCAAGACTCACTTGCCCAAGGTCTCCAGTAAAATTCACCTTGTAGGAGATGAAAAATGTAGAATGCTATATCCCAAGATGGTGAGCCAATCAGATCACTCAAAATGCCAAGGTTGCTGAGTTGGTATATATTAATTTGATATTATTCCTTATTAGCCTCCAGGTATTCTTCAGTACTTATTCCCAGTGCCCCTGGTGCTCTACATGATCTGGCACATCACAAGGAGCTGGCAAAACTATTAAACTCATTTATTTCTGAGAAAAGTAAGTAGATTTCAATCTGGAATTAATCAGGGTTTTCCCCAGAACAGAAATTCTTGTGTATCATTGTGTTTCAAAGTGTTGGTGCTAATTCCAGTGTCTTGATGCCAAACTTCACGGCATATTCTTGTCATTTTTTCTAGAACCAGTCTGTGCAGTAGGAAATGGCATAGCAGGCCTGTGTTCAGCTAAAAGAGAAGATGGAAAAGCATGGAGTTTTAAAAGCTACAGCATGACTGGGGTATAAATCTGTCTTCTTGTTTGTTTTACTAGATAGAGTCAGGACTTTTAACAAGAGTTTAAGTCAGTGGGTTTTATTGGTGGAGTTGTTATTCATTCTGACAGTCGTGAGAATCAAAACTATGAAAGGCTACAAACAATACTGTACTGTGTACAGTCAGTGGTGTACCTGATATTGTCATTCTATGGATAAAACCCTTCAGTGTGACCATTCACTAGAAAGCTACCAAAACATTTTTCTGTCTAAAAAAAAAATTTCTTTGCATGTAAGTTTACCACTGGTACTTTTTCAAGAGAAAGACCTTGGACTTGTAGATTGAATGAGTTAAGGATGGTGGTATTATAGCTGCTTGAAAGGGTTTTCCTATATGTGTTAGTATATACCTCTTACTAACCAAGTTCTTGATCCCTACTGTAAGTTACGGATTGAGTTTTTTTTGCTTGGATTTATGGCCCAAGCGCGTAGCTTGCAGGCCATAAAGCCGACAGGAAAAAACAAGGATCCATAACTTACAGTACGGACCGAGAAAACAAGGTTTGTAAGATATTTGTTATATCTCTTTGGCGAACAAAACAAACTTTTGAATTTAGCGGGCCGTACAGTGAAACATGACCTGCTAAATTAACCAACCACAGCGTGTGTACTAACCGCGAGATATAATAAATGACTTTATTGCTGGCTGATACACTTATCTTCCTTGTTCAAGCCATCAGTATTTGAATTGGCACGCATACCAGAATTCTCAAGTCTGCCAATAATCCTAGAAGACTGGATCAAGGATAATGATGGTACTTTCAGTGGTGAGTCTATACTTTGGATAGGATAGGTTTAATGTATAACATAGAGGAAATTATTTGGCAGAACAGAGATACAAAATTTCCCTTTGAGTGTCAGAAAAAATTTCATGTTGAGTAAGCACAGTGAGTGAGTGAAATAATTTTCAACATGAGAAGGGAAATTTCTCATCTTCAAGCAACAATTTAATTCTCTTTTTACTTTAGTAGTATAACCAAGTAACAAGTGGTAGCAAATCATTAGAAATGATGCCCTGCAAGTCATATCACATATGTGCTGATATCATTTATATCCATGCATGTGTTATGTCATCTATTGATTTGCTACCTCTCAATACATGATCCAGTATATTTTGCCATACATTCACTAATATGCTAATTTGGAGAAATCAGTGTTTGATCTATATGATATCCTTTTATTTTTTTTAGATGATCATTTTCTCAATTTTCATGATCTGTTTCCTATAATATAATATAATATAATATAATATAATATAATATAATATAATATAATATAATATAATATAATATAATATAATATAATATAATATAATATATAATATAATATAATATAATATAATATAATATAAATGAGATTTTACTGTCACGCCAGTAAAATATAGTTAATGGAGTGTGACGTACGTTCTGAATGAGCCGTTCATGGCGGCATCACTTTCTATAGAGCTATTGAGCAGTTATATTCCAAAGGTCAATAAACTGTAAGCGTTATTGTAGCTAAACCTAAAACATTGTAGCTTTGTTATCTTCTGAACTTTATAACGTACCATAGCATTGGTGCAAAGCATTAAAGCACTAATCATGTTTAAGATGTTACACGTGTTAGGGTAAGCTGTTCGGTAGTACAGCTTTTGCTACTGGCTTGCAAGCAGACGAACGTCTCCGTATAAAAGCTCGGAAAACTGTTCAGAGTCCATTCTGAGTTCGTCTAAGCAACGTAGCTATTACTTATTGTAAATCTATCACGAGTTGTTTGTATTTGAGTAATAGGTCTGGTTCAATGGGAAGTCGCCATGGTTAACTTACCTTCGCTAGGAACAACGACATTAATATAATATAATATGATATGATATGATATGATATGATATAATATTTAACAATTATTCGCCGAAGGCGAAGTTAATATTGGCGAATATTTACCGAGCCGAAGGCGAGGTAAATATTCGCCAATATTAACTGAGCCTGAGGCGAATAATTGTTTTAGTATAATTTCAGAGCTGAACAACAGAGAAATCGGGATTCAACACATTTTATTTCCGGTATAAATGTCACATGGGTCGATCTAGGGCTGCTCTGATTGACAACAAACTTGTTTTCTTGTAATGGCTTCCGTCTTGTCGTCTTGCTGACAAATAAAACTTTGAAAGGCAGTTGTTCATTTCTTTGATTTCCATGCACTTAAACTCTGTTTCGAATTCGGTTTGTTAAGCGAACCATTCTGTGTAAGGTAAATTAAGAGTTACGACAGTTAATTAGCTGTTTCAGCCGTTGTTATCGGTACTGTTTCTGTTTGTGAAGTTTCAAAGTAAAATAATAAGCCCAACGGAAGAGGCTGACATACCTTTGAAAAGTTTAACACCATATTTTGTTGCATTTTGCGTTGTTTTCGGGACTGCACTACTTTTAATTTCTGAGATTTCCTCGTCGGAAACATTTACAAACCGGCTGCTGGCAGCCATTTTGTTTTGCTTTATATTCACCGCCTAGCGCGGTGAATATAACGTCATATGGCGAGTACACTCAACCAATCAGATTGCTGGAAACACTGTGTTCAGCTCTAAAATTATACTAAAATATAATATACCAGTAATGAAATTGTCTGGAGAAGCAACTCATTGGTCACCGTTGAGAGTGTAAGGGTTAACTAGTGTTTTGTTGTTCAAGGGTGAAGCCATGATATTTTAATTAAATCACTCTTTTCTGTTTTCTGTGTGTACTTTTGGACAGCCAGTGAACCAGATGGGATGCATGTTGTGATTGACAGACATCTCATTACGGGCCAGAATGATTCATCCACACTGTCTGCTGTACAAAACCTTATCCTTCTATGCAATGCAAGGTTAGACTGTTACCTCTCTTTGGTTAATCAGCTGTCAACACCTATGCAATAAAAATATTATACTACACAAACAACAAATTCCCTAATATGAAACCCCTAAAATGAAACAAGACAAGAGGGGAAGTCTGTAAAACTTGTCAGATTAGCACAAATTGAACTTTGACTAGTATTCAGGAGCTCACTCCTTAAAAAGGTTTCCCCTCCAGATTAGCTAGGTGCAATCTTTTACAAACAAGCTTTCACCTGTTTTAGGCACATCAAGAAGCTACTTTAAAAAACCTGTTTTTTTAACAGGTCTTTAATGGAAGAAAGTCTTGTCTTTGTTAGTGTTTGATGGGTAGAAACATTTTTGTTCACAAAGTAGTATTCTGCCGAGATATTGCTCAAAACGTTTTGGGGTCACTTCTTGAGTTTCACAGGTGAAGCCCTTTACACCAAATTCATATCCCATTCGCTGGAAGTTAAATTTAAGATCTTCGTTCCTTTGTAGTAACACCTCTCTCGTTTTCTCAACTCTTTTGCAGACAAGGGAAGACAAAGAGCTAGAGTTTAACTTCCCGTATGTTATAGTAAGGAATATAAACACTATATGTACAGCGTCTTAGATATGTGATAATGGAAATGTAACATTAATTAAAAACATGTTTTTATACACTATCATATCACTTGTCTGGTTTTTTCCTTCTGCATTCTGTAATGTTTTGTTCAGTACTTGCACTTCAGTCTTTCTTTAAAAAATGGTTACAAGATCCTTCATCGGAGAAGGAGTTCTTTACACGCCCTGAAATGATCCCCAGACCTGAATTCCCATTTGTTTTCAGAACTCGAATTGCAAATTTTCCCGAAAATTAGTTCTTTTGCAATGTATTTTCTGGACAAATCAACCCAAGCTCCCGCGAAAAATGAGAAACAAGGTAGGTGTTCATATCACCAGAGAAATTTTGTCTTGATCGCTATTGAGGTTTATGATGGGTGAAAAAATTCTCTCCTTTAGGGGACGTGGTTTAAGGATCAACTGCGCGCAGCAATAACTTTTGTAAAGGTGTTTTTTGGAGGTATCATTATAGTCCTTAGATCCCGCGTACCTTTGGGTACCGTGATCTAGAACTCAAAGTTACGTGGGCACTAGGGACGAGATTGTGAAGGTACTGACTCTTTCTCCAGGGCACCTTTGGTAAGGTGTGGAGACAAGATAGCATAAATGGTTTCCGTGTCGAAGTTCCGAGCCCAACTGATGGTACTGTGTTGTTTCCTTAGACAAGCGTTGAACAGGGTTGGCGCAGTGGTGAGAGCGCTCGCCTTCCACCGATGTGGCGCGGGTTCGATTCCCGGCCCCGGCGTCATATGTGGGCAGAGTTTGTTGGTTCTCTACTCTGCTCCCAGAGGTTTTTCTCTGGGTACTTCGATTTTCCCCTCTCCACAAAACCAACATTTAGTTTCATTTGATTTAATGATTTGATTTCATTTGTGCTTTACAGTGTCTACAATTAGTACGTCAGTGCTAGATACAGTTGACTTACTTCATTTTTCATACTTATTGTTCTTGGACAATTCTGTCCACGGGGGAAAGGCGCAATGAGGTTATCCCTGTGAAGCGCTAACTCGAAGGCCTGACCACAACACCGGGAACTACGTCCCATTCTCTTTAAAATCAGTGTGTGGGTTCTTTGACTTCCCACTAAGTTATCATGAACAAAGGTTGTTTGTGAGACGGGACCTACGGTTTATCGTCCTAATCCAGAGAAGACCAGAAGTCTAACCATTTACAGATGTCATGACAGACGTCATTACTAAGGCAGCACTTTCTCCTCATTTTATACAAAGACCCTGAGTGTTGGTCCGGCCAGGGTTTGAACCCGCGACCTCTCGCACGGTAGTCCGGTGCTCTACCAACTGAGCTAACCGGTCGGCGGTTTGAATTCCAATAAAGTTTATTATCATAACTCCATCCTGTTTCTCCACCTGAATGTATAAATGGGCATCGACGAAGTAATGCTGGTGGTAACTCCGCATAGGACTAGCATCTCATCCAGTGGGAGTACCAATACTCCCAGAAGGTTCATACCACTGAAACCGAGATAAGCCGCCCCAGCCGTGTGGGCTCTGCTCATGTGCACCTTTATCAACCTTTGCCTATCTTTTTCTTTTGGTGAGAAAGGTCGATTCACCCCAACAAGAAACTAAGCATATGAACGAACGCAATACCAATGACACAGTGTCGTTTTAAAAGTGACCACACTTCATTTTATTCTTTACATGTATAAGGGACTTTAACCTAATGAAATATAGTGGCCTGGCGTTAATTATTGTAAAGAATTATGAAACATGTTGAGTCTTCGTTCGCGTGTAGTCATACAGTATTAGAAAACGTCATTTCGCTGCAGACATGCATATTTACACCACTTATTAATGAAATTATGTATAACAAATATGCCATGCAAACTACTTTTTGTACAAAAGATGCCACACAAATAATCTAATGGCATTATAACCCAAACGTCGTAATGTTCATTTATTTTTTCTAAGTGTTTCATGTTTGAGTAATTTATTTCGTTTTTCAACTATTATGTGCAGATATTGCTTTATAAATTGAACCCAATCCTACCCACCCGTACAACAATTCAGTGTATCTTACGCCCTAAAAAAATTGTTTATCGACGTATTAATATGCATGACCCTTTCACTACTTTTTACGCTTTTAGCACGAGTTCGGAGGAAAAATCTCATATCTTCCAATACTGATCACTTCTCCGATTAATCTGAGAATCCTACTTAAAATTCTCATAACTATTCTTGACATACATTGAGAACGTTAGCAAACTGCCATGGCGGTGGGGAACGATAGTCGTTGCGAAAAATCTTTCCGATTCCAGTTTTCCAATCAACACACGGCATTAGTAATCAATAATACCCCCTACATTGCTTAGCAATCAGTTTAGCGGGAAACGATTACGTCACGTTGCTTAGGAACAGCTCCCCTGGAAGTTACAGGTTGCCTGAACTCTCAGAGAAATACTGCTGCCCTGGTTGCAAACGGTTCTTCTCCATCACTGATATTGTCGCAGATACTGTTTTATAGAGGAGGAAGTCTAACTCCACGCTGCGTCAATCCTTCGAATCTCTTGAATGTGTAGTTGAGGAAGACCCAGTCTTTGCTGCTCGCCGCATCAGATTTACTATACTCTTTAAACCATTCTGAAAGAGAAGCAATCCGTAAACAGTTTTCAAAGGATTGGACGTTGCTCTATGCATGGTGTGCCAAAAACCATTCAGTTGTTACGTCGATCAATGAAGCAACAAACAGTTTAATGCGATTCATAAACAATAATCGCCGGATCGTAAGTCGCTCAATTAATCAGTAAATCACCCAATTAACCAACTTTTGTATAAATACTCAGGTGATTACACAAAATTGCGCGCTCTGATTGGTTCGCTATCTCGGATTATCAGCCGATACTCATCTCGACGAACAAAATGGCTGCCAGTCGTTCGCGCGCTTTTGATGAAATAAAATTATTTCGTATTGTACAATGCTTTTTCTTTTTTTTTTTGAAATAATCACCTGTGTATTTAAACTAACACAATTATTCACCTCAGGCTCAGTGATTATTGGTGAATATTCACCTCGACTTTGTCTCGGTGAATATTCACCGACAATTACTTCGCCTTCGGAGAATAATTGTTAAATGAATAATAAACCAACTATAAATAATCTCATTTTTCCCTAGATGACCACTTTATCCTGGTCGTTGTAGCGAGGTTTAACCTTCAATGAAATCCTGATTATTTTTGATACGCTGACTCATCTGGAGTGTTGCTTTATGGCTATGTAAATGTTATCCTCACTTAATAGACGAAGATTGAACGACGCACACGTCTCAGGAAGAAAACTTCATGTCGCGCTCGCGTGGAGTTACGAGTCACATGTTTTTTCAGTTTCCTACCTGAATCAAGGTCGGATTCAGGGAATTCATCAAAATTCGAAGTGTCGTCGATGGATTTTACGTGAATTGGAATGGCAGCAGGTCTCTCCCTGAGTAAAAAGAAGATCAAGAGATTGATTTGACATAACGCACGGGGAGGAATATCCTTCCACGCAACACTTGATTGCTGTGCAGTGCAAATATACGACAGGTACTGTTGAAATAGTATGGTATGCAATGCATTGAACCGCAATAAGGAAAAGATAGTATTAAAAGGAGACTGCTATCCAGCTATGCGGCACAACGCACCACAACGTAGTGAAAACATCATATATGGGAAACTGCTATGCAATGTACTGAGCCGCAGTGTACAACACATATAATACACAGTGAAGTTTTTTTCTCTCATACTGCGTAACCATGAATTATAGCTTTCTCTAATGCATTTTTAATACATTTTGCTCTGTGGTTTTCTCGTAAATTATTTATATATTTTAATTGTTGTACTCTGCAAATTTCATGTAAGACAAGTACTGAATTGTAATTGGTGGCAGTGATGGTGATAGTGCGTACTGTATTGTAAACAGCCCTACAATCGTATCGTGTAGTAGAACTTTGTGTCTAATAATAAAAAATAAAAAAATAATTATAAAAAATAATAATACATAGTACACGAGGGAGTACTATACTGCTATGCAAACACGAAGGAGTACTATACTGCAATGCAAACCGCACAGTACAAGAATCATACAATAAATACAACGGCACTGCTATGCAATGCACTGAAATACAGCGCTGCTAGTGCAAGGAAAATGTAGTGCAAAAACTATGCATGGAAAAATGACAGTACTGCTATGCAAAGTACCAAGTTGCAATACAACGCAACGATCATACGTTACAGTAAGATTACAGTGCTACTATGCAATGCAATGCAATGCACTGAACAGGAATGCAAGGCAAATGCATATACACATCATTATATAAGTGCTACCTGATGTTTTCCCAATCAACGCCAACAAAAAACGGATGTGCCTTGATGTCATCAATGTTGCTTAGTCTATTGTCGACATCACAACACCATCTGCAATGAGAATAGATTTCACACTAAATAATTTTGCTTCATATTGAATCCGAAGTTCTGATTGGCTACCAAACAGGCAAAATGGGCATATCTTATGCGCTCTGTATTGCCTGCTTTGTCCCGCGAAACAAAAAAAAAAAACAAATCAGCCCTAGAGTTAAACCTTTATTGACCACGCTTGTCCGCAAGTCCGGAGTTCTGATTGGCTAGCCGAACAGGCGAGATGAGCCAATCTTATCCGCTCTGGATTGCACGCCTTGTCCAAAGCAACAAACCAAATTAACCTTAGAGTAAATCATTTATTGACCACGCTTGTCTCGCTGAAGATGGCTGGATTTTTGTCTAGTTCATTTTTAAGGTTTTTATTGATCTCGAAAACCTCTTGGTCATCAAAGACACTAAAAGAACTTGACCAATATGAGGAGTACCGAATAGTCCCTTCATATTTTCAAGTGCTCGCAAAATTTGGCCCTTGCTCGATTTCCTCGCAAATTTTAGACGATTGCTCGCTTGCTCGTGCTCGCAAAATTTTTGCAATTGCTCGCATGCTCGAATTCTCCTTGAAATTTGCTCGATTGCTCGAAAGTTCATAAATCGTTATTCGTCGATGTATTGGTACAGAAATAATGCTTTACTACATCGTATTAAACTACTGATTTGCGATCTGGCTGTCAAGTTTAGTTGAAAGCAAACGACAGTAACTCAAGTTAAACATATACGCCAGTTGAATTTCTCTTAAGTGCTCGCTGCTCGCAAGACAAATTCGGTCATTGCTCGTGCTCGCGAAATCAAACACAGTGCTCGCACGAAGACCATTCGATACCCCTAATATGAAGCCCTGTTGATTTTCACGCTTCGTCAGTACCGCATATGCATACAGCTTCATTATAATTTATGAAGAAAATACAAAGGAAATTAAAATGTTTAATGAGTGTCTTTCTATCTGATATAGACACGGCTAACATTGGCGTTCAATTTTCTATGTCAAAATACACCAAAATAAAAAGTTAAGTGTAATAACGAATAGGTCTACATAAAAAGTTCTTGAAGCCATTCAATAAACTCTCATTTCGTGCACTCCTTCTCGTTTATTAAACTTCACTTAATAACCTGCAAGGCTAAGCTGCTACTGTATAAATCTTTCATACCGCCTTACTTAACTTACTGCCATCTAACTCGGCGTTTTTGAAAGTCATCGGACAAAAGGAAGCTAGAACGAATAAAAGAACGAGCCCTAAGGGTGATATATAAATCCCACTCCGATACATATCAAGACGTGCTAATATATACCTTCTCTACATGACAGACGGCTTCAAGATATCACAGCACTTATGTACAAAGTCAAACATGGCCTTGTACCCGATTGCGTTTCTGATCTATTTGTTCATAAAGGCTTTAAAAACTCGCTGCGGAATAGTGACTTCGTATTACCACGTTTTAGAACCATACGCTATGGCAAACACTCTGTTAGACATCTCGGGCCGTTCTTATGGTCAAAACTTACTGAAAATCAATGAGATTCGCCTAGTTTACCAGTTTTAACAAACAAAATAAGAAAACTGAACCTTGCGGATATTTTACTGAACCAATAACAGCAACTGCTGTAATCTTTGCAACCCAGAGAATTATTTTATCATTATAATTTTATCTTATACATAAGGTAACTTAGGATTTTTAATACTTATTAAGTTTCTATCACTCTCCTGTAAATATTCAAATTTTACAAGTACCGTATGTCTATTCAAGAGTTAGTTGCTATTTTGCCAGTATCCCCAATTAGTCTATCTAGGCTAAACACATTGACACTTAGATAAACGTTTTACTTTAATACTTACTTACAAGAATAGCATTCAGTTACCAAGGAAATGATAGTAACGCAATAACAGATATTTTTACGTGTAGTTTATAAACGAGCAGGAGTACTTTATCACGTATAAAACACGAGACGCATCCGAGTGTCTTCTATACTGATAAAGCACGAAATGCGGGTTTGTTGAACGGCTTTAAAAACCTCTTATGTAGGCCTATTCACTATAGCACTAAACTTAGGATTTTGGTGTATTTTGAGCAAGAAAACTGAACGCAAATGTTAGCCGTGTCTATATCAGATATAAAGACACTTATTTAACACTAATTTTCTTTGTATTTCCTTCATGAATTATTATTGCGTTTTTGAAGTAGCTATAAAGGCGTGACTTCAACACGCCACCCCCTGTTTATGACTGAATCCAACAGTAGGTAAGGTACCTAACAAATAGAGGACCAAGTACCCGCACGATAGAGGGGGACAGCACTTATGTGGATACCTGGGTGAAATTAAAGAAAAGTTGACAAAATTACAATACCTCTGAATCAGATCTCGGGAACTGTCTGAAATTGGCATCTCCGGGGGAAAGGTTAGGGTCTCTCTCCAGTTCATTACCTTTTTATACGTTTCTACAAAATATTAAGAGATCTCATGGTTAAAAAAAGCACTGGAGGTTATAACACAGCAACACTTGCCATATAATCAAACAGAAAGTAGAAGTTAAGAATGATAGATAGCGAGTGCGGCTACAACCGTCTGAATTATATAAGTAATCAGTACAGTGTACATCAAACAAAAATGACAGTGATACATCGCATAATAAGACCGCCGAATCGCAAATATATATCATGTAGAGCGAAATATTTTTACGAAACTCGAGGTAAGGTGTTCGTTTTTCATACTGTATTACAACACCGTCTCGCGAGTTTGACAAAGCACCTTGAAAAATTTGAAGAAGAAACCGTGAAGGTAAGTCAGTCCCACTGTCTTAAGCTAACGTCTGGGCAAATTTTTGTTGGCAAACAGTTGTGGCACATTACTAGAAATAGAATACTCACCTTGCGGACTTTCCGAACAAAAAGGAGGATAACCTGTTTCACAAAAAAATATAATTGTAATTTATAATTGCACTCTCAAGATAAGTAATCTGCGTTGAGTTTGGTTGGTTACATTCGAGGTTCAGCGGCCAGAGAACGAGCTAGATGGACGCAATGTTCAAGTTGGGTCAGTTTGCTGGCAATTTTAGTTAGTACTGGATTTAACGAAGTTTTAAAAGTAATTTGCTTTTGTATGAGCTTTCCTTTTTGAAGAAAGCTTCGCTTCTTTAGCCAGACCGCGATTGATCAAAATCAGAATTTCCAATTCTACACGGCGCTCTTCGACCTAGTATCTTCAAGCAAAATGTCTGTTATTAGAATGTTACCGAAGTTGTTAAACAATATGTATTTCGGCTTACCTATCAACATCTCATACATTATGACACCAAGCGACCACCAATCACAGCTCTTGTTGTAGCCTGTTTGTAGGAACACCTCAGGAGCTATGTAATCTGGAGTCCCCACAGTTGAGTACGCCTAGATAAGACACCGTTCATTTGTTATGAGTGGGGTCCCCACAGTTGAGTACGCCTAGATAAGACACCGTTCATTTGTTATGAGTGGGGGGGGGGGGGGGGTGGGTGGGTCTGGTGTGATTCGGGAAGCACAATTTAAAAACTCCATGACCCCCCTCAGCTTGCCAATTTTTTCACATGAACGCCCCCCCCGCCGCCCCCCCCAGATCAAAAGAATGAGAAGTCAATTTTGGATTAA
Source organism: Ricordea florida (assembly GCA_949710005.1). Lineage (NCBI taxonomy): Eukaryota > Metazoa > Cnidaria > Anthozoa > Corallimorpharia > Ricordeidae > Ricordea > Ricordea florida. The sequence continues at coordinate 2,126,013 of OX453275.1, forward strand.
AACATTGACATAAAAATATTGCTAAAATATTTCACGTTACCCCCACTTTTTCCAAAGTTTTTTTTTCGCATGACTCCCCAAATCCCACAAGCATCCCCCTCCCTCGTAAAAACTGAACGATCCCCAAGTAAAATAGAACTTGCTAAAGGACCTTTACCAAAAGAATTTTTTGAAATACTTAAGTTGGTTGGTTGTCAGGATTTTTGTTCCATAACAACTTTATCGGTCTTGCTCCCACGAATCTCCTATAGTTCAATCAGTGGTAGAGCGTCCACACTTAGTAATCAGAAGATCGTGGGTTCGACTCCTATTGGGAGAACTCGGATTTGCCTTTTACGAGCTTGTCTGTGACAGTGCTTAAAAATATATCTTAGAATTTTCATGTTGTGCTTCCGACTGTTACAAACTGCTCTAACTACACAAGGCCTAGTTCAGCCGCCAAAACGTAGATACCGGGAAGGTATTGCACGATGGCTCAAAGACATACATGAATCTTATATTTAACGAAAGAGCGCAATGACTACGAATTCTTAAATAGAAATATTAATTTACGAAGTACTTGATTTGTGAAAGCGGTTTTAAATTCGCTGTCAAAAGTAATTACGCGATCGCTTTAGTTTTGCATAGCGACGATAAATGATTGGCTAAAGAACTTCTCGCCACTTTCTCAGCCAATCAGAAGTGAAACAAAAATCGCTAGTGAGTAGCTCGCAGGCGTTTTCCCGCGCTTGGAGCTGACGAGATGTCTTTGCTTAGAGATCCGATTGGTTCATTGGACTTCCCGCACCTCCTGTGATTGGCCAGAAAAGCTACTTTCGTTTTCGTTTTCAGTTACAGCAGTCATTTAAAGCCACTGTATCAAGATAAATTAAGCGCCGTTTAAGCTATCAATTAACAGGCTGTCGTTTTGAACGTTCGCCCTTGAACATCATCAAAGCCACAGATTTTTTTACGTTGGAATGCACTTCATTTCAGCTATTCAAAGCAGAGCCTAATAAACTAATTAACAGCTTAACGTCAAGCGCGGGAAAAGGCACATGCAAAAATCAAAACTGCACTTGATTGGCTAAAGGAACATCGCGGCTTTATTTTAGTGGCTGCTCCATCTCACCAATGTGCGTTAATTTAGAGCGCTACCAGTCTCTTATTTTTCTCCCGATTCTTTGTATGCGGAGCGCGACGCACACACTATAACGGCAAGAGCGTCGAGCAGCAAGGCCGCGAAACGTATAAAACAAGGGAACGCATCTCATTTTCTTCTCATTTGCGTAATTAATTCGCTAACGTCCGCGCGGAGGATCTGAGGCAACACAGACTGCTCGCGCTTAAGCATTTTAATGCAAAACCCAAAAGAGTCGCATAAAAATCTAAGCGATGGGAACTTAATTTAAAGGGTTATATGTACACGAAGTTATCGCATTTCCTGAAAAGAGCTATAAATACCAGTTGTCTTCGGTTCTTCTTCCACGTTGCTGCCCTTCCTTTAGTATCTAAAGGTCCACTTGCTGCTTGAAAAACAACAACAACAACAACAACAACAACAACAACAAAAACGTTACAGGAAAATGAAGAGAGTGGCTAGTCGTTATCCAAATAAGCCAGAAACTAGGGGAAGGGAGAAAGAGAACCTCACGTTACGAGCGTTAGCCCTTCCCTCATCAGAGCTATCAATAAATGCTACACATGTCAGCTTCTCTTTTATTTTACGGTGGTACAACTTTCCTAAGCAAACCGTTTGATAACCTAACTTTTGTGTGTTTCAATTTTCCACCAACATGACAGAAGTCTCTTTCTAAAAATACTAACTCCCCTATACAGTTTACAGTAGTTATCAGTTTCAACACCGGCCTACAGTTACCAGAATATATTTTGGATGTTCCGAAAAGTCTTCTGTCTAGTTTCTCGCATCCGACGACGTTATTTTACCGAATAGACGCAAAACAAATCAAAGGAGCATTGTACACTACCAATGCTTTTTTCCTCAGTTGCCGCTCGCGGCTCTGACTTGTGAATGCGGTGTTAAGAATTATGGTGTACTCACTGAAGTCTCTCATGTCAGTGGGTAATATTTCTCGGTAGAATTCCGTCCTATGTGCTTTCTTGAGTCCAGTGCAGAGACCGAAATCAGCTAACTTGATATGACCCTAAGCCAAGAAACAACAAGAAAACGTGGTTAGATATAAGTTTTCCTCCCTTGCTTAGCTCAAATATAATTGAATTTTGACACACACTCGGAGTTTAACTCCAAGGGGTGAGCTTACCTTGCTATCCAACAAAAAATTGTCAGGTTTGATATCCCTGTGGATAGAAAAAACACAGCAATACCAGCAATACAAGTTAGTTACTAGACAAATCTAGAGTATGCAGAGGGGCTGGTGGGTGGGGGTGGAGGACATGTGAAAGCACCATGCCTCTTGGTATCAACAAGACAAGACCTTTAGAATCTAGTAAGGCTGTGACAATAACTACAACTCGTGTACATTTGTTGTTAGAAGTACTAGTTCTATAGAAAAATAAAAGTAAAAAACTCATATTTGCTGTTGTAGTCATACTAGAATCTAAGTGTTTCTTGGAGTTGACAGAAACAGTGTGAAATTCTTAATGAGTATTTTATAATAGGGTGAGAATTTAAAGCTTTTGGGCAGATACAAACTGTGACACAATACAATAATTTACCTGTGAATAAATCCTACATGATGGATAGAATCAATAGCAAGAACTGCTTCAGCAATGTAAAATCTCGTCTCGTCTTCGGTAAATGTATCTTTCTTCATAAGCATCATCATCAGATCACCTACAAGATACAACACATTCTGTAACTAAAGACAATGTAACACATGACAAATAGCGTATAATAAACAACACATGTATATGCTGTGGTTCACTTTTATCCTTGGTTTAAATTTTATTTTCCTTTGTCGCAAATTCATTATCCAGGGACGGCGGAGCGTATTTTGAAGTGGGGGGGCTGAAAACGAGCGCCGGAGGCGCGAATTGGTAGGGGGGTCTGGGGGCACCCTCCCCCAAAAAATTTTGAAATCTATAGTCTCGGAAATCGTATTTACAACATTCTCCGCGACATAATTCTTGAAATAACAAGAAGACGCCTGAAGGCGTTTACGCGGGATGTATTGGTTTAAAATTCATGACGCAGTATGTTTTTTGCTGATTGTGCGATCATGGATATCCATGGTGCAATCCAACCTGACTTGCACGTGATTCGGAGTTACAGCCAATAAAAATCACACAATTTTTTCGGGACGGGCTCGGGATACGGGAAAGTTAAAAAAACATGGCAATTTTTGACTCCCAAGACGACGAAAGGAATGCGCTACCGAATTTTATACGCTGGCTGACTACGTCATCCCGCGTACTTAGCCTGGATAAAGCGTAAAATGAAAGGTACTTTTAATGCTTGCAGCAATATTTTGGAGGGTTATTTCTCAGTCTTCCGGTCTCCAAGGCTAACCTGCGGTTTTTGGACACAAGCTTCCCGTCTGTGGGAAGGAAGCACACGCTGAGAAAATGTTAAAAATACGTAAACGCGAAAAGTTTCCGACGAGGCTTGTATAAAGTTGTAGCTTAAACAAAATAAAATGTCATCCTCCTCAAAAGTGGGGGAGCTAAAGCCCCCCCAGCCCCCCCGGCTCCACCGTCCCTGTTATCATACATTACCATACTAAAAACAAAGGAAAATATCATTTGAACCAAAAAAAAAATTGAACCCCGATTTATATATTACACAACCTAACAAATAACAAACATATAGCCATTGGAGATTCATGAGATCAAGCCCATTAAACTAGGTTCATGAAAAAAATATCCTGCATACTGCTAGGATTTGAACAACAGAGTGATTAGGTTGTGAAATAGGAACTTGGATTCCTTTTTTTAGTTTTCCTGTGACCTTAAAAAATTAACCTTTCACAAATTTCCCAGATGTGGCACACACCATCTTCATTTATATTTTGCAACAAATACAGTTACTGTACTTCACACAACACATAGCAGAACAAGCAACTCATCACGGCACAAAAAGTATTGATATATAAATAACTTACACACTTGACAATCAGCACAAATCATAAACTAAGAAATGATTATCATTAAATCCATATTAAATAAATAATTTTTTTTTTCTCAAGCATCTGAGCAGGCTGGAATCCTAAATCCTCATATTTGACTGGCATATCAAGCATGCATAACCAGTCCAGTTATTTTACGATACAGGCCATGGGCTGGATATTTCCCTGCAGTAGCAATTACAGCTCATTAAAAATATTAAAGTTACAAAAAAATAAATAAGTTATTTACCTGGCTAAGTCTGTCTGTATAAGAAAAAACTGTGCCCTTGGTCTTGAATATTGCACTCAAGACCGAGGGCACAGTTTTTTTCCATAGAGACCTCCTGCCTGGTAAATAACATTTATATATTCTACTGGTCAAACATACCACCAGGTAAAAACTCCATGACTAAGTAAAGGAACTGTCCATCTTGGAATGAGTAGTACATCTTAACAACCCACGGGTTTTCTGCCTCTGCTAGAATGTCTCTCTCTGCACGGGCATGAGCTACCTGAAAAAGGTATCATAAAGAAATTTCAGCCATCTACTAAAGGACAAAGGATGCCATCATCAGGAACTCACTCAAAAGGAGAGATAATAATAATAATAATAATAATAATAATGAACTTTATATGAATGTCAACTGTATTTAGCACTGAGGTATAAATTGGGGACACTGCAAAGCACAAATGAAATCAAATCAAGTCAAATACTGGTTTTTGTGGAAAGGGGAAAACCAGAGTACTCAGAGAAAAACCTCTTGGAGCAGAGTAGAAAACCAAGAAACTCAGCCCACATATAACGGCGGGTTGGGAATCAAACCCAGGTGACACCAGTAGAAGGCAAGCAATCTCACCACTGCACCGGCCCTGTCTCCCCAACAAGGAGATGACAACAAATACATCTTATTTGAACTTTTGGAAGATACCACATGTAAGTACAGGCATTTTAAGGGTTGTTGTATTTTCATGACATCACTAGTGCGTGAAAAGTTCAAGCAATGAGTGAAGTCTTTGTGTACATCAGCTACAAAACAATTATCAGGAATTAGCCAAGGCATTTGGGCCAATCAGAAACAGAGAAATATTTTGGATGAACAATTATGGTAATAATTATTACTGTATGAATTGTACCTGTTCTTTTTCAAGCATGTCAGCTTTTCTGAGAATCTTCATTGCATAAACATGGCCTGTATCCTGTTTTTGAACCAGTCTGACCTGTAAAATTAAAACAAACATTATTTTCATTTGTATACGTTGTAGTTAAATTTTATCCTTGGTTTAAATTTTATTTTCATTTGTTTCAAACTTTTTATCATACATTACGATACCAGAAAACAAGGAAAATAAAATTTGAACCAAGGAAAAAAATTGACTTACAACATAAAAAAATAACCTAGCAGAACAACACTGATTCTCACACCTTTTTTCAGCAAACAGGGAACTTAAACTCATAATAACTATCAAAATTATGATCTTTCAACTTATTTTGACATGTATTTATATTTAAATCATGTCCTGTTTCCCATCCCAACCAACCAGTAATAGACCCTCAACAACAAAAATCCAGAACTCCATAAATTATAATTTAATTTGACTAATTACAGGCTACTATACCTAAAACTACCATCAAGCCAAACAACAATAATTGTAAACTGGTTTGATGGCACTAGTAAGGGCAACCCAATTCAACTTTGTTTACCTCACCAAATGCACCTCTCCCGACAATTTTTAAGGAGTCAAAATCTTCTTTCCCAATTCTTGATCGCTTCAGTCTCAGAAATTCTGTTTCTTTCCGTGAGTGATGTATTCTTCTTTCTTGTTTCTGAATGAAATAAATGAAAATTTATGATTATTTGCAAAAGCACTCAGCGTTGTTGAATAAGTTCCTCTTCCCCTCAATTAACCCTTTCACTCCCAAGAGTGACTTTACAGATTTTACTCTGTCTAACGCCAGACGATTTTACTCGTCAAATGGAGACCCCTTGGGAGTGAAAGGGTTAAAAACTATCTCCCTTAACCCTTTCACTCCCAAGAGTGACTTTACAGATTTTACTCTGTCTAACGCCAGATGATTTTACTCGTCAAATGGAGACCCCTTGGGAGTGAAAGGGTTAAGCACCAGTCCCTCTTGCACAGTGACTCCTCCCTTCCCTCAGAAAAAGGGAGCAAAGTCATAAACACCAAAGTTTGGTTATTCACTCCTTGATTATGAAATGCGCAAAATTTCCTTGATGCAAAACAGCAAGAGTGAATAGCATGGGTTTTTGATGTTTATATTTCTTGAATAGTTAAGAATTGGTTCATGCTTAGCATGCGTATATCGAGTTATGGATGCACACAGAAAGTTTGGAGAGTACGAGAGAAGCGTAAGAGTTGCTCAAGGGGCAGCCGAGAGTAACTCTAGCCTCTTGAGTGCTCTTCAAACTTCCTAAGTGCATCCATAATGTGATAAAAGCACAGCTAAAAGCACAACCCAATTCTTTCATAATATAGCAACAACAGTTTAGGCGCTAAACACATTTTATTTGTGATTGACAACAAAGTTGCAAGGTGTAAGGTGAACAAAAACAAAGAATCCGATTGGCTGGCAAAAAACACGTCACATGGACTTCACTTCAAAACTTACCAAAACTAGACGCTCTCGGGAACGTTCACTTGGGCTACACTTGATAATACGGCTTCGAACAAACGTGAATGTGGGTTTACGCCTAAGTTTTGTATATATTGTATACTATATGGTTGGTTCCACGACCGCAAAAAACCTACCAGACTGTACATATCGCACCGTAATTCTTGTCGACGTCGTGTTTAAGCTGAGCGATTTTATCAGAAAGTTTTCTAAGGTTTTACAGAAATTTCAGTGATAGTTGGGTTTGTTTACTAATCGAATTAATGTTGACCAATCAGCTTTCTTGGTTCCTATGGTAAAAAAACAGTCGTGAAACTTGATGCCATTCATCTGATTCCAAGTTATCGAAGGCGAAGAAGCGATATGTGGGAAAAACAACAATATTACTCCTCAATCACCGGATATACTTTTCTTCCGATTTAGCCTTATTGGCCCTGTTCCCGCTAATGTCTTTCCACACGACCACGTAGAAAAAAAAATGAGTTTGAATAAGAAAAGATCCATGGATGATTTTGAAATAAGGCGCCTCGCTTTCATGCCTTCAGGGACACCGTAGACCATGAGCAGCGCAGGCTTGCTCATTCTCGACGTCGACGATAGACTTATAGGAAACCGAAACCTAGACTCGTGCTACCACAGGTAGCCCAAGTAAAAAAACAGAGCAAAGCAAGCAAGAGAGTTGAAGCTAGGTTGGATTGGTAATTAAATTAAGTAACCTCCAGAGTCTAGGACAGTATCATGATCAATGGATTCATTAAATGAATTCATTGAGAAATCAACACAAAATCAAAATACTTTTATTTGTAATAACCTAAGTTTGAGATCTCAAGGGTTTTAGTAATTTTGATGCTAAAAAATAAACAAACAAAACAACAACAACAACAAAAAAAACAAAACTATCAGTGAGACAATAGCTAATGGGCATCAGGTGACAAACTTGTAATAAATAAAATCACAGAAAGTATTATGACAGAGTCTGGCGTTATCATCATATATGAACGATCTATATATACGAGGCCAATGATTTAAAAAGTTGATCCCTTGGATCATAAAAGATTGTAGTGACACTATCACAACATACAACTAGACCTTAAGATCATTTATTCAGAGAAATATTATCGATGGGATTAATTCGTGCCTCAGTAAATAGTTGCAACATAGCCCCCTTATAACAATTATTGCTCGCGGGAGTGCGGCATTTTTTTATCGCTTTGAAAACTTATAATTAAGATGTCGAATACTTGTCTGTATATCTTAACTAAGGACTTCGCACCCTATGATGCAGCCGTAAAAATTGGTTTGTATTAGCGTGAATTCACGATGCAGCCAGGCTGATACTATAACAATCACCTCGGAAACAAGGTTAGCACTTGCAGTACGAAACGTCATCACTTGATTTGAAAAGTATTCAGAGCTCTAGTTTATTTGATAATCGATGAGAGATGTAAAACTATATTCTTTCATCGCGCTTTAAAATGAACTTTAAAATTCTCGTTGTTGCTCTTTCTCGGGTGAATGAAGGCTGTAAGACAATTTCAATGAAATATTCCGGGTTAAACTCGCTCATAACTAAGTTTGAACACACTTGACTGACTAGTGATGCAATGGGAAACGTAGCGCCATCAAAACTTCTGGCCACAACGGAGTTATATTAAGGAAACACGGTCACTTGTTAGTGATAAATAGTAGACCTAAAATTCGATCGCACGGTGCAAACAATGAAGTAAACAAACCATGGAATGCAGCGCAAAATAATAGTTGTTTCTTTCTAACCTCTTCCTCAGACAACCCTTGCTGTTTCATGGACATTTCAAGCAGTTTCCATCTGTAAAGAAACTATCCAGCATTAATGACAATTCTCAACAGCTCAGTTAACTAACTCCCATTGCTTTCAACGAGAGATATAAATTCAGAAATGAATCAATGAATTCCAAATTCTAGATCATGAGACCTGTTTTTCCGTTCTTGGTGTTGGGTGATCAGGTTAGCATAGAAGCTTTCGAGAGTCGCTTTTGCTTTTGCCACCTTCTCAAGAGTGTGATTCGAGTAGGCACAAGCGGCTCCATTTGCACTGTTTGCTGTGACTGTACTAGCCATATAGGAAACTATTCTAGTCTGACAATCAGTGTGTCGAGATATTTTTTTTAACACGAGAATTTCCCGGAAACAGGAACCCCTGACGTGACCAACTTATGTTCACAAGTGTTACATTAGTTACCAGCTCTTTCGCAACATAATTATGACTATGGTTTCCCAACGAGAAGAAACTGGGCGAAACGGCAATGATTCTTTTTATCTCTACGGTCATGAAGTGACTAGAGAGAGGCCCTGCCAGGGGGGGTCCCAGGTCGCTTGTCGGAATTTTAAAATGCCTCGTGTCGGCGTTTTGTCAAGGCTTCACGTCGCTGTCGGAAATTAAGGGACAACTACTTCAGTTCTTTGTCACTAATTCTCGGCTTTGATGTCGCTGTCGACATTTTTTAATAGAATGGCAGTCGTTTGTCGCTATTTCATTTGGTCGCTGTCGCTACTTTTCGGCCCGTGTCGCTTGTCGGAATTTACCCTGGCAGGGCCTCTAGAGAGATCTATTTTAGCGAAGAAAGATTTAAATGCAGGCGTAAATGCGCTGTTTTTACACAAGGTTATTGGCTTTTGGCTATAGACAAGAAAAGCCAAGATATTGTCACTTGTATTAAGTTCCTGTTTCCCTGGGCGTCCCAGTGGGTTAATTTACTTCAGACTCGTTCATCTATAGGCCATATCATTCTAGGCGGGATTCCGGCCGTCCCGGTGTCGTTCCTTCGCCCTCACCACACCCACTTCCAACCCATTTACGTCCACTACCCCCGTTCCAAGCGCGCGGGGCATTAATCAAGAGAAAAAAGAGGATCCGTAACTTACTGCATGGACCGAGAAAAAACGAAATTAGTAATATATTTATTACATCTCATCTGAGACTTTGTTTTAAATCGGGTGATACAAGAGAATACGGCTCGCAAAATATTGATCAATCGCAACGTGCGTACGAAATGACGTCGTAGTCAGCGGCACCTATTCAAAGGGAAAGAACAAGCAGTTGTATGTGAAGTCTGATCAGCCACATCGGAGCAAAATGGCGACAAGTTTTAAAAAGAAAGGTACTCGCGGTCGGCCTGTCTACCCTCCAGGAACTCGAGCTTCTATTCATAATAATCAGCTTCTAGTATCTTCTGGAGTCCCTTCTATGGATAATGTTGTAGGTAAGCAGTGATTGTATCCTCAAAAGTTTGAGAGTATTGGTCAAATCTCCACCTCTCCATTCGCGCTAATGTTATAAGGGTTTACGGTCGTTTCGGCAAAATTTCCGCACCGGTCCCTACTTCATTATGCATGCACTAGATGAATTGTTCACATGTAAACAATTTTTGTTATTGCAGAATGATACAATATGGCTACAGCATGCATAATAAAGTAGGGACCTGTGTGGAAATCATTCCGTCGTTTCGCCCGGACTCATAGCGCTCGCAACTTGCGTATGATACGCATAAGCATGCAGCTTTTTTTAACCTGTTAGATTGTCCCTCGCTCTATAAGTGGCTTGTGTAAAAGTAAGTGTGATTTTTTTCCGCGTCCCTATAACTTTAATGACGGTTTAATTGGGTTTATTGCATGCTTAGAAGAAATTTGCATGTTCAGTATTCATTTCTGACAACATGATGCATGTCATTATATCGATCGGGAATAGTTTTGATCGCGCTACACAACTCATATTTTATATATCGACTTACATATTATGACTTATATCTTCATAGAATATACCGGGCGAATCGTCTTCCAGTTCGGGCGAACGAAATTTCGGGCGAAACGACCGGTTACCCTTATAAGGACTCGGATCCCCATAATTCATTATGCATGTTGCAGCTGTATTCTTTGTCTTCTTTAGGATGCTCCACGTGAAAACATATGTTTTTTTTAATGAAAAGTGTATATATATATATATATATATATATATAAAGTGTAAAAGTTGATTAATCGTAAAACAGTGCTCAATACGTGAACGTAGAGCGAAGTAGTTGTTGCGCAACAACTATATATATATATATATATATATAAAAAGTTATGATGCTTCGAGCCAACAGGGATGCCACACGCCAGAAGGATCCAAAAGGATTCGTAGTCCAAACCTCGAGTAATGAAATTTGTAGGCAATTGTGGAAAACGAGGACGGACAACTTCGAGCGAAAAAAAAAAAATATATATATATACAGTAAAAAATCTAAAAAAAGTTTAAAAATTTAATAAAAATAGACGTTTCGGTCAATGACCTTCATCAGTTGCAGTGCAAGTGAATAAGAAATTACAATGTCCTTAAATAGGTTTACAGTATAAAAGATGACATAATATAACAAAGATGATTACATAACAGGGCGTGGTAACACATGAAAATGAAAAAATTAACCAATGATAAACAATCGGTGATTACTAAGCGAGAAACTATGACAATGTGATACAAAACTCAAGAAACGCAAACCAAATATGAATAAATAATCGGATATAAAACAAAAAGATTAATGTTAAAAAACTATAACATGATTCGTCAAGTCAGCCAAAAGTGTGAAGGGACCCGCATGTAAAATATTCACAGTATTCATAAAAGGCCATCCTAGGAAAAACTTGTAATAAAAACCCCAAACAAAGCCCTTGAAGCTATGCCGCGGCAAGGCACAACAGGCGCCCTGAACAGGGCCCTTAAACAACAATAATGTAATAAATTCCCCGATGGGGGCCCCTGAGAAAACCTTGCACTAACAAAGCTAACAAGATCCAAGGTCAGGGCCTTTGAACACCTGAACTAAGATAACCGCCAAATTAGCAAGTTATTTTTACGCTAGTTGTAGTTTATTCTTTTTTTCGAGTGGAATTCCTGACGTTTATTCAAGCCAAAAGGTGCCAGAGAGAACAACTGTGCGCTCCAATATGCTTCTTTAGTGATTAAAAGCTTTTCGATGTTACTTGTATTGTTAGCATTTATCTGCACTTGATCAATACACTGGAAAGAAAAATCGTTTAAGTCGTGCGGTGTTCTGTTGAAATGAACCGCTACCTCACAAGTCTTTTTCTTGGTCAGCATGGCAGACTTGTGGTTGCGAAATCTAACTCTAAAATCTGTTGTTGTAGAACCAATGTATTGTAAGTTACATTTCTTACACGAAGCCAAATAAATGACATTTTTTGAATCACAAGAAAGTTTCGATCGTATCTTATAGCTCTTGCCTGTTTGAAAACTTTGGAAAGAATTTGATTCGACAAAGTAATTGCAACAGAGATCACATCTTGTTCTTTTGCATTTGAAGCAACCCCTAACCTCAATAGCCTCTTCAACTTCAATGTTAGAGCCATAACGAGATGGCGCTAACAATTCCTTAAGGTTTTTAGATCTTCGAAAAGAGGCTATGATGGAATTTGGCGGGAAAAATTCTTTTAATTTGGGGTTGGATTCCAAAATACCTAGGTGTTTTCTGATGATGCGACCAACATCAGGTAAATTTGGATTAAATGTTGTTACAAATGGAAACAATTTCTTCTTAGCTTTGGCACGAGTTCTAAGTAAGTCAGTTCTAGATGTAGTTAAGGCTTTAGAAAATTGATCTTCCACTAGTTTTGTGGGATAACCCTGATTGACTAGATAACCCTTGTATTCAGTTGTTCTCTCGGCAAGAAATACTTGTTCAGAGCAGTTTCTCTGTAACCTAGTTGCTTAGAGAATTAGTTTCTCGCTTAGTAATCACCGATTGTTTATCATTGGTTAATTTTTTCATTTTCATGTGTTACCACGCCCTGTTATGTAATCATCTTTGTTATATTATGTCATCTTTTATACTGTAAACCTATTTAAGGACATTGTAATTTCTTATTCACTTGCACTGCAACTGATGAAGGTCATTGACCGAAACGTCTATTTTTATTAAATTTTTAAACTTTTTTTAGATTTTTTACTGTATATATATATATATTTTTTTTTTCGCTCGAAGTTGTCCGTCCTCGTTTTCCACAATTGCCTATATATATATATATATATATATATATATATATATATAAAAAGTTATGATGCTTCGAGCCAACAGGGATGCCACACGCCAGAAGGATCCAAAAGGATTCGTAGTCCAAACCTCGAGTAATGAAATTTGTAGGCGATTGTGGAAAACGAGGACGGACAACTTCGAGCGAAATATATATAAAAAATATATATATATATACAGTAAAAAATCTAAAAAAAGTTTAAAAATTTAATAAAAATAGACGTTTCGGTCAATGACCTTCATCAGTTGCAGTGCCTGACCAATGACCTTCATCAGGCACTGCAACTGATGAAGGTCATTGACCGAAACGTCTATTTTTATTAAATTTTTAAACTTTTTTTAGATTTTTTACTGTATATATATATTTTTTTTTTTTCGCTCGAAGTTGTCCGTCCTCGTTTTCCACAATTGCCTATATATATATATACATATATATATATATATATATATATATATAGGCAATATATATATATATATATAAAAAATATATATATATATACAGTAAAAAATCTAAAAAAAGTTTAAAAATTTAATAAAAATAGACGTTTCGGTCAATGACCTTCATCAGTTGCATGAGTGCAAGTGAATAAGAAATTACAATGTCCTTAAATAGGTTTACAGTATAAAAGATGACATAATATAACAAAGATGATTACATAACAGGGCGTGGTAACACATGAAAATGAAAAAATTAACCAATGATAAACAATCGGTGATTACTAAGCGAGAAACTATGACAATGCGATACAAAAGTCAAGAAACGCAAACCAAATATGAATAAATAATCGGATATAATACAAATAAGATTAATGTTAAAAAACTATAACATGATTCGTCAAGTCAGCCAAAAGTATGAAGGGACCCGCGTGTAAAATATTCACAGTATTCATAAAAGGCCATCCTAGGAAAAACTTGTAATAAAAACCCCAAACAAAGCCCTTGAAGCTATGCCGCGGCAAGGCACAACAGGCGCCCTGAACAGGGCCCTTAAACAACAATAATGTAATAAATTCCCCGATGGGGGCCCCTGAGAAAACCTTGCACTAACAAAGCTAACAAGATCCAAGGTCAGGGCCTTTGAACACCTGAACTAAGATAACCGCCAAATTAGCAAGTTATTTTTACGCTAGTTGTAGTTTATTCTTTTTTTCGAGTGGAATTCCTGACGTTTATTCAAGCCAAAAGGTGCCAGAGAGAACAAGTGTGCGCTCCAATATGCCTCTTTAGTGATTAAAAGCTTTTCGATGTTACTTGTATTGTTTGCATTTATCTGCACTTGATCAATACACTGGAAAGAAAAATCGTTTAAGTCGTGCGGTGTTCTGTTGAAATGAACCGCTACCTCACAAGTCTTTTTCTTGGTCAGCATGGCAGACTTGTGGTTGCGAAATCTAACTCTAAAATCTGTTGTTGTAGAACCAATGTATCTTATAGAACCAAGTATCTTATAGCTCTTGCCTGTTTGAAAACTTTGGAAAGAATTTGATTCGACAAAGTAATTGCAACAGAGATCACATCTTGTTCTTTTGCATTTAAAGCAACCCCTAACCTCAATAGCCTCTTCAACTTCAATGTTAGAGCCATAACGAGATGGCGCTAACAATTCCTTAAGGTTTTTAGATCTTCGAAAAGAGGCTATGATGGAATTTGGCGGGAAAAATTCTTTTAATTTGGGGTTGGATTCCAAAATACCTAGGTGTTTAAACAGTACTAAACAGTACTGTCTGCAGATATATATTTTTATATATATCTGCAGACAGTACTGTTTCGGCCTTCTGGGCCTTATCAGTGCAGTGCTGATGCTAGGATGGAGGTATGGCTATATAGCCACCTCAAACGAAACCACACTTGTGGTATCATTTAAGTCATGCCAGAGTGCTCAAGCTAGAGAACTAGCGAGCATGCGCAATGCTAACGGCAATGACTCATCCCAGTAGAGTGCTCAATTTGGGCATGAAAGCCAAAGAGCTATATATATATATAAAACGAGGGACAGCTTGCTTAATATAGTATATTAATATAGATTCTAGGGTCATGCTCGAAAAAGATTCTAATGAAATCTTTGAGGATACTTTAAAGATCCTTGTCTTTGAGGATCTTTGTAAGATCTTTGTAGGATCTTTGCAAATCTTTGAAGATCTGTGTGGGTCTTTGCAGATCTTTAAAGATCCTCAAAGATCCTGCTAAGATTTTCACCAGGGTAGGTGTGGGGAGCTCGAGATGGGTGGGTTTAGATGGGAAGAGGGCTAGATTCCCTAATAACTCCATACTTCAACATACCGTAGATGAAGTCTTTGAGCATCCTTTATTTTCAGGGGGCGGAATAGCCGTGGGAACTGTCATTATGGTTGGTAAGTTCACTTTACCTTCCTATTCCACAGTTGCTGAAAATTTTGTTTTGTACCTAAACTTTAAACATTTAATAATGCAAGTCAAACTTGCTTATTTGATTCCATCAGTTTTGATATATATACTTATATTATTTTGGTTTAAAATTCCTAAATTTTACCATTGTTTGTATTGTCCTTGTTTCTTCTGACTGAATATTTCTTTTCAACAGAGGAGGATGCCTATGGATCTTATGCTCGTCAGCTTACAAAGTATTTCCTGGCCGAAGGAGTGGTTTCTGGACATGCAATTTTTCTGGCCTCTGCAGAACCAGAACCAGATGTTATTTTGAAGGTTATAGTATTAATTGCTAATTATCATCATTTAATAGATACTTAACATACCACTTAAAAAGATTGATGCTAGTCAGAATATGGGTTACGCTATAGTAATAATAAATAATACTAATATTATAAATGCCAACCAAGAGTGGGCAGCAAAAGGAAAACAGGTGTCTCAGTTATCATGTGTTCTGAAGTATTTATATTGGGTTTAACTACAATAGCAATAACAATACTGTACTTGTAAAGACTCTAGAGGTTGCGTGGTACTCCAATCTTAAATTAATAAATGGCCAAGGTGTTTCAAAACTAACAAATACTACTAAGTCTCAAATCCTGATCAAACTCGTAATTTTGTAACACTGATAAGTAAGCTTGAGGAGTTTCGTCTCAGAGTTAGATTGTAGAGAAAAGAGATTGTTGTATTAATTGTTCAAAGTGCTAAGTTCCCCTTTGTGCATGTAATACTCTCCCAGAATCTCAGCCTTTAATTTAAGGTGCATCAAAAAGTAAAGTAATAACTCATATTTCTGTTTCTTTTTTTTTTTTTTTTTCGGCAGGATCTCCCTCAATCAACTGATGACAACGAAAATCAAGCATCAAGTCACAGTAAGGGTACTGAGGGAAAATTATCTGCAGACCAGTCAATGAGAATAGCTTGGAGATACCAAAACCAACCAAAATTAGAGGTGATGGCAGCAGAAAAAAAAAAGATTTCCTCAATAGCAAATAATTGTGATAAAAGAATTCCCCTAATGCTTCCTGCACATTACTCAAAATCTTTGTATGCTTAGCTAACCGTGCATGTGGAAGGAATGTTAAATCTAAAATAAAGTGGTGGTAAGATGGAGAGTACATTCCTTTTGGATGATCTGGACAACAAGGTGAATATTATTTTCTTGTTTATCTAATTGCATTTTTCCTTTTTTTATATCAGCCTAATCAATCACATGTTAAGTTTGGACATTATTATGACATGACCAGAGTGATGGGTGAACAACAGATCCACTCTGTTCCTATTAAAACATTGAGTGTTTGTAATGAGATGGCAAAAAACCAGGAATCCACAAGTCAACACACGAAGTTAGTTCACTTAATTACTCAATCAGTAGTTAAATCCAGATACAGACTATTACTTGAAACTGTCAAATTGTTGTAATATAAGAAAATGTCAGTACTGTGTTTGTAAATTCAAACTTTTTGTACCCAAACTGACTGTCAAGAAAGGCTTGGAAAGGTGCTGTTCTTAACCTGGCCTACTTTGCTTTCCATCAGTGCTCATAAAAATCACTTAACCTCCTTGAAATTTTGTTATAGCAGGCTTGTATCCATGGATTCATTGCGGGTCGTTTTTAATCCCAATTCAGCTGACCTTTCAGCCATTAATATTTCCACAATATTTTCCGTTTCAGGCCAGGTGAAAATAGACTTTATAGTGACGTTCTGTCTGCAGTGCATTCCACCATTATTGATGGAAAATTCAGTACAGCTGACACAAGGGTATGTTCAATAGTTTTTGTATACCATAATTCGCATTTTGTTGTCTTTCTAGATGGCTTGTCACCTTAGGCAGTACACATCCTACTTTAACCTACATGTTAAAGAACCATAGAGAAAGTATGGCTAATCCAGTTTTATATCATAGCTAAATTCTTACGCGCGCTCTGATTGGTCAAAAAGCCATGTTTTATCGGAGTATAAAACACAGAAAAAGCGTGTTTTATTGTTTTTCGCCACATTACCTCTAATCGACAATTCTGTTAGAGATGGCGAAAAACATTTTCTTTGAAGAAATTCATGATGGAGTTCTCTGCGAAGCAGCAGAAAGTTTTGAAGTTGAGAATAATAAAACAAATAGAGAAGAAGCGAAAACAGTCGAGACGTTGGTATGAAATGGCGTCAGTTTGTCGACTGTGTGTTTTGTTGTTTCTACTCGCGGCGTGTAAAATCTATATCATAAAGCGAATAAAGAATCCTAAACCGTGTATTACACTGTGATTAGAACACTCCGGGCATTTGAGAACACTCGAGAAATGAAGAAAATACTCGCCTGCGGCTCGTGTTTTCTACATTTCACTCGTGTTCTCAAGTGCCCGTCGTGTTTTATCACAGTGTAATACACGGCTTAGGCTTCTTTATTCGCTTTGTGATATAGATTTTACATGCCGCGAGTAGAAACAACTCTATTCCAGGCACTGCGTGCTGGCAAGGTGCCGTGCCCAGGATTTTCTACGCACATTTTTGTGATGAATATTTTTGTTTACAAGTTTGGCATGTTATTATAAATCCTCTACAGTCAACCTTGTTTGGGCAACGTGCCTGGAAATTAATTTCCTTCTTTTAAACGTACTGTGGAGCAAGCAGGCAAAAAACAAAAAAGAATATGCCGCATAATGAGAAGTTCAACATATTTTTGCAGTTTCATTCCCAATCTATTCTATTCCTGTTTAAAAAAACATGGACAAATGCAGAAGTAACGTTAAGTTTTTTTTTTTTTTTGCAGCTGGAAAACAGAACAATCCTCCGTATTGTGCTTCATGGTCTTGGCTCTCCTCTTTGGGGTGAAGAACAGCTTGGCACTGTTGATTCCAGCTTCTCACTTACACGGTTCTTGTTTTGTCTACGAGCAGTCTTACGTTCTGCCTTTGCGGTTTGTCTAATCACAGTTCCAACACATCTGTTTCAGGTAAAGTACCACCACATTACATTACTGTTGAGTACACTTTCCAAAGATTAGTTACACTGCATGGTTTGATCCACAGATGACAAAATTAGAACCACACTGTTAAGTAAAACAAACAGTACCACAGTACAGTACTGTTCAGTAGCTTTACAAAGAATGGTCACACTGCATTGTTTGATCCACAGATGAAAAGTCAGAACCACACTGTAGGAAAACAAACAGTACCACAATGTAGAACCGCCTAGCATCTCCCCAACTGCATAGTTTGACCAAGAAGAAGAAGTCAGAACAACCAATAAGACAGTGGCTTTCCAAGAAGGGTCAGACTGCATGGTTTGTTCGTCTTGTTAGACTGTAAAATGGCTTAAAATAAATGCAACAGAACAAGACATCCTGAACACATCAATACATGGTGTCTTGCTAGGTTTGATCATGGTACCGATAACACAACATGCTTTCCTTGCTCTGTAGGACCTCGCTTTCACAACTCGTGTCGAGAGATTGTGTGATACAGTGGTGCGCTTAGAATCGTTTGTTGGTTCAGAGAAAGAAACAAATCCATTGTACAAAGACTATCATGGTAAGGTTATCCGTATGAATCTCTAAGTCCGATTTAGTCACCCAGGAAGATAGCCTGCACATGCCGCCGTTATCGGTGTTAGATTACGTCAGCGACCAAGGCTACCAGACAAACAGTTAGCTGTCAAACCTGTTTGTCAAGTATGACTGGATAACCAGGACAGTTTCAAGAGCTGACTGTAGTGACTATGGAAGGTTACTCCAATAATCTGTCACAGAATTTCCCTGAGCTTTATTTCGCTGGTTTTCATTTGTACCCTTGGAAAAAGAGAGA